>QJPP01002697.1:0-371230 GCA_003996215.1 Jaltomata sinuosa | reverse complement strand
CTGTGCAGGGTCGATAGGTTGATTGTGAGCTGCTGGGCAGCTATTGTGTTTGATCATACCATTTTCATGCATAAAAAGAGGTTTTATACAGGTTTTACTATGGTTTGGGCTTCGGGCCTACTGGCACCATTTTCTAAACCTTGCATGGCCCGGGGGGCCCGTTTTGATGGAAATAATTTGGAAATGGTTTGATTTAACTTGTGAATTTCCTGGGTAAAAGAAAGTAAAATTATGTTTTAAATCATCAGTTTTACGATTAACGCTAGACTCGGCAGGGCCGGGGTGCTAGTTGAGTTTTCTTGCTACTTGAGATAATTTTTAGCCTCGGTCGGACCGAGCACCTGAGATGACTTTCTACTGTTTAGACCCGGTTATGCCCAGGCACCCTTGGAGGGGTTTTTGAGATATTTTCCTACTACTTTAGTCCTGGACAGGGTCTGGGCATGCATATTCCAGACTAGGTCTCTATCTTGAACCCATACTTGCTTCCGGACGACATGTTTGATCCTGAGTTTTATATGGGGTCTGGGACATCCATGGACCTTGCCATCCGGGCCAGGGGCTGCGGGATGCGTGTGCCGGAGGAAGGGTATACGGTGGAGTAGAGGTATACGGGTAGTGTCCTTCCATGGAACCTACCTGCTGGGCTGGATCGGCGCCGGAGGAGGTACATACAAAGATACCATTTCACTTGAGATCTTCATGCATCATATCATTCATTGTTTGAGGTTCTACTCTTGTTTGTTGTTTGTTGATTATACGCTCCGGTAGTATGGGATGCCGGAGGGTTTGTTTTCACTTGTTTGTGTTCCTCGGTTGTATGGGCGGCTGAGGGACTGTAGGTAGACTCTTGCTATTTACTTACAGAATTGGTTACTGCTAGACTGTTAGTTTCTGGATTGAGATTGATATGATTAGTTGAGTTTGATTCATGTCTCTGAGCATGCCTATCATTACTCTTTCCCTCTTCTTATACTTGAGGTTACCGGTATACCGTCCATTTCATAAACTTATTATGTATACACTGTTATTGCAAGGACCGCAGGTGCGTTATTTCTTACTTTCACCTGTGCCTATGGTGTGTATATTCTACTTACTGGCCTCACATGTGGTTCTGTTGATTTCCCTCTGGGCTAGTTCCTGTGTACCTTTCGTTGATTTCTGTGACTGCTTGCTTCTATTCTGTCTGTTACTACGCTTTTATCTTATATGTGCCCAGTCGGCCTATGATACCTACTGGGTACCTTATGCTTTGCATTTGGTGCTCACCCTACCCCCTGCATTTGTTGATGCAGATCCTAGCGTGGGCCATAGCCATTAGATCGCTGTGATTCATGCTTGGAGATCTGTTGGGGACTACTTCAGGCTGAGGGTGAGCTCTTGGCGATCGGAGCTTAGCTTTAGTTTATCTTTTGCTTCATGTACTCTATTACCATTCAGAGACATCTGTATATATTGTTTTGGATCGTTTGCACTCCATGAATGTAGTTTTGGCTCTATACTATGATACCAGGTCTTGGGGTTTGGTTTAGTTTCCGTATATGTATATATTTATAGTCCTTTTATCTGTTCTCTTATTTGTTAGATAGTAGCCCATTACTAACTGTTCTGGGCTACGGGGATTGGTTCACCTACCGGGAGTTGTAGGTGCCATCATGACCGAGAAATTGGGTCATGACAACGTGGTATCAGAGCCAGGTTCACCAGTGTCATCGGTATAGGAGCCAATGTCTAGTAGAGTCCTGCGGATCGGGGCGGAGACGTCCGTACTCAATCTTTGGGAGGCTATAGTGACATTTTAGGAATTTGACTCTTTCATTGCTTCTGTGTCGTGCGTAGACCCTTGAAGTTTCTAGAGATCTCATTTGTTCTACTTTATTCTTCCGCAGATGGTTCGTACGAGATCATCGGCATCACGCAGAGATGAGCCTCCCACTCCAGCTAAGGGTCGAGGACGCCCTCGATCAGTGGCACCTGCTAAAGCTGCTAGGGTGGAGATAGAGCCCGAGCAGCATGTGGATCAGGGGGCAGCCCGGGTACCACCAGCTCCAACCCGCTCCAGCACCAGCTCCAGTACCAGCTCCAGTGACCACTTCTGTGCTATCTCCAGCCGCAGCTCAGTCTCCAGATATTGGGGGATTACTATTACAGCTTTTGGGTGTGATTGGAGAGCGGCCTTCTGAGGTAGCGCAGACATCCACTCAGGGGGCAGCCCTAGGTGCACAGAGCTTAGGAGCGCAGCCGGCTACTATAGCTCCCCGTGCGGAGGTCATTCTAGTTCCATATGTTGCACAGCCTCTTGCTCCTCGCCCAGTTTATGGCAGAGTTAGAGACGAAGGCGTTGGGTAGGTTTTTGAGGTTAGCACCTCCGAGGTTTGATGGTACTTCTGGACAGGATCCACATGACTTTATTACTACTTGTGAGGAGATGTTGTATTATTTGGGTTTGTTAGAGACTCACGGGGTTGGTTATACTACATATCAGTTGGAGGGCCCAGCGAAGTTATGGTGGAGGGCTCAGGTTGCTTGTAGACCACCATCGTCACCTCCTTTGACCTGGTCTGAGTTTTATGAGGCCTTTATGGCCAAGTTCCTACCTCAGAGTGATCGTGAGTGTCGCAGGGAGCAGTTTACTCACCTTATGCAGGGATCTACGACTATCTCAGAGTATGAGACCCGTTTACATCAACTAGCACCGTTTGGAGCTATGATCATTCCTACCGAGGAAGATAGGATTCACAAATTTGTATGGGGTTTGAGGCCAGAGATCAGGCAGCCAACTGAGATATTGATTGCCAGTGGTCGGTCATTCCATGCTATTGTAGACTATTCCCGCACTATGGAGGACTTACAGCGACATGATCAGGGGTCCAGAGATAAGAGGACTCGACATCAGGATGTCTATAGTGGTTCCAGATATGGTGGCAGAGGTCCTAGCCAGTGGAGCCAGAGTCATCAGCCACAGCAGCACCATGGTCAGTCCAACCGACCGGTTCAGGCTTCCCTTCAGACTTTTGGTAGTACCCAGTTCGAGCAGGGTCAGAGCAGCCATCAGGGCTATGGCAGCCAGTCTTCGAGGGGTACAGTTTCTGGGGCATCAGGTCGTGGTGGTCATACGGGATCTGCTGGTTTATCTCGACTGAGTAGGCCGTCAGGGGCTTGTTTTACTTGTGGTGTGATTGGTCATTTTGCTAGAGATTGCCCTCAGCAGGGTACAGTTCAGCTGGCCGAGCCTTTATGAGCCGTTCAGCCTCCCACTAGAGGGGGTGGTCGTCAGGGGAGAGGTGGTGCTCCACGCGGCTGAGCAGGTGGTCGGGATGGCGGTCGGGCAGGTGGAGGTCGTCGTCAGTTTTACGCGGTTCCTAGGAGACCATAGGCAGAGGCCTCAGATGCTGTGATTACATGTATGATTTCTGTGTGCCATCAGTCTGCTATGGCTTTATTTGATCCTGGATCTACTTGTTCATATGTATCTGCCTAATTTGTGCCTTGTTTGGGGTTGGCTAGTGAGCCATTATCTGTTCCTGTTTCTGTTTCGACCCCACTAGGATATTCTTTAGTAGTGGATCGGATTGTGAGATCTTGTATGCTATCTATTGGTGATTCAGAAACTTAGGGTGATTTGATGATTCTTGATATGCTAGATTTTAATGTGATACTGGGCATGGACTGGTTATCCCCTCACCGTGTGGTTTTTGATTGTTATGCCAAGACCATTACCATAGCTGTGCCCGGTGTATCCCCGGTTGTGTGGCAGGGTTCTGTTAGCCATGCACCATCTGGGATCATCTCTTGTCTTCGATCTAGGAAGTTGATCTCCCGTGGGTGTTTAGCTTATCTAGCATATGTCCGAGATGTTAGTGCTGACCCTACTTCTCCTGAGTCTGTTCCTGTGGTTAGAGACTTCCTCGATGTGTTTTCTACCGACCTGCCAGGCCTTCCACCTGAGAGAGATATTGATTTCGCTATTGAGCAAGAGCCGGGAACCAGGACCATTTCTATTTCTCCTTACCGTATGGCTCCTGCTGAGCTGAGAGAGCTTAAGGAGCAGCTCCAGGATCTGTTAGCTAAGGGGTTTATTAGACCTAGTGTGTCACCTTGGGGTGCTCCTGTTCTCTTCGTGAAGAAGAAGGATGGGTCGATGCATATGTGTATTGATTACCGGCAGCTGAATAGGGTGACAGTGAAGAATAGGTATCCGATGCCGAGGATTGATGATTTGTTTGACCAGCTTCAGGGTTCAGTCATGTTTTCGAAGATTGATTTGAGGTCTGGCTACCATCAGTTGAGGATTAGGGCGGAGGACATCCCTAAGACAGCATTCAGGACACGTTATGGCCATTATGAGATCTTGGTGATGTCTTTTGGGTTGACTAATGCCCCCGCAGCCTTTATGAATTTGATGCACAGGGTTCTTGGCCCGTATTTGGACTCATTTGTGATAGTTTTTATAGATGACATCTTGGTTTACTCGCGTAGTAGAGATGAGCATGAGCAGCACTTGAGGGTTATACTCCAGACTTTGAGAGATCATCGTCTTTATGCCAAGTTCTCAAAGTGTGAGTTTTGGCTTGAGTCAGTTGCATTCCTAGGGCACGTGGTGTCTAAGGATGGGATTAGGGTTGATCCGGGAAAGATTTTAGCGATTTGTGAGTGGCCTAGACCTACTACTGTTACTGAGGTTCGTAGCTTTATTGGGTTAGCAGGTTACTACCAACGGTTCATTGAGGGATTTTCTTCCATAGCAGCACCCTTGACTATGCTGACTAGGAAGGATGTCCCATTTCAGTGGTCAGATCAGTGTGAGGATAGCTTCCAGAGGCTTAAGGCCTTATTGACTTCAGCTCCAGTTTTGACTTTGCTGGTTGAGGGTCAGAGCTTCTCGGTGTATTGTGATGCTTCTGGGGTTGGTCTTGGTTGTGTGTTGATGTAGCAGGGTCGAGTAATAGCAGATGCATCGAGGCAGCTGAAGGTTCACGAGCGCAACTACCCCACTCATGACATAGAGTTGGCAGCGGTAGTTTTCGCGCTCAAGATCTGGAGGCATTACCTGTATGGAGTTCACTGTGAGATCTTCACTGATCACCGTAGTCTTAAGTATATCACGAGTCAGTGAGAGTTGAACTCGAGACAGAGGAGATGGGTCGAGTTACTGAAGGACTATGACTTCACTATTCTGTATCATCCGGGCAAGGAAAATGTGGTAACGGATGCCTTGAGCCGGAAGGCAGTGAGTATGGGTAGCCTAGCTTCTCTTTCAGTTTCAGAGCGACCATTGGCCTTGGACATCCAGTCCTTGGCTAACCGTTTGGTTACGCTTGACTTGTCGGATCCTAGCAGAGTTCTCGCTAGTATTGAGGTTCGTTCTACTTTGATTGATCAGATTTAGAGCCGTCAGTTTGAGGATCAGCAGTTGTGTGACCTTCGTGATTGAGTTGTTCAGGGTGAGACCTACCAGGCTACTCTAGATTCATATGGGGTTTTGAGGTTTGATAGTCGCCTTTGTGTTCCGAGGACTAGTGATTTGATTCAGTTGATACTTCATGAAGCACATTGTACTAGATACTCCATTCACCCTGGCACAACAAAGATGTATAGACACTTAAGGCAGCTTTACTGGTGGAGTGGTATGAAGCGGGATATAGCGGATTTCGTATCTCGGTGCTTGAATTGCCAGCAGGTTAAGTTCAAGCATATGAGACCTGGTGGTTTGATGCAGCGACTTCCCATTCCCGAGTGGAAGTGGGAAGGGATTACTAAGGATTTCGTTGTTGTTTGCCTCATACTTCTCATGGGTTTGATTCCATATGGGTGATTGTTGATAGGCTAACTAAGTCAGCACATTTCTTGCCGGTTCAGACTTCTTATGGTGAAGAGAGGTTAGCTCAGATCTACCTTCATGAGATTGTTCGATTGTACGGGGTCCCAGCTTCTATCATTTTAGACCGCGGCACTCAGTTCACATCTCGGTTCTGGAGGGCTATTCAGCGAAATTTGGGTACAGAGGTTCATCTTAGTACCGCTTTCCACCCTCAGACAGATGGCCAGTCCGAGAGGACCATTCAGATTCTGGAGGACATGCTTCGGGCCTGTATTCTTGACTTTGGAGGTTCTTGGGATCAGTTTGTTCCCTTGGCAGAGTTTGCTTATAATAACAGTTTCCATTCGAGTATCGGCATGGCACCTTTGAGGCTTTGTATGGCAGGCGTTGCAGATCACCGGTAGGTTGGTTTGATGGTTTTAGTTCTAGGCCACAGAGCACAGATTTGCTTCGAGATTCCTTAGACCGAGTCTGAGTGATTCAGGACAGACTTCGGGCAGCTCAGAGCAGGCAGAAGAGTTATGCTGATCGTAGGCTTCGTGCCTTGGAGTTTAGTATCGGTGACTTGGTGTTTCTCCGTGTATCGCCCATGAAGGGCGTGATGAGATTTGGTAGGCGGGGCAAGCTTAGCCCCAGGTACATTGGGACAGTTGAGATTCTTCAGAGGGTTGGTAACGTTGCCTATCAGTTAGCCTTGCCTCCGATGTTTTCAGCTATATATCATGTATTTCATGTTTCGATGTTGCATCGGTATGTACCAGATGAGTCTTATGTGTTACAGTGGGATTCAGTTCAGTTGGGTGAGGGTTTAGCCTTTGTTGAGGAGCCGACAGTTATTTTGGCCAGAGATGTCAGGAGATTGAGGTCTCGAGAGATCCCGATTGTTAAGGTTCAGTGGAGGCACCGTCAAGTCGAGGAGGCTACCTGGGAGACCGAGAGAGATATGCGGGCTCTGTATCCGCAGCTGTTTGGGCCTTCAGGTATCCCCTTGACCTTGACTTTCGAGGACGAAAGTCCCTTTTAGTAGTGGATGATGTAAGGAACCTTCCGGTTATCTCCACGTATACGTTTTTCCTTGAACCATTAGAGCTTGTTTGTAGCGGCCCCAAGTCACTTAAGGCTTGTCAGGACCGGTATTTTCGGTGCCGGGTCCATTTGTTTGATTGTAAGTTCCTTTAATAAACTTTCTAAAATTTGGGTAAAATGTCTCTGGGCTTTTCTCCCAATATATAAAGAGCTAGAAGTCCCCCGAAATACCAAATCAAAGGTCTACGAGTCTAGTTTCCAACACACAAAACCTCATATCCAACTGATCGCGGAGTAAAAGGTTATGACTCTTTTACCGCGGACTGTCTGGCAGAAAATGGGTTGCGAACTGGGTCGTGAACCGGGTCGGGTTAAACTCGATTTAAGCCTCAACTTCATGTTTTAAAACGCCATTTCAGTTCCGAAACAGTGAGAAAACATAAGGTAGGGTTCCAAGAGAGTTCTTTAGTATCTAAATCGTGCGATGGTGAGTTGCAAACTTAAATTTAAGAATTTTATTAACATCGCGTGTATTTGAAAATATTTTATTTAAAAGTTGAATTTAGTAAAAAGTTACATTATTATTACCTTTTTAAAAATATTTTAAAGGTTTATGAAAAATATTTTGTTACGATATAATTATATATGCATTGAATTATATAAAGTAATTCAACCACCATTTTCAGAGGGGGGTTGTTTACATAGTTGTATATACTTAACTTTCTTTGCTCTCCATTTGATATTGGAGAATATTTCTACGGGGAGCTGTAGCACGTCACTCACATATGTGGTCATTTTTCCAAGAAATTTTAGTGAAAAATATATTTTGATGTTATATTTAATGGCCAAAAGAAAATCGATTATCTATGTCAAGTTATTCAAGCTTAATTTCGAGTTTGATTTCATTTCAGAGTTTCTTGGAGCGGTTCGAGTGTGGACATCGTCATTCTAGAAGCTTGTCATTGGACGACAGGTAGGTTACAGTTTATTTTCCCTAGACTCTGCATATATAGAATAAAATTGTATTAATGGGCATCCTTGGGTTGGTTTATTAGGTTGGTACCACAGACCTCAACCGCTTTATTCATGTCCGCCTACTTTTGTTCCTCCATTGCTTGTAGTATTTGCCGATATATTTTATTTACCCTTGTGGTCCTGTGAGGCCTTGTTGACTCTGGAACATAGAAGGTGGGATTTTGGGAATGTCCGTGAGTCCCGGGCATAGAATTATCTATCTAGGCTGGTTATGCTTGCTGAGTAGCTGTGGGCCTGTGCAGGGTCGATAGGTTGATTGTGAGCTGCTGGGTAGCTATTCTGATTGATCATACCATTTTCATGCATATAAAGAGGTTTTATACAGGTTTTACTACGGTCTGGGCTTCAGGCCTACTGACACCATTTTCTAAACCTTGCATGGCCCGAGGGGGCCGTTTTTAGTGGAAATGATTTGGAAATGGTTTGATTTAACTTGTGAATATTCTTGGGTTAAATAAAGTAAAATTATGTTTTAAATCATCAGTTTGACGATTAACGCTAGATTCGGCAGGGCCGGGGTGCTAGTTGAGTTTTCTTGCTACTTGAGATGATTTTTAGCCTCGGTCGGACCGAGCACCTGAGATGACTTTCTACTTTTTAGACCCGGTTATGCCCGGGTACCCTTGGAGGGGTTTTTGAGATATTTTCCTACTACTTTAGTCCTTGACAGGGTCTGGGCATGCATATTCGAGACTGGGTCTCTATCTTGAACCCGGACTTGCTTCCGGATGACATATTTGATACTGAGTTTTAGTATGGAGTCTGGGACCTCCATGGACCTTGCCATCCGGGCCAGGGGCTGCGGGATGCGTGTGTCGGAGGAAGGGTATACGGTGGAGTAGAGGTATACGGGCAGTGTCCTTCCATAGAACCTACCTGCTGGGCTGGATCGGCGCCGGAGGAGGTACATACAGAGATACCATTTCACTTGAGATCTTCATGCATCATATCATTCATTGTTTGAGGTTCCACCCTTGTTTGTTGTTTGTTGATTGTACGCTCTGGTAGTATGGGATGCCAGAGGGTTTGTTTTCACTTGTTTGTGTTCCTCGGTTGTATGGGCGGCTGAGGGACTGTAGGTAGACTCTTGCTATTTACTTACAGAATTGTTCTCTATTATGGTTAAGTATGAAATTGGTTACTGCTAGACTGTTAATTTCTGGATTGAGATTGATATGATTAGTTGAGTTTGATTCATGTCATGCTTCCTTCCCTCTTCTTACACTTGAGGTTACCGGTATACCGTCCATTTCGTAAACTTATTATGTATACACTGTTATTGCAAGGACCACAGGTGTGTTATTTCTTACTTTCACCTGTGCCTATGGTGTGTATATTCTGCTTACTGGCCTCACATGTGGTTCTGTTGATTTCCCTCTGGGCTAGTTCCTGTGTACCTTTCGTTGAATTTCTGTGACTGCTTGCTTTCTATTCTGTCTGTTACTACGCTTTTTATCTTAATGTGCCCAGTCGGCCTATGAATACCTACTGGGTACCTTATGCTTTGCATTTGGTGCTCACCCTACCCCCTGCATATGTTGATGGCAGATCCTAGCGTGGGCCATCGCCGTTAGATCGCTGTGATTCGTGCTTGGAGATCTGTTGGGGACTACTTCAGGCTGAGGGTGAGCTCTTGGCGATCGGAGCTTAGCTTTTAGTTTATCTTTTGCTTTATGTACTCTATTACCATTCAGAGACATCTGTATATATTATTTTGGATCGTTTGCACTCCATGTATGTAGTTTTGGCTCTATACTATGATGCCAGGTCTTGGGGTTTGGTTTAGTTTCCGCATATGTATATATTTATAGTCCTTTTATCTGTTCTCTTATTTGTTAGATAGTAGCCCATTACTAACTGCTCTGGGCTACGGGGATTGGTTCACCTACCGGGGGTTGTAGGTGCCATCATGACCGAGAAATTGGGTCGTGACAGAGCAAGATCTCTCTTTTGTAACGTAAAGAGTAGATTTATGGCTAGGATAGGAATATACCTAGATGGCCTTGCTTGGTTACAAAATGGAAAGATATATAAATGCGTTCAGAATAGAATATCACATCCTCGCTCAATGATGTAGTTGTGAGATTATTTTGGATAGACGATTAGAGGCTCATAAGACCATAATCCTTAGTTTAGGTAGTCTTTTCTCATTTAAGACTTGGCTTAGCATGTATAACATCTTTAGGATTAAAATTGTATGCCTTAGCTTAGTTTTGATAAGTTTATTGCCTTAGGTGGGGTCTCTTGGAAATTTATAGTTAGTGTGGCATTTTCCGCAAAGTACCTGTTCTAGGATAATATCTGTTCCTTAATTCGTAGACCTTGTTTCTTTATTGTGATATGGCTTGGACTTGGTAGTAACTATTGTCTTGGTTTGGCACCTTACTACTTGTGTTATTGTTATATTGTCTTGGCATATTGATTTCTTGGTATAAAACATCATTTTTTGCTTGAAATGCGATTTTCAGAATACCTTAAATGTTTTTGATATTATTGAAGGAAAATGGACTATTAAGCCTCAGTTTGAATCTGAGCATGCATATTTACTATTTAAGATCCAATTTGAGTTTGGACACACATATTTACTTTTAAGTCTCGGTTTGAGTTCGAGCATGCATTATCATTGATTTATTGACAGAAGTCCAGTTCGAGTCCAACATGCATTATGATTGCACTCATCTCATATGGAATATCATGGTAACTTTACGCATTTACTTACTATTAATCTTATATGGTAATTAGTATTGTTTGTTATTTGAATCCAATGAGCTTATGGGGGCCAGTTGGGTTTATTTTCTATTATATGTACCTTCCGAGCTTATGGGGGTTCGAATAGGTTGTAGCTAGATTATTATTTCATGCTTTCTAAGTTGCTTTTTTTTTATTTCCCTTAAATTATCTAGCTTTGACCTGTTATACTCTTTCTGACCCTTCTTTTCTTACCTTTAGTATATAGATTCGCATCTTATTATACTTGTACCTCATTTGAGCTCAGTCGGCCTATGATGCCTATTAGGTAGCACGTGCTTTGAAACTCAAACTACACTTCTGCATCTTTTTCCTGATGCAGACCCTAGTATGATTTATTTCCATTGATGCCACCCTCGTGTGGAGCTACTGATCGGAGACTTAGGGTGAGCTCTTGGCGATCGGAGTTGCTCCATCTCCCTCTATTTTGCACTAGTATATTTTACCTTTGGAAATTGTTCTGTATATATATATATATATGGTAATTATTTAGTACTCCTTACATTGTAGTATCTCTTGTACTAATTGATACTTGGTCTTGGAGGAGTCATTTATATCTTTTGTTCTTTTCGCTCTCATTATATTTATATGCATGTTACGCTTATTTCTCATTCTTATCTCTTTATCTTATTAGCCTATTGCTTGTCATTTTGGGGTAAAGATTTTGGCTTACCTACTGGTGGATTATAGTAGGTGCCATCATGATCTGAGTTTTCGGGTCGTGTAATGACCCTTCCGGTCATTTTCACGTTTTCACTTTCTTTGTATTATTACAGCTTACCTGTAGCGGCCTCAACTCATTTATGAATTGCTGGGACTGGTGGTTCGGTGATCGGGCCATTCGTTTGGTCTTTATGACCATTACCTTATTTTAGAGCTTTAACTTAGGAAATTATTGACTTTGGTCAACATTCTTACCAAACGAGCTCGGAATCAAATTTTGACAGTTTCGTTAGCTTTGGAGCATGGTTTTTGGTCAATTTGGACCCTTAGTAGGGGACTATGAGCTTTCAGTATAGTTCTATCTCACTTTCTGAGATTTCCGGCCAGTTGGAGTTGGAAGTTTGAATTTGGTCAACTTTCAAACAAGACAACTTCGAATGGAAATTCTATAAGAGTAGTTAGCTCTGTAATGTCGACTTTTCTGCTAAAAGAACCTTTGGTTTGAGTACCGATGCTTCCAGATTCATTTTGGGCTATTGGGTTTGATTTTAGTTAAGTTAGTCCTTTTGGGTGTGGGGACAACTTTTTGTTATATCAACCTCGTTTGAGAATTTATCGATTCTGATTGAGTCTTGAATGCCATTTCTGGTAGGGTAGCGTAATTCATTTGCATATGCAGTTCCCCAGATGATCCCCAAGGGTGTGATCAGAGGTATTGTGAGTTATGTTCACAGATGGTTGAAGCTAGTTCTGATATGGCACAACTAATTCTGGTATGGCATGGTTGCGGTGCATTGGCCGCACCTGCATAGCTGCACCTACGCTCTGGGTGCTGCATATGTGACCCTAGTGGCATCGGCAGGGGGTGCACCTGCACTCCTTTTCCCGCCCCTATGGTGCCGCCCATATGATATATGTACCACACATATGGGGCTTGAGGTTTTGTTGACCTCCACCCCTGCGGTGGTCTGGGCACTGCTGCGATGATGCACCTATGTCAATATAACCACAGGTGCGCCGATCATTGGCATTTTTAAAAGGGTCTTCTCTTTTATTTTTCTAAGTTTGAGATCTCACATTCCACCATTTTTAGAGCTCTAAGATCAAATTATCCGAGTGGGTTCTTCATAGAGTATTGGGGTGGCATTTTTCGTTCCCGTGGTCAATTTCTCATCGTCTATTGTATGTTTCTAACCTTTAATTACGTTAATTCTTTGATTGATTATTAATTTGTTCTCAAGATTTAGGGGCTATTTTAGGTCCTTCCCTTACCTGAATTATGCTCAATTTTGGAGCTTGTGTTCCTGGCACCATTGGGAACCTCATGGTAATTCTTATTTTCAATTTTATGTTGCGAGGCCCACAAATCTATTTTTGACCCAGATTTTTGACCCAGTTAATTATTAGTATTATGGGTATCGTTAGCTTTTTATTGACGAGTAGATTATGTTTTTAATAGTTTGATCACTATTCGGGCTTCTTGGGGTAGTTTGGGCTTGGAAGACATCTTTCCAACAACTTTTCATGGGATACCAGGTAGGCTATGACTTACCGATCTTATTCTTGGCCTATATAGAATATAATGGTAGTATAATGGGAAAATCTGTTTTTTAATTAGTTAATTGTTCATTAGTTAACTTCTTCATTTTATTTCTAGATTAATTAACCATAAATTCATCTTTGGATTTTTACCGTTGAATAAACAATTAGAACCAGTTTAATTTAGTAAAATAGTTAATCAACAAGTCCCTGTGGGTACGATATATGGACTCTCAATCCTATATTACTTGTACGACCTCGTATATTTGAGTGTGCGTTAGGACACAATAATAGTCCTTCAGTAACTCAATCCATCTCCTCTGCCTAGAGTTCATCTCTCGCTGACTCATGATGTACTAAATACTACGATGATCAGTGAATATCTCACAGTGAACCCCATATAAGTAGTGCCTCAGAAGCTTGAGCGCGAAGACTACCGCCGCCAACTCCAAGTCATAAGTGGGGTAGTTGCACTCGTGAACCGTTAGCTGTCTCGACGCATAAGCTCTCACTCAACTCCGCTGCATCAATATACAACCAAGACAAACCCCTGAAGCATCACAATATACCGAGAAACTCTGACCCTCAAAAGGCAAATTCAACACTAGAGCTGAAGTCAACAAGGCGTTAAGCCTCTGAAAGCTATCCTCGCACTCATCCGACCACTGAAATGGGATATCCTTCCTAGTCAGCATAGTCAAAGGTGGTGCTATGGAAGAGAACCCCTCGACAAACCTCTTGCAGTACCCTGCTAACCTAAAAAGGCTACGAACCTCGATAGGAGTAGTCAGGCTCGGCCAATCATGAACTGCTGATATCTTACCCAGGTCCACTCTAATCCCATCCTTAGGCACTTGTGCCCTAGGAATGCAACTGACTCAAGGCAAAACTCACACTTTGAGAACTTGGAATAAAGCCGACGATCTCTCAAAATCTGGAGTATAACCTTCAAGTGCTGCTCATGCTCATTTCTACTCCTTGAGTATATCAAGACGTCGTCTATGAAAACTATCATAAATGAGTCCAAGTACGGGCTAAGCACCCTGTGCATCAAGTCCATGAAAGTTGCGGGGGAATTAGTCAACCCAAAAGACATCACCAGGAACTCATAGTGGCCATAACATGTCCTGAATGTTGTCTTAGGGATGTACTCCACCCTAATCCTCAATTGATGGTAGCCGGACCTCAAATCTATCTTCAAAAATACGGCTGAACCCTAAAGCTGATCAAATAAGTAATCTATGCGCGGCATCAAATACCTATTCTTCACAGTCACATTATTCAACTGCAGATAATAAATGCACATCCACATCGACCCATCTTTATTCTTCACAAACAAAACAGGAGAACACTAAGGCGACACACTCGGCCTAATGAAACCCTAAGCTAACAAATCCTGGAGCTGCACCTTAAGCTCTCTCAACTCAGATGGATCCATATGGTAAGGAAAAATAGAAATGGTCCTGGTGCCCGGCTCTAACTCGATAGCAAAGTCAATATCTCTCTCATGTGAAAGGCCTGGCAGGTTGGTAGGAAACACATCTAGGAAATCTCTAACCATAGGAACTGACTCATGGGAAGAAGGGTTGGCACTAACATATCGAACATATAATAGATAAGCCAAACACCCGTGAGAAATCAACTTCCTAGCTCGAACACAAGAGATTATCCCAGACAGTGCGCAGTCGATAGAACTCTACCACACAACTGGGGATACGGCGGGCACAACTATGGTAATGGTCTTGGCATAGCAATCTAATATTTCATGGTGAAGGGATAACCATTCCATGCCCAGAATCACATCAAAATCTAACATACCAAGAATCATCAAATCACCCCAAGTCTCAATATCTCCAACATAAATCATATAGGACCTCACAATCTGATCCACTAATAAAGAATCTCCTGTTGCGGTTGAAATAGATACAGGCACAGATAATGACTCACTAGCCAACCCCAAACAAGGCAAATAGTAGGCAAAAATATATGAGCAAGTAGATCTAGGATCAAATAAAGCCAAAGCTAACTAGCGGAATACATAAATCATACATGTGATCACAACATTTGAGGCCTCTGCCTCTTGTCTCCCAGGGACCGCATAAAACTGATGATGACCACTACCTGAATGATCGCCATCCCTACCACCTGTCCTACTACACTGGGCACCAACTCTAGCCTAACTACCACCCCCTCTAGCCGATGGCTAAACTTACGGATACACTGAGCCGGCTGAACTGTACCCCACTGGGGGAAATCTCTAGCATAGTGCCCAAAGATTCCGCACTCATAACAGGTCCCTGATGGCCCACTCTGCCAGGATAAACTAGTTTCACTGGTGTGGCCACCACAGCCTGATGCCCCAGAAGACGTAACCCTCAGAGTCTGACCACCGTAATCATGCTGGCTGCTCTGACCCTGCTCAAACTGAGAACTACCAGAAGCCTGAAGTGATGCCTGAACCGGTTGACTAGACTGACCCTAGTGCTGCTGTGGCTAATAACCTTGACCCCATTAGCCTCTCATGACCTGATTTCTC
Organism: Jaltomata sinuosa; assembly: GCA_003996215.1. Taxonomy (NCBI): domain Eukaryota; kingdom Viridiplantae; phylum Streptophyta; class Magnoliopsida; order Solanales; family Solanaceae; genus Jaltomata; species Jaltomata sinuosa. The sequence continues at coordinate 355,862 of QJPP01002697.1, read as the reverse complement.
AGGTCATGATGACATCTACAACCCTGCAGTAGGCGAACCAATTCCCGTAGCCCGGAACGGTTAGTAATGGGCTACTACCTAACCAAAGTGCATGATAAGCTGAAATAAACTGAAGCAGAATAAGATAGAGACAAACGGAAGCAAAAACCCAAATATATATATATATATATATATATATATAAGATCACTACACCAACCCCAAGACTTGGTATCGCTAGTACAGGAGCCTCTAAATAGAATATAAGTTCTAGATGTAAAAAGATAGACTACACAACTGTCTCTGAATATATAAAGAGTAAAAATACAAGGGATGAGATGTGGTCAAGCCCCGGTCTTCAGGCGCTCGCCCTAGTCTCGAATATCCAGAAGCTGCACGAGTCTCCATGCAATCAACAACAAAAGCTCACACTAATATTTGCACCAAAGAGTGCACAAGTGTAGTATGAGCACCAATTGCTAAGCAACGGGTACCCAATAGACATCATTGGCCGACTGAGCACATATAAAATATAAAAGCAGTAATAAGCAGAATACAAGAAAATAGTCACGAAAAACAAGGAGGAAGCACAAGGAACTAGCACAAAGAGTAATCAACAAAGAGTTACAAGAACAACATGCTAGCACAGAAGATATACATACACAGAAAAACAGGTGAAAGAAGGAAAAAGGACGCACCTGGGATCTTTACAATAATAGTACATATAAAATGAGAGTTTAACGAGATGGGCGGTACACCGATAATCTCAAAAATAAAGGGAAAGAAGGAAAGCAAGCCAATAATCGAACTAGAAGTCATATACTAACAAAAACATACTTAAAACATCAATTCAAGATAAGAATATATGTACAACAGTTTATCAAGTATAACCCTAGGATGGAACACTAAACCACAAGTACCCAGATCCGCCAATGAAAACCACGACAAGGAATGGAATTCAATATCCCACAACTACTCAGAAGGCTACACAATTAGTATCTCAACAGTACAAGTCCCACTAGCCTCTCAATAATCATAGTCCCAAAAGCCGGTGCCTCAACAGGTTAAAACCACTAATCCAACTTATACCAAGGTCATAACAAACTCTAAGAAATGAACAGATAAAATATAATCTACCTACAGTCCCAACGGCCACTCATACAATCGAGGAACATAATCAAGTGAAAACAAACCCTTCGACCACTCATACAACTGGAGCGTACACTGAGCACACAACAAACAAGGGTGGAATCGGAATACAAAATGCATGATGATGATATGTTGAATCTGATGTGAGAGTAACCCGTATGTTCCCCCTCTGGTACCCCAAAGGGCCATGTAAAGGAAGGACCCATGGGAGGACTCTACCTGTGTACCTCTACTCAATCGTACACCCCTTCTCTTGGTGCATGCGTTGGCCCATAGCTGGTAACCCAGAAATGAAAGGGTCCATGGAGGTCTACTCGTAGATAATATACAAAACATGAATCTTAAAATATATCTCAATACTCAGAATCTCTTAGCACATGTCGGAATCGAATCGGGTCTAAAATAGTAGTAGTAATCTCGACCCTCTCAATGGGTGCTCGAAGTTTATTCGGGTCTATATCAGTAGTCAAAATTTCAATAACCCTCTCAAAAGGGGTGCGCAGAGCGTATCCGAGTCTAAATTAGTAATCAAGCCTTAATAACCCTCTCAAAGGGTACCCGGAGCATATTTAGGTCTAAAACCATCGTAAAGCATGTCTAGCACTTTGGCATAGTCGAGTCTAGTATCAGTACGAAAACCAGTGAGAAAATCAACTTAGTATAACTTTTATTTCCAGAAAATCCACCGGTTAGTTCTAAATCTCATTTTATCATCATTTATACCAAAAATAGGCCCCTCGATCCATGCAAAGTTTAGAAAATCGGTGATAGTCGGCCCAAAGCCAAACCAATAGTAAAACATGCAAAAAAATCCTTTTTCATGAATGATATGATTGCAAACAATAAATTTAGCCCAAAATGGCTCACAGAAATTCCTATCGGCCCTACACAGGAACAAACAACTCCACAACATAGATAGCCAGCCTAAAGTAAGGTGACGATGCCCGGGACTCACAAAAATTCTCAAATATCCCACCGTCTATGGTCCAAAGTCATAAATAGGGCCACACGAGACCACAAGGGTAAACAACAATACTACACAAATACTACAATAAACGTATGAAATAAATGAATAGAAAGGAGGACAAGGTCTGGGGTTACAACCTATAACAACACACCCAAGGATACTAATTAGTGTCGTTATAGTCTATATACGCAGAATCTAGATAGGGAAAACCATAACCTACATATCGTTCAACAACTAGCTGCGGGAACGGCGTTGTCCAGGCTCGAGCTACTCTGAGAGGCTCCAAATCACAAAAATACTATCAACAACATATTCTAAGCATCAAAATGAGACTAATGATACCCATAATGCCATAATGATAGCCGGGTTGAAATTTGGGTCACCGATGGGCCCGTGGGCCCTGCAACCTAAAACTGGAAACAAAATTTGCCACGAGGTTCCCAACCCCACCAGGAACGCATGCTCCAAAAATAAGCATATAACAAGCAGAGGAAGGGGTCCAAAATAGCCCCTAACCTTCAAGAATCAAACTAGAATTAAAAAAGGAATTAATGGAATTTAACGAAGAAAGCTTACCAATAGAAGTTAGGAAATTGATCACGAACCAAGAAATAATCACCCCAACAAGTTGGAGTAGCCCACACAAGAATTTGGGGCTTTGGAGCTCAAGAAAATGGAAGAAAATCGGTTGGGGAACTTTTATAACTGAATGGAGAAAAAGGGGAAAGAGTTTATAATAATGCCAGCAGATACCGCAAATGCGGCAAAACCACCGCAAAAGAGGAAAAACTCTGTAAATGCGGTGAATTACTGCAAATGTGGTAGCCACAAATGCGGCCAAATGACCGCAAATGCGGTCACACTAGACTAAGCAAAACCAGCTAAGTTTAAAACTTTATATGGACCCTCGGGATTCATCCGGGGTCCCATGGACACAAACAAATAGAGCTATTTGACTAGAAACAACATTCTGGATCCAATAGAATGGATGAAAATCCCATAAGAGGTCGATTTAATGAAAAGTGAGCTCCATGTCTAAAGTCAACCTTTAGGCCAATAATTCCAAAATGGAACCCAAGGGTCAAAAATAAGTACGGAAGCCTCGGGACCTGTACCAATGGTCCCTCTAGCCTAAACTCGATGTTCCGGAGCTAATAGCATTGACAAAATTTCATCCGAGACTGTCTTCTCCAAATGCTAACCAAAGTAAACTAAACAAGCCCAACTGGCCTGAAAACACAGAACGAGAGAGAATTCCAAACTAAAAAGATCTTGGATCCTGACCAAAGGTCCCACTAGACCAAAGCTAATGCTCTGGAGCTAACAGAACTATTAGAATTCAATTCCGAGCATGATTACCAAGAATGTTGACCGAAGCCAACAATTTCAAATGTTGAAGCTTTAAAATAAGGAAATGGCCATAAAGATCAATTAGACGGCTCGGGCACTGAACTACCAGTCCTAGCAAGTCATAAATGACTTGGGGCCACTACAGGCAAGATCTAACAGTAAAAGAAGGGCAAAAAAACGAGAATGACTGGAAGGGTCATTACATCATCCACTACTAAAAAGAACTTTCATCCCCAAAAGTCAAGAAGGAATGGAAAAGAAGAAACTTAACAACTGCAGATACAGAGCCCACACTACTCTCTCGGACAACCTGGTTAGCCTTCTATATAGGAAGGCACCCAATAGAACGAGACCCAAAAAGGCAACCAGGCCTTAACTTCACTCTAGCAAAGCTAGACTCCAAACTCAAACTCCGAAACATCAAAGATCTTCCAACCAACTACCTCTCAACAATATCCACCAAAAGCACCAATATAAAATCAAAACCAGAGAACCAAGGCGATCAACACACAACACTCGAATACTCAAAACAACAACCAAGTGCGTCAAGAAAACCCTAAACCTAAAAACTCTAAATCATGAACCCACTACTCCGCATAACCCTTTTGTTCTGAACTGAATCCTTTTTCACCACAAACAAGAAGCTTTACATAAGTCGAACACTCAAACCACCCTAAAAATATTAGCTTAAACACCGGAGACCCATATTTCCCGCTTACACTCCACCACAAATGAAGTCATCCCTTTTTACTCAAACTCTTTCCAAGCCAAGCTATAGTCTACTAGCCTTTGACATCTAAGATAACAACTCGTAACATATCATTAGAAAATGGAGTTACCTGACCTGACTGACCATCAACCAATGAACGAACACTTTTTCTAACATAAAACTCAATAACTGAACCTAACTGAACAACCCACCTAAATTTGACTAAATATTTCATACTAGGGTTAGAAAAGGCATGCATGAACACCCTGTGACAATGGAGAAATTTCCAAACTATCAAACAAAACTGACCTCGCTGAACTATGTCAAGTCTGAGCTAGCTGAAAGAAAATAAACCAGGGCAACCGGCCCACCAGACTCAAATCAAACAAAGACCCTTCAAGGAATGTGGTAAGCCTACCACGAACCCCGTAGTCAATAATTAAGCTCCAAACTCTAGGAAATACAACTGCTTCTCCAAACACTCAAACGCTATCCAAAATTTAGATTACCTTGCTAGTCTCACCTCAGAAAGAAGTCCACCATGCCACGAAGATCAAATCCAAACACTCTGTAGGTAAGAGAGAAGGTGCCTGGATTTTATGGGCGCCGTTTAGCTTTTAAGACTATCTTGATCTTCCAACTCATCCTCTGGCGCAAAAATCTGATCTGATGTGCCTGTATACAAACCAACAACCCCGAAAGCGTTCAATATATCAAACTTATGACTCACACCGGTAGAGCCCAAATAACACTAGAATCATAAATAATAGATGACCTCTTGTAGAACCAACCCATTCAAACCTCTAATCCTTAAAATCACCAAGGCGACCATCAGTCTCAAAGTACGTTTAGAATCCAGAATAACCTCGCTAGTCTTAATCTGCACAAACTGATCACGCATAACATACAACTGCTGATTCTCAAACTGACACCGTTGAGTCTGTCCAACCAAGGTAGAAGGAACCTTATAATATTAAGGATACTGCCTAAATCCGAAATGTCCAGCCTAAACCAAGGGTTAGCCAAGGACTGGGTGTCCAAGGCCAATAACCACTCCGAGGCCATAGTAAAGAAGCCAGGTTGCTTGCACCCACTGTCTCCCAGCACAAGGATGCTGCCACCCAAGAGAAACTTCTATGAACCACCCAACATAATCTGCTAGCCCATGATTCTAAACTCTATCACCAATGTACCAATCAATGCTCCTATCGAACCCACGATTATACTCATATGCTGCCGATGACACATAGAAACTGGAGTCAGCTATCTCTGATCATACAGTTTTCCCAAACCGTAATGCTACAAAGACTTGGATCATTAACGAATATAACAAGGAAATCACAACTGATGCAATGAGTCCCCAATGTAGTACTGGAAATGACCACTACCTCAATCTCATACTAGAAAGAATTCTGACCTTGATCCTATCAAAGGAAATGGCACCACAATCTCACTCAGTCGACGGCAGTCAATAACACACAAGCCCAAGCAAACCCTCAGTCATCACCTCGGTTATTTACTAGAACATAAACATACACACAAGGAGTCATCACCTTCCTTCGCAAACCTAACTAAACCATTTTCAAGAAAACACCAAACTCGACAGGCTCTCTCTCAAATACAACCTAGAGCTATTCCCTTAGCTCCCACAACTCTTACCGGAAACACTTGATACGATGGAATGAGGGTATGCCGAATGCCTAACTACACCAATATGCTATAGTCAAAACCCAACCGTAATGCCACAATTCCATAGTCAACCTCAACAATGATGCTACCATCAACACTTAGCAAGAACTGTTATAGCCAAACACTCAACATGACGCCACAGTCAAACTCGATTCTATCAACCGGAACTGGGAAGAGCAAGAAAGCAACTCAACCATACTTAGAACAAGAGGAAAACACGAAAGCAACCTATACCTGCTAACTTACCAAACAAAAAAACTAAGGAAGGTCAATTCAAATCACCCGAGAGAAGCAAAACTGACCAATGCTCACCAGCATAACCAACACCACTCGACTTAAGACAAGGCCTTAAACTCCGGGACTACCACCGGTATCACATTGAACCAACACAAGGATTTCTAGCCACGCTAGATAACGTCCTAGGCAACAACTATCTAGGACCGCTAGAAAGGAAGACCCAACCAAAACTAGAACTACAACGAATAGGAAGCAAGCTTAACAAAACTTACCCACGAGCTATAACTTCATGAGGACACTTCTCAAGGATAACATACCCCATCCACTACTAAAAAGAGATGATCTACCAAAAAACACACAAATAGAACTACAAACTCCGACATTAAAACATTCAAATAAGTAAAATAGGAAGGCACATAAGCAAATACAAGAAAAGGGGAGATTCGCAATGCGAGCAATGCTATAACCAATCAAAGGTAAATAGAGCCATACCTGGGGCAACAACATTGGGAAACTTTACCTATGGCCCACTAAGAGGGGCATCAGACTGATGGTGTCTACCACTGGACTGAATGGTCGATGCTGAAGGCTCAACCATCCCTCACCGGGGATAATTTCTAGAATAATGACCAATCAACCTATAATCCTAACAACCATGTTAACTAGGATACACAATCGTGGGGCAATCCCTAGCAAAGTGCCCACATCCACTGCACTAAAAACAAATTCCACTGAATACATACGGGCAGGAAGATCTCGCTAAACTTGATCGGCCACTGGCCTACACACTCTGAATGCCAACCTCAAAGAATCTGACCAGTACCCTATCTACTCTGTTCAACATGCCCTACACACACACCCTCTGGAACTTGTGGAGCAACTAAAACCAGTCTGCTAGATAAGAACCAATGGAACTGATCCCTAGTAAACGATCCCCTACCTCGAGTCTGAGAACCTCAGAAACTGCCCTAACAATGATGCTTTTTACTACTACCTCCATATGCCTCATGACATAAACCCTCAACAGCCCAAGCGTGATCAACTACCTAAAAGAAGGTTGTCCCAACTGTAACCAAATGCTCGGTTGCCAATTAGAGCGGTTAAATAAAACCTCCAACAAAGTTCTGAACCCTATCAAACTATGAAGGCATAGTCCTGGAAGTACGCCTAACCATCTCGTGAAATCTTACCTCATAGTTCAACACCGATATACAATCCTGCTTAAAAACTAGAAGCTCAACCCTAACTGAAGCACCACTCAAAGAACCGAGTACTAAAACACCCACCAAAGGACTCAGAGTCCTAACCACAGTGTCCTAAAGAACTGGGGTAGCTATGAATCCAATTGGAGGCTGCGCTGGCCCCACACCCATATTTGATGCGGTAAACTCTCACTCTAAAGTCCTGGTGCTGACGGAAGCACCAAAGCAATAGGCACAGAAGCCTCGACATCACCTACTGTCAAACTCATCTTAGGCATCAGAGAAGGAAGAAACAATCGAAGTTTAGAAGTGAATAGAGCTAGGAACGCACGATAAGGAGACAACGAGATGGAACCTTTCCTAACAATTCCCAGCAGCCTCCCGCAGATAAGATACATACGTCATCGTACTAATCTATGAGACTCTACTTAGACACTTGCTTCTGTACTATGACACCGGTGAACATAGGCTCTGAGCTGTCACAACCCAATTTCTTAGGTCATGATGGCAACTACAACACTCCAGTAGGCAAACCAGTTCCCATAGACCATAATGGTCAATAATAGGCTACTACCTAACCAAAACGCATGATAAGCTAAAATTAACGGAAGCAAAATAAGATAGAGACAAGCGGAAGCAAAAACCCGAATATATATATATATATATATACACACAAGAACACTATACAAACCCCAAGACTTAGTATCATTAGTACAGGAGCCTCTAAATAGAATACAAGTTCTAGATGTAACAAAATAGACTACATAACTGTCTCTGAATACATAAAGAGTAATAGTACAAGAGGTGAGATGCGGTCAAGCCTCGATCGTCAGGCGCTCACCCTAGTTTCGAATAACCAAAAACTACACGAGTCTCCATGCGATCAACGACGAAAGCTCACACTAATAACTGCACCAAAAAGTGCAAAAGTGTAGTATGAGCGCCAATTGATAAGCAACGGGTACCAGGTAGGCATCATTGGTTGATTGAGCGCATATAAAATATAAAAGCAGTAATAAGCAGAATACAAGAAAACAATCACGAAAAATAAGGAGAAAGATCAAGGAACTAGCACAAAGAGTAATCAACCAAGATTTACAAGCACAACATGCTAGCACAGAAGAGATACATACACAAAAACACATGTGAAAGAAGGAAAAAGGATGCACCTGGGATCCTTGCAATAATAGTACATATAAAAAGAGAGTTTAACGAGATGGGCGGTATATCGGTAACCTCAAAAATAAAGGGAAAGAAGGAAAGCAAGCCAACAATCAAACTAGAAGTCATATACTAACAGAAACATGATTAAGACATTAATTTCAAGATAAGAATATACGTACAATAGTTTCTCAAGAATAACCCTAGGATGGAACACTAAACAACAAGTACCCAGATCTGCCAACCAAAACCACAAGGAATAAAATCAATATCCCACAACCGCTCAGAAGGCTACACAATCAGTATCTCAATAATACAAGTCCCACTAGCATCTCAATAATCATAGTCCCAAAAGTCGGTTTCTCAACAGGTTAAAACCACTAATCCAACTGGTACCAAGGTCATAACAAGCTCTAAGAAATGAACAGAGAAAATATAATCTACCTACAGTTCCAATGGCTGCCCATACAACCGAGGAAGACAATCAAGTGAAAACAACCCCTTCAACCGCCCATTCAACTGGAGGGTACGATGAGCATACATCAAACAAAGGTGGAATAAAAATACATAATGCATGATGATGATATGATGAATCTGATGTGATAGTAACTCGTATGTTCCCTCTCTGGTACCCCAAAGCCCCATGTAAAGGCAGGACCCATGGGAGGACTCTACCCGTGTACCTCTACTCCACGGTATACCCCTCCTCCTAGTGTGTGCGTTGGCTCATAGGGTCCATGGAGGTCTACTCGTAGACCACATACAAAACACGAATCTCAAAATATATCTCAATACTCGGAATCTCATAGCACATACCCAGAATCAAACCAGGTCTAAAACAGTAGTAGTAATCTCAAAGACCCTCTCAAAGGTAGCCCAAAGTGTATTCCGATCAAAATCAGTAGTCAAATTTCAATAACCCTCTCAAAAGGGGTGCCCAGAGCGTATTTGGGTCTAAATCAGTAATCAAGCCTCAATAACCCTTTCAAAGGGTGCCCAGAGCTTATCTGGGTCTAAAACCATCGTAAAGCATGTCTAGTACTCTGACATAGCTGAGTCTAATATCAGTAAGAAAACTAGCGAGAAAATCGACATAGTACCACTTTTATTTCCTGAAAATCCACCAGTCAGTTCTAAATCTCATTTTATCATTATTTATACCAAAAACGGGCCCATCGAGCACTGTAAAGTTTAGAAAATCGGTGATAGTCGGCCCAAACCCAAAACAATAGTAAAACATGAAAAAAAATCCTTTTTAACGAATGATATGCTCGCAAACAATAAATTTAGCACAAAGTGGCTCACAAACATTCCTATTTGCCCTGCACAGGCACAAGAATCTCTACAGCACAGATAGCCAGCCTAACGTAAGGTCACAATGCCCGGGACTCATGGACATTCCCAAATATCCCACCGTCTATGGTTCAGAGTCATAAACAAGGCCACACAAGGCCACAAGAGTGAAATAACAATACTTCATGAATACTATAATCAACATATGAAATAAACGAACAGAAATGCGAACAAGGACTTGCGTACCAACCTATAACAACCCACCCAAGGATACTAATTAGTGTAGTTATAGTCTATATACGCAGAGTCTAGATAGGGGAAACCATAACCTACCTGTCATCCGATGACTAACTGCGGGAACGACATCATCCAGGCTTGAGCTGCTTTGAGAGGCTCCAAATCATAGAAACACTATCAATAACATAAGTTAAGGGTCAAAATGAGACTAATGATACCCTTAATGCTATAATGATAGCCAGGTAGAAATTTGAGTCACCGGTGGGCCCGTTGGCCCTGCAACCTGAAATGGAAAATAAAATTTGCCATGAGGTTCCTAACCCTACTATGAATGCATGCTCCAAAAATAAGAAGAAAACAAGCAGAGGAAGGGGTCCAAAACAGCCCCCAACCTTCAAAAATCAAACTAGAATTAAAAAGGGAATTAACGAATTTTAACGAAGAAAGCTTACCAATAGAAGCCGGGAAATTGATCACGAAACAAGAAATAATCACCCCAATGAGTTGGACTAGCCCACACAAGAATTTGGGGGTTTGGATCTCAAGAAAATGGAAGAAAATCAGTTGGGGAACTTTTAGAAATGAATGGAGAAGAAGGGGAAAGAGCTTATAAGAATGCCAGCAGATACTGCAAATGTGACAAAACCACCGCAAATGCGGTAAAATGACTCAAAAAAACTAGCTAAGTTTAAAACATCAGATGGACCCTCGGGATTCATTCGGGGTGGCACGACCCAATTTATCAAGTCATGATGACACCTACAACCCCTAGTAGGCGAACCAATTCTCGTAACTCAGAATGGTTAGTAATGGGCTACTACCAAATAAATACGCACAATAAGCACAAAGTAAGCTAAAACAGAATATAAAGATAACATGACGTGGACGAAATTTACCCAAATATATAAATAATGAAACTACACCAACCCCAAGACTTGGTATCGACAGTATAAAAAAGCTTCTAATAGAATACAAGTGCTAGAAGTAATAAAATGATAAGTACAACTGTCTCTGAATATATAAAGAGTAGCAGTACAAAAGATGAGATGTGGTTAAGCCCCGACCGTCAGGTGCTCACCCTAGTCTGGAATATAAATAAAATCTGCATGAGTTTCCGACGCGATCAACGGCGAGAACTTAACTAATATCTGCACAAAAAGTGCAGAAGTGTAGTATGAGAACCAAAACAATGGTACTCATTAGGCATCATCGGCTGACTGAGCGCATATAAGATATAAAAGCAGTAAATAATAGATAGCAAGAAAGCAGTCACTGAATCAATAAAGGAAGCACATGGAGCTAGCACAGAGAATAGACAACCAAAAGCTACAAGTAAAACATGCTAGCGCAGAGATACAATTACATAAAATCACAGATGAAGGAAAGGAGAACACACCTGGAGTCCTTGCACAACAATATAAGTAAGTAGAGAGAGAGAGTTGAGAAAATAGTGGTATACTGGTAACCTCAAGTAAAAGGAAAAGACGGAAAGCAGTCTAACATACTCAAAATGGAAACAAAAAGTATAAGGAAATCATAAAACCAATCCAATCACATGATAGCATAACCAAGGAATCACCTCACAAGTACAACCCTAGGATGAAATAACTAGACCACAATAACTGAGAGATACCGCTCAACTTCCCACAAGAATAGAACCAGAATCTCACACACTGCTCAGATGGCCACACAAAAGTGTCTTAATAAGATAGGACTCCCTAACCCTCTCAATAATCAAACATCCCACAACTGAAGCCTCAACAGGTTAACAATCACTAATCCTTTGCTAATCGAGTGCGAAGAAAAGCTCTAAATAAAGACAGGAGTAAATATAGTCTACCTACAATCCCAACGACTGCCCATACAACCAAGGAACGCAATCAAGTGAAAACAAACCCTTCGGCCGCCTATACAACCAGAGCGTACACTGAACACATAGAAAACAAGTGTGGAATCAATGCATGATATGATATGATGTGACAGTAACCGGTATGTTCCCCCTATGGTACCCCGTGGGTGCGTATAGAGACGGGACCCATGGAAGGCTCTTTCCCATGTACCTCTCCTCTGCTGTACACCCCTTCTCCTGGCATGCTACATCCACCCGTAGCCTATGGCCTAGGAATGACAAGGGTCCATAGAGGTCTACCTCTCGACCACATACAAAAACTCAATCTCAAAACTTGTCCTCCAAAATCAAGTCTGAGTTCAAGCCAGTGGTTAAGTCCCAAATGTAGATTAAAACTCAAAATCTCATAGTACATGCCCGACTTTGACCTGAGTCTGAAACAGTAGTAGTAATCTCCAAATACCCTCTCACAGGGTGCCCGAGGTATACTCGAGTCTAAATCAGTGATAAAAGTCTCAGTAGCCCCCTCCAAGGGCGCCCAGAGTGTAGCCGGGTCTAAAACTGTAGTAAATCAAATCTAGTGCTCCGGCTGGCAGAGACTAGTATCAGAAATAAAATCAAGTTTGGTACTCTACCCGGTAGAGACTAATACCAGTAATAAAATCAGTGCGAAAACGTCCAAAAATCCCCTTTTCTATCATCAACAATACAAAAAATGAGCCCCCGGGGCCATGCAAATTTAGAAAAATTGTCTGTAGTTACTCGCAACCAAAACTGTAGTAAAACATGTAGGGGAAAACCTTTTTCATGGATAATATGCTCGCACACAAATATAAAATTTGCCCAATGGCTCACAACAACTCCTATCAGCCCTGCACAGGCCCAGCAACTACTCAACATACATAACCAGCCTAAAACGATCATCTCTATGTCCAGGACTCGCAGATATTCCCTAAATAACCCTCTATCTATGTTCTAGAGTTAATACAAGGCCACACAGGACCACAAGGGTAATATACAATATTACGCAAATACTACAAACAACGTATGAATTAAACGAACAAACAAGGCAGACAAGGTCTGGGGTACCAACCTATAACAACCCACCCAAGGATGTTAATTAATGCAGTTATAGCCTATATACGCAGAGTCTAGATAGGGAAAACTATAACCTACCTGTCATCCGATAACTAGCTGCGAGAATGGCATCGTCCAGGCTCGAACTGCTCCGGGAATCTCCGAATCACAAAAAAAATACTTTCAACAGAAGCCCCAAAGGCGTCTCTATGAAGCCTGACCAACCAAGGTAATGGAATAATTGCTAGAATCGACAAGGCTGCAAGAATGAGCCATAGCCAATTGATAAGGTGTTAATGTCACACTCACGACTAGCCAACTCTAAAGCATAAAATGAGGCCAATAACAATAATAAATGGTAGTTAAATCCAATAACAATATGTTAACCACATCTCAAAGGAGCGACGAGCTCCCGAGGCACCATTTCAAGGCGTACTTCACGTTGTTCAATCCAATCTCTATCGTACGCGATCCCTATAAGAATCGCACAAACTTCCCAATCCCTCCAGCACCTTACCACAACCAGTACACCGCAACAATAACCAAACATAATAAGATAAAGGGGCTGTCCAAAGCCACAATATCCAAAACACCACTTCGTGGCTCGAAAAGTTGTAAAAATGATACTAGACCATGTAATTACGATGGAGGATCTTAGGGGAGAGATTTCCTGGACAAAAATATTCAATATCCCAAGCTAAACAACCTGCCTCCTTTCAGGAACAACAAACAGATCCAAGTCCAACAAGAAACTACTAGAAGTTATCGGAAAATATGATTTTTCGTGACTAGAAATTTAGAATCTTATTTTTACAAATAGATAAGTGTACGGAATCCTTACCTTTCCAATATAACTCCTTAGCTACTGCCAAATACTAAATAAACATATGCTCACTCACTGCATCAACACCCACAAAGATACGTCATGAAATCGACGGGGCAGACTATACCAAAATGACGAGCTTGCGACGTACAACAACTTTCGTTAAACTTCCGAATTGAAAGCATCAAAGTCCAAGGAGAATTTATAAGGTTTATATCTGATTTTCTATGGTTTTGGTATGTTTTTATGAGTTCAAAAGGAAGGAGAACCTGATTTATAAAGGCAAACCGACTTAGGATGGGGCCCCACCTTGACGTGCCTGCTTGTATAGTCTTACAAAAACACGAATATCTCTCTATTCTGAAGTCGTATAGACAAACAGTTTAGTGCATTGGAAAATAGACTCGTAGACCTTCGATTTGGTAGGTCAGGAAACTTCTAGATCTTTATATATTGAGAGAAACGCTCTGAGACATTTTACCCAATGTTTAGAAAATTTATTAAAGAAACTTACGATAACTTTACCGACTTTTATTTCGCAACTTGCTTGACTTCAAAACTTATCATACGACCATTTTGCGATTATTATACCTCATAACACATCTTCTTAGTATATTAGACACTATTAGTCTTAACCTAAACGTACGGGTTAATTTAAACCTTCCAAACGGGCGAGGTGTTACAGGAGGCATTTCCTTTGACCTAGAACCTTGGTTTAATTCTTTGATATTACCAAGAATGTTGACTGAAGTCAACGATTTCCAAAGTTGAAGCTCTAAAATGAGGAACGGCCATAAAGACCAAACAAATGGCTCGGGCACCGAACTACCGGTCCCTACAAGCCATAAATGACTTGGGGCCGCTACAGGTAAGTTTTAACGGTACGAGAAAGGCGAAAATGCATAAATAACCGGAAGGGTCATTACATCATCCACTACTAAAAAAGACTTTCATCCCCGAAAGTCAGGAAAGAAAAAAACACTAGAGATTTAAGAAAGTGGATACAACGCCCGCACTAATTTCTTGGACAACCCGGGTAGCCTCCACGAACGGACGACACCCAACAGAACAGAACCAAAGAAAGCAATCAAGCCTTAATTTCTTACTAGCCAAGATAGATTTCAACCTACAAAGATCTTCCAACCCAACTGAACCTAGAGAATCTCAACCGTAAAGCACTAACACAACACCGAAACTAGAGCACCAAGACGATCAACACACATAACTCGAATCCTCAAAACCATACCAAGTTTACCAGAAAATCCATCAACCCAAAATTCTAACTCATGAACCCGCTGTTCCGCAAAACCCTTTTTTATTCTGAACTGAATCCTTCAGCACCACAAACAGGAAGCTTTATACAAGTCGAACACCCAAACCACCCTCGAAGAATCAACTGACACACCGGAGACCCATAGTTACCGCTTATACTTTACCAAAAATGAAGTCACCCATTTTATTCAAACTCATTCCAAGCCAAGATATAGGCTACTAGTCTTTGCCATACATGATAACAACCCATAACATATCATTGAAAACTAAATTTACCTGCTGTGACTGACCATCAACCAACGAACGAACACTTTTGCTAACATCAAACTCGCTAACTGAACCTAACAGAACAACCCATCGGAACCCTACTAAAGTTTGAACACCAGGGTTAGGAAAGGCATGAAAGAACACCCTGTGTTGACAGAGAAACTTCCAAATTATAGAATGAACAAAGTCAACCTCGGTGAACACTACCAAGTATGAATCAACATAAAGTGAATGGACCAGGGAAACCTGCCCAAAAGCCCCAAACCAAAACCATAATGCTGCAAGAAGTTTGGTAAGCCTACCACGAAGTCTGTAACCATGAGCTAAGATCCCAACTCTAGAACACACTGCTGCTACTCCGAACACTCGAACACTATTTGGATGTGAAATCTCCTTACAGATCTCATTTCAGGAAGAAGTCCACCATGCCATGAATATCAAATCCAAACACCTCAAAGGCAAAGGAAAAAGGTGCCTGAGGTTCAAAGTTACCATCTAGCCATAGAAATTTTTGCATATACCTTCAACTCATTCCTTTGGCTCGAATCAACTGCTCTACGAGATCCACAAACAACCAACCACTTTGAAGAATATATCATAACGAACTTCTAGGCCATACTGGCTGAGTCTAACCAACACTAGAACCCCATATAAATAACAACCCTGGAGGAATCAATTAAATAAGCTTTCTAATCCTCGGCAAACGAATGGCGATTACCAGTCTCTATGTATCATCGGAACTCAAAATAGCCTCGCTAGTCTCAACCTGCACAACCTGACCACATAAAGCATACACCACTGCTGAAGCTCAAACTTACGCCGCTGAGTCTGTCCAACCATGGTAGAAGGACCTCGTACTAACTGGAACACTTCTGGTATCTGGAATATCCTGCCTCTTGCAAAGGTTAGCCAAGGACTAGGTGTCTAAGGCCAATAGCCGCATCCACAACTGAAGTAAAGAAGTTAAGTTGCCAACACCGCAACTGCTACTGAAACAAAAACCAATCGACGTAAAACTCACGGCAATGTGTAGACGGCTGAATCGAATCACCAACACACAATCCCAAAGCAAACCTCCATCGCCACCTCAGGCAATTACTAGGACATATAAACACAAACAAAGAGTCATCTCCCTCATTTTTCAACTAAACAAAAATACTTCCTTAGCACATACTAAACCTTACAAATACTTTCTCAAATAAGAACCTGAAGCCATTACCTTACTTCTCAAAGCTACACGTCAAACTCAATAAAGCAGGAGAAGAATGGGCCGGATTCCCAACTCACCCAAAATGCTTACGAATACAACCCAACCACGAGGTTACGATCAACATTTAGTTAGAAGTGCTAAAGTCAAAACCAAATCATGATGCCAACATCAAGAGCTCATCCAAAGAAGTACGATTAGGATTCGTACCAACTAGAGCTGGGGATGCAAAAAAACACCCAACGGACCAGGAACTGGAGGAGACTATGGGAACAACCCACATACCTGCCAACCTCCTAAACTAATCAATAAAGAGGGTCGACTCTAGACACTTGGGAGGCTAAACCGATCTATGCACACTAGCATAACCAATATCTCTCAACTAAGGCAAAATCTCAACTCCGGCCCAACTACCGGTAATAAACCGAACTATCACACGAATCTCTAGCCACGCTAGATAATGGCCTAGGTAACAACCATCTAGGACCACTAGAAAGAAAGACTCAAAGCAAGCCTAGAACCACAACAAAAAAGAAGCAAGCTTTACAAAGCCTACTCACAAGCTACAACTCTGGGTAAAACACCTTACAGGGCTAACTCACCCCCATCCACTACTAAAGAATAAACTACTAATAAAACAACAAATTTATACTATAATTCAGGTAGCCAAACAACTTAATAAGTAGTAGGTAGGCATGTAAGCAATTACACTACAGAAGGGATAGAATCGCAACATGAGCGGGACTAACACAAGTCCTAGCACCCCCTATCTAGTGCTGAGGTCGCTATAAATCCAATCAGAGGCTGGTCTAACCCCACACCCCCTATCTAGTGCGGTAAACCCTCACTCTGAAGTCCTAGCAGTAACAAAAGCACTGAAGCAACAGGAACATAAGCCTCGGCACCAACCTCTATCACACTCGTCTGAGGAATTTGAGAATGAATGATCAACCAAAGTTTTAGAAGTCAATAAAACCAGGAACGCACGATAAGGAGTCAAGAAGATGAAAATTTTCTTAACAATGCCCTGTAGCCTCCCGCAGATATGATACGGACGTCATTGTACCGATCAGCGTGACTCTACTGAGACACTTGCTTTTGTACCACAACACTGGTGAACCTAGAGCTCTGATACCAAGCTATCACGACCCGATTTCTCAGGTCATGATGACACCTACAACCTCCCAGTAGGCAAACCAATTCTCGTAGCCCAGAATGGTTAGTAATGGGATTCTACCAAACCAATACGCACAATAGCAGAAAGTAAGTGGAAGCAGAATATAAATACAAGACAATGTGGAAGCAATTTACCCGAATATATACATAATAAAACTACACCAACCCCAAGACTTGGTATGGACAGTACAGAAGCTTCTAATAGAATACAAGTTCTAGAAGTAACAAAATGATAAGTACAATTGTCTCTGAATATACAAAGAGTAACAGTACAAAAGATGAGATGTGGTAAAACCCGACCGTCAAGCGTTCACCCTAGTCTCGAATATCCATAAAATCTGCACGAGTCTCCAATGCGATCAACGGTGAGAACTCAACCAATATTTGCATAAAAAGTGCAGAAGTGTAGTATAAGCACCAAAATAATGGGTACACAGTAGGCATCATCGGCCGACTGAGCGCATATAAGATATAAAAGTAGTAAGTAAAAGATAGCAAGAAAGCAGTCACTGAAGCAATAAAGGAAGCACAAGGAGCTAGCACAGAGAATAGACAACCAAAAGCTACAAGTAAAGCATGCTAGCACAGAGATACAATTACACAGAATCACAGGTGAAGGAAAGGAGAACGCACCTGGAGTCCTTGCACAACAATATAAGTAAGTAGAGAGAGAGAGTTAAGAAAATAGTGGTATATCGGTAACTTCAAGTAAAAGGAAAAGACAGAAAGTAGTCTAACATACTCAAAATGGAATCAACAAGTATAAGGATTTCATAACACCAATCCAATCATATGATAGCATAACCAGGGAACCACCTCACAAGTACAACCCTTGGATGAAATAACTAGACCACAATAACCGAGAGATACCACTCAACTTCCCACAAGAATAGAACCAGAATCTGACACTCTGCTTAGAAGGCCACACAAATGTGCCTTAATAAGATAGGAATCCCTAGCCCTCTCAATAATCAGACATCCCACAACCGAAGACTCAACAGGTTAACAGTCACTAATCCTTTGCTAAATGAGTGCCAAGACAAGTTCTAAATAAAGACAGGAGTAAATATATTCTACCTACAGTCCTAATGGATGCCCATACAACTGAGGAACACAATCAAGTGAAAACAAACACTTCGGCCACCCATACAACCGGAGCATACATTGAACATGCAGCAAACAAGGGTGGAATCAATGCATGATATGATATGATATGACAGTAACCGGTATGTTCCCCCTCTGGTACCCCGATGGTCTGTATAGAGGCAGGACCCATGGAAGGCTCTTTCCCGTGTACCTCTCCTTTGCCGTACACCCCCCCTCCGGGCACGCTGCATCGACCCATAGCTTGTGGCCCAGGAAAGATAGGGGTCCATGGAGGTCTACCTCTCGACCACATAAAAAAACTCCATCTCAAAATGTGTCCTTCGGAATCAAGTGTGGGTGCAAGACAGTGGTTAAGTCTCAAATGTAGCTCAAAACTCAAAATCTCGTAGTACATGCCTGGATTTGACCCGGGTCTAAGACAGTAGTAGTAATCTCAAAAGACCCTCTCACAGGTTTCCTATGGTATACTCGAGTCTAAATCAGTGATAAATGTCTCAGTAACCCCCTCGAAGGGCGCCCAGAGTGTAGCCAAGTCTAAAACTGTAGTAAATTAAGTCTAGTGCTCCGCCCGACAGAGACTAGTATCAGTAATCAAATCAAGTCTGGTGCTCTGCCTGACAGAGACTAAAAATGGGCCCTTGGGGCCATGTAAATTTAGGAAAACTATCTGTAGTGGATCGCAGCAAAAAATGTAGTAAAACATGCAGGGGAAAACCTTTTTCATGGATGATATGCTCGTACACAAATATAAAATTAGCCCAACGGCTCACACCAACTCCTATTAGCCTTGCACAGTCCCAGCACCTACTCAGCAGACATAACCAACCTAAAAGAATCATCTCTATGTCCAGGACTCACGGACATTCCCCAAATAACCCACCATCTATGTTCCAGAATCAATACAAGGCCACACAGTACCACAAGGGTAATATACAATACTACGCGAACTCTACAAACAATGTATAAATTAAACGGATGAACAAGGCAGACAAGGTACGGGGTACGAACCTATAACAACCCACCCAAGGATGTTAATTAATGCAGTTATAGCCTATATACGCAGAGTCTAGGTAGGGAAAGTCATAACCTACCTATCATCGGATGACTAGCTGCGGGAATGGAATCGTCCAGGCTAGAACTACTTCGGGAAGCTCCGAATCACAAAAAAATACTTTCAACTGAAGCCCCAAAGGCATCTCTATGAAGCCTGACCAACCAAGGTAATGAAACAATTGCTAGAATCGACAAGGCTGCAAGAACGAGCCATAGCCAATTGATAAGGTGTTAATGTCACACTCACGACCAGCCAACTCTAAAGCATAAAATGAGGCCAATAACAATAATAAATTATAGCTAAATCCAACAACAATATGTTAACCACATCTCAAAGGAGCGACGAGCTCCCGAGGCACTATTTCAAGGCGTACTTCCCATTTTTCAATCCAATCACTATCATATGCAATCCCAATAAGAATCGCACGAACTTCCCAATACCTCCAGCACCTTACCACAACCAGTACACCACAACAATAACCAAACATAATAAGATAAGGGGCTGTCCAAAGCCACAATATCCAAAACACCACTTCGTGGCTCGGAAAGCTGTAAAAATGATAATAGATCATGTAATTACGAAGGAGGATCTTAGCGGAGAGATTTCCTGGACAAAAATATTCAATATCCCAAGCTAAACAACCTGCCTCCTTGAAGGAACAACAAACAGATCAAAGTCCAACAAGAAACTACTACAAGTTATCGGAAAATATGACTTTTCGTGACTAGAAGCTTAGAATCTTGATTTAACAAATAGATCCTTACCTTGCCAATATAACTCCTTAGATACTGCAAAATACTGAATAAACATATGCTAGCTCGCTATATCAACACCCACGAAGATACGCCATGAAATTGACAGGGCAGACTATACCAAAATAACGAGCTTGCGACGTAGAGCAACTTTCATTAAACTTCCGAATTGAAAGCATCAAAGTCCAAGGAGAATTTATAAGGTTTATATCTGATTTTCTATGGTTTTGGTCTGTTTTTATGAGTTCAAAACAAAGGAGAACCTGATTTATAAAGGCAAACCGACTTAGGATAGGGGCCACACCTTGACGTGCCTTCTTGCATAGTCTTACAAAAACGCGGATATCTCTCTATTCTGAAGTCGTATTGATGAACAATTTAGTGCGTTAGAAACTAGACTCATAGACCTTCGATTTGGTAGGTCGAGGTACTTCTAGCTCTTTATATATTGAGAAAAAATCTCTGAGACATTTGATCTAAAGTTTAGAAAATTTATTAAAGAAACTTACGATAACTTTGCCGACTTTTATTTCGCAACTTGCTTGAATTCAAAACTTATCATACAACCATTTTGAGATTATAATACCTCATAACACATCCTTCTTAGTATATTAGACACTATTAGTCTTACCTTCAAGGTACGGGTTAATTTAAACCTTCCAAATGCGCTAGGTGTTACACGAGGCATTTCCTTTGACCTTGAACATTGGTTTAATTCTTTGATATTACCAAGAATGTTAACTGAAGTTAACGATTTCCAAAGTTGAAGCTCTAAAATGAGGAACGGCCATACAAATGGCCCAGGCACCGAACTACCGGTCCCAACAAACCATAAATGACTTGGGGCCGCTACAGGTAAGTTTTAACGGTACAAGAAAGGCAAAAGTGCATAAATGACCAGAACGTTCATTACACGGTGTCCCATGGACACAAACAAATAGAGGTATTTGAATAGAAACAACATTCTGGATCCAATGGAATTGACTAATATCCCATTAGAGGTCAATTTAATGAAAAGTGGGCTCCACACCCAAAATCAACCTTTAGGCCAACAATTCCAAAATGGAACCCAAGGGCTGAAAACAAGTCTGAAATCCTCGAGACCCATACCATTGGTCCCTCTAGCCTAAATTCGATGTATTGGAGCCAAAAACACTGATGGAATTTCCATGTTAGGTCGTCTTCTCCAAATTCTAACCAAAGTCAACTAAACAAGCCCAACTGGCCTGAAAACACAGAACGAGAGAGAATTCCTAGCTGAAAAGATCTCGGATCCTGACAAAAGTTTCCACTAGACAAAAGTCCATGCTCCAGAATTAATGGAACTGTCGGAATTTGATTCTGAGCTTGATTACCAAGACTGTTGACCAAAGTCAACGATTTCCAAAGTTAAAGCTCTAAAATAAGGAAACAACCATAAAGACTAAGAAGATGGCCCAGGCACCAAACTACCGGTCCCAGCAAGTCACAAGTGACTTGGGGCCACTACAGGCAAGCTCTAACAGTATAAGAAGGGAAAAAAATAAGAATGACCGGAAGGGTCATTACATGGACTGACCCTTTACCACTATGACAAGAACCAATGTAGATTCCCTAGTGTCGAGGCCTCTTATCTCTCGCCCCTTAATCATGGCCATGTAAATCCTCTACAGTACGAACATAATCTGTAATAGCCTGAAATGATCGACCACTAGCAACTAATATCTCAACTGGATGTCTAAGCTCTGTCCACAATCCCCAAACAAACCTATGGACTCTGTCGGGCTCGGTATGCATGATTATAGCCCTAAATAGAGCAAGCTGGTGAAAGTGAGTCTCATACTCAGAAATGGTCATAGATCCCTGCATAAGTCTAGTGAACTTCTCTCTACGATGCTCTCTATCGCTCTGTGGCAAGAACTTGGCAATAAAGGCCTCATAGAACTCTGACCAAGGTAACGGAAGAGACGAAGATGGTCTGCAAGCAACCTGTTCCCTCCACCATAAACTTAGATGGGCCCTCCTACTGATAAGTAGTATACCCAACTCTGTGAGTCTCCAGTAAACCCAAATGATGTAGTATCTTCTCACAAGTAGTGATAAAATCATGCGGATCCTGACCATGTGTACTAGCAAACCTTGGCGATGCCAATATTAGAAATCTACCCAAAGACTTCTGCTCTTTCTCTATCATCACTGGGCGAGAAGCAAGAGGCTGTGAAACAAAAAGTACCAGAAGAACCTCAGCATGGGGAGCTGCAGTAGAAGGCTGCACTCTCCAACTCTGTACACCCAGGGCTGTCCCCTGAGAGGATGTCTATGCTACCTCAGCAGGCTAACCCTCAATCATACCTAACAACTGTAGAAGTAAACCCCGAATATTTGATGAAGGATCTAGGGTTGAAGCTGGCACATAAGCTGGTGTTGGCACTAGTGGTACCTGGGCTATCCCCGGTCCATAAGCTGCTACTCTGGAACAGTCTTAGGCTCATACTCGGGCACAACCTTGACCCTAGGAGCTCTAAATGGTGCCGCTGCTCAGGCACGTCCCCTAGCTCTACCTCTATGACCTCCTTGGCCCCTAGTTGGAGTCAGGGGTGCTGGAGTCAAAGGCCCGCCCCTGCTTGATGCCGACGATCTCGTACAAACAATCTGTGTGAGAATGAATAAGAACAAGTGAGATTTCAGGAAACTATCAAGGATATGATGCACGATATAGAAGCAAGAAAGAGTCATGTTTCCTAAGATACCACTGTAGCCTCCTAAAGATTGAGTATGGACGTCTCCGCGTTGATCCGCAGGACTATACTAGACATTGGATCCTTTACTGATGACACCGGTGAACCTAGGCTCTAATACCAAGCTGTCATGACCTAATTTCTCAGTCATGATTGCACCTACAACCCCCTTGTAGGTGAACTAATCCCTGTAGTCTAGAACGGTTAGTAATGGGCTACTATCTAACAAGCAAGCAAAAGAATGTTACAAATAGCAGAAGCAAAATTAATGAATGAGGAAATAGACAAAAGGAATATAAATAAATGGAAGCTAAACCAAACCCCCGACCTGGTATCATAGTATAAGAGCCGATACTAAATATACAAAGTACAATGGATCTAAAAGAAAATATACACATCTATCTCTAAATAGAAAAGAGTACATGATACAAGGGATGAGATAACAACTAAACTCTGGTCGCTAGGAGCTAACCCTCTATCTTGGATAGCCCAAAAGTCAGCCCGCACAAGTCTCCATGAATCAGCAGCAATGGACCACACTAGGATCTGCACCAGGAAGATGCAGAGTATAGTATGAGCACCAATTGCTAAGCAATGGGTACCTAGTAGGAATCATTGGTCGACTGAGCGCAAAAAAGATATAAGAGCAATAATATAGAAGGAAAAAACAAGTAGTCACAGAAACAATGAATAGGTACATGGAATCTAGCACAGAAGGATACATGAAGGAAACAACATACAAGGCTAGATAATTGAAATATACATCACAGAACACAGGAGAAGGAAGAAAGAATACACTTGGGGTCCTTGCAATAACATTATATAAAGAGAGTTTAGGATAACAGGCGGTATAACGATAACCTCAAAAAAAAGGGAGGAAGAAAGGTAACTAAACATAAACAGGATAGTAGTGAACCAAACAAGGTAAGGATGATCGCATAAAAATTCACCAGATTTATAGCATGAAATAGTACAACAATAGGATATAATAAGAGCAAATCTACCTACAGTCCCAGCGGGTGCCCATACACCCGAGGAATGCATAGAAGTGAGAACAAACCCTCTGACATCCTATACTACCGGAGCGTACACTCAAAAATCAGAAAACAAGGGTGAAATCAAACACAAATGGATGATATGATGAAAAAGTGAAAACTAGTGGAACAGTAATACTATATGTACCTCCTTTGGCGTCTATAGGCCCAGTAGGTAGGATACATGGAAGGACATGACCTGTATACCTCAACTACACCATATACCCTTCCTCCGGCACACTCGGTCTGTAGCCCCTGGTCCGGATTGGCAAGGTCATGGAGGTCCTCGACCACATATTAAATCTTAGAATCTCAATATGACCGTCTGGAGTATACCCAGATCCAAATAAGTAATCAAATCTCGAAAATGCATGTCCGGGGGTGCTACCTAGGTCTAAATCTGTGAATCAAGTCTCAAAAACCCCAATAAATATGATTGGACATAATCGAGTCTAAAACAATAGTAAAACCAATCTGTTGCTTGGTCAGACTGAGTCTAGTATCATTTCAAAATCTACAGGTAAACATGTCTAGCACTCCGTCTCTGCCGAGTCTAGTGACAGTACAAAAACTAGTGATAAATTATCCTTTAAACTCTTTTACCCCAAGAAGATCCATGAAAACAATTCCAACCCTTTTATAACCATTTTTACCAAAAATAGGCTCTAGGGGCCATACAATGTTTAGAAAACAATCAATAGTAGGCCTGAAGCCAAAACCATAGTAAAACATGAAGAAATCTCTTTGTATGCATGATAATGGCATGCTCCATCACAAACAATAGCCCAATTGCTCACAATCAACCTATCGGCCCTGCACAGGCTTCAATCGCTTTAGAACACAGATAACCAGCTATAATAGTCGAATATCAATGTTCAGGACTCACGAACATCCCTAAATAAACCACCATCTATGGTCCAGAATTAAATACAAGGCCACACAGGACCACAAGGGTGATACTATTAACTACAATGAATACTACCATCATAAGAGTAAAAACAAGACGGACATGAAGAAGCGGACAAAGTCTGGGGTACCAAGCTAATAAACCCAAACCAAAGATACTAATTAGTACAATTATAGCCTATATATGCAAAGTTTAGAAGAGTTAAATCATAACCTACCTGTCGTCCAATGACAAGCTGTTAGAACGACGATGTCCAAGCCCAAACCGCTCTGAGAAGCTCTGAAACAAAATCAAACTATCATAAACATAAACTACATGTTAAAATAAGACTAGCGATATCCATATTGCTAAAAGTATAGCCGAGTCAAAATTCGGGTCATCGGAAGGCCCATGGGCCCTGAAACCCAAAGCTGGAAATGAACCTGTACTACCTTTGGGGGATTGTTGCATCTGCTGTGATTGCCTTGCTATATTCTTTGGAGGACCCAGGTTTTATTAGCATCTTCAGATTGGGAAAAATTTATATTTGGAGTCTAGTTGGCTTCAGTTCCTATAGTGTTCATCAATAGCGTATGAGTCTATTAGAGGATTCGGTAGAAGCATTGGTAGGTAAATTGGAGTTGGGTTTTAGAATTGTGAGCTAGCAGGTTACTATGGGTGATTCGTGGAAAGTTCTCTTTGGTTACATCTTCTATGGGTCAGAAGGCAGTAGAGCGGATAACTTAGCTCTTCTATCTCAGTTTCAAAGTGGTCGTTGGCCTTGGACAACCAGTCCTTGGATAACCATTTGATTAGGCTGGACTTGCCAGATTTTAGCAGTGTTATTTTAAGTGCGGGGTCCATTTTGCCTTGGTTGGACAAATTCAACAGTGTAAGTTTGAGGGTCAACTCTGCCAAGGCTAAGCACTAGTCCCACTGGCCCCCGAAGTCAATAACACATGTTCGCAACATATCCTCCAGAACCTGAATAGTACGCTCTAACTGACCGTCTGTCTGCAGATGAAAAGCGGTGTTAGCTCAACTACAGTACCCAACTACCTCTGAATAGAAGTCAAGAAGTGTGAAGTGAACTGAGTACCCCAATCGGAAATGATAGAAACTGGCACACCTTACAAATGGACAATATCTCGAATGTAGATCTGAGTCAACCTCTCAGAACTGTAGGAAGTCTGAACTGGCAAAAAGTGAGCAGACTTCGTCAACCTATCCATGATAACCCAAAAAGCATCAAATCTCTGCAAGGTACATGGCAAACCAAATACAAAGTCCATAGAAATCCGCTACCATTTCCACTCCGGAATGGGTAGCCTCTGAGAGAAACCACCTGGCCTTTGTTGCTCAAACTTCACCTGCTGACTGTTCAAGCACCGGGATACGAAAGCTAATATATCCCTCTTCATCCCATACTACCAGCAGTGCTTCCTCAAGTCACGATACATCTTAGCTGCCCCAGGATGAATGGAATATCAAGAACACTGAGCCTCCTCCAATATCGATCTGACCAAGTCACTAACTCTAGGAACACAGATACAACCCTCGATCCTTAGAATATCCTCTAAATACAAAGTCACATTCCTACCCTCTCCTCTCAACACTTTGTCACAAATGATCCTCATCCTCACATAATCAAATTGTTATGCCCGAATATGCTCTAACAAGAAAGACCTAGCCACAATACAAGCAAGAATATGACCCGGCTCAGAAATGTCAAGTCGAACCAACCTATTAACCAAGGAATGGATGTGCCAAGCTAAAGGTCGCTCCTTCATAGCTAAGAAATCCAAAATACCCATACTCACCGCCTTTCGGCTCTAGGCATCCGCCACCATGTTTTCCTTGCCCTGATAATAGAGAATAGAAATGTCATAGTCTTTCAGTAGCTCCAACCACCTACGTTGCCTCAAATTTAGATTCTTATGGATGAAAATGTACTGAAGACTATGATGGTCAGTAAAGATCTCACAATGCACGCCATAAAGATAATGCCTCCACATCTTCAATGTGAAGACTACCACTGCTAACCCCAAGTCATGTGTGGGGTAGTTCCTCTCGTGAACCTTCAACCGTCTAGAAGCAAATGCAATAACTTGGACCTACTGCATCAACACACAACCCAAACCAATACCTGAAGCATCATAATATACGGTGAAACCCTTACCATCGATTGGAAAAGTAACAATCTGAGCGAAAGTCAACAAGGCCTTGAGCTTCAGTAAGCTCTCCTCACATTCATCTGACCACTGGAAGGGAACATTCTTCTGGGTCAATCTAGTTAATGAAGCTGCTATCAAAGAATATCCCTCCACAAACTGTCTGTAATAACCTGCTAACCCGATAAACCTGCAAACCTCGGTAGGAGAAGTAGGCCTAGCCCAATCATGAACTGCTGCAATCTTTGCCGGATCTACCATAACCCCATCCTTGGACACTACGTGCCCCAAGAATGCTACAAACTCAAGCCAAAATTCACACTTAGTGAATTTGGCATACAACTGATGGTCTCGCAAGGTCTGAAGTACAACTCTAAGATGCTTCTCATGCTCCTCTCTACTCCTTGAATAAATCAGATTGTCGTCAATGAACACAATCACAAATGAATCAAAGCAGGCACTGAACACACGGTTCATCAACTCCATAAATGCTATTGGGTCATTAGTCAACCAAAAAGACATGACTAGGAACTCATAATGGTCGTATAAAGTCCTAAATGCAGTCTTTGGGATGTCCTCAGCCCTAATCCTCAACTAGTGATAATCGGATCTCAAATCTATCTTAGAGAACACCGCTGCACCCTGTAGTTTGTAAAACAAATCATCAATATGAGACATCAGATATCTGTTCTTAACTGTCACCTTATTCAACTGTCCATAGTCAATACACAAATGCATAGATTCGTCGTTCTTCTTCACAAACAGAACTGGAGCACCCCACGAAGACACACTAGGCCTGATGAACCCTCTACTCAACAGGTCCTGGAGCTGATCCTTAAGCTCCCTCAACTCAGCAGGTTCCATACGATATGGCATAATGGAGATGGGCTTGGTGCCCGGCTCAACATCGATACAAAAATCAATGTCACGATCAGGAGGCACACCTGGAAGATCAGAAGAAAACATATACAAATACTCGCAAACCACAGGAATAGACTAAAGAGGAGGTGTGGTGGCACTAGTATCACGGACATAGGCAAGATAAGCTAAGAACCCCTTCCCTACCAACCGCGAAGCGCTTAGAAAAGATATAACTTCCCTTGGCATGTGGCTATCGACTCCCTTCCATATGATAGGAGGGATACCAGGCATCCGAAGAGTAATAGTCTTGGCAAAGCAATCCAAGACTTCATGATAAGGAGATAACCAATCCATGCCCAAGATCACATCAAATTCAACCATATTAAGCACTACCAAGTCTACCCACGTATCCTACCATAAGATACCCACCACACAAGCCCGATACACCTGATCTACTACTAAAGAATCACCTACTGAGGTAGACACATGCAAAGGCACAGGCAAAGACTCACAAGCAGACTCCATACGAGTAGCATAATAAGCAGATACATATGAGAATGTAGACCCCGAATCAAACAAAGTAGAAGTAGACTGATGATAAACAAAGATCATACCTGTGATCATAGTATCTGAAGCCTCGGCCTCTGTCCGGCTAAGAACTGTATACATATGGCTCCGATCGCCATGACCACCTGACCTACCAGATAAGGAACCACCTCTAGTACCTTGGGGACCACCACTACTGGTATCACGGGCGTAGGCAAGATAAGCTAAGCACCCGTTCCCAACCAACCGCTAGGCGCTCAGAAAAGATATAACTCCCCTCAGCATTTGGGTATTGGCTCCCTTCCATATGATAGGAGGGATACTAGGTATCCGAAGAGTAACAGTCTTGGAAAAGCAATCCAAGACTGCATGATAAGTAGATAGACAATCCATGCCCAAGATCACATCAAAGTCAACCATATCAAGCACTATCAAGTCTACCCACGTGTCGTACCCAAAGATAGTCACCACACAAGCCCGATACACCTGATCCACTACTAAAGAATTACCTACTGGGCAGGCACACGCAAGGGCACATGCAAAGACTCATAAGCAAACTCCAGAAAAGTAGCATAATAAGAAGATACATATGAGAACGTAGACCCCAGATCAAAAAAAGCAGAAGCAGACTGATGACAAATAGAGATCGTACCTGTGATCATAGCATCTGAAGCCTCGACCTCTATCCAGCCCAGAACTGTATACATGTGGCTCCGACCGCCATGATCACCTGACCTACCGGACTAAGGACCACCTATAGTACCCTAGGGACCACCCTTACTACCCTATGAACTGCCTCTAGATGATGGTGCTGGAGCCCTGGGGTGTCTGAACCAATTTATCATGTTGCCTAGAATATTATACCGAAGGGCACTCTCTAGAGAAGTGGCCTATCTCACCACACTCATAACAACCCTAACCAAACGTACTCCACTATGAAGACCCGGCTGAATAAGAATGACCACCATGACCTGTGGACCCTGAATGGCCACCTTATGTAGGAGGAACTATACTCTGGCTACTTTAACCCTCAGAAGTTTATAAGGCCGCCTGAACAGGCCGGCTCAACTAGAAGCACTGCTAGTGTTGACCTCTACCATAGTAGCCTCTACCACTGGCCTATGAACCGCTGAAACTGCCCTTATGGTGGGGCCTCTTATAGCTTCCCCCTTGGGCCTGGCAAAGTACACCCTCAATTGTAGGGGCGTGATCAACTACCTCCAGAAAAGACTGACCCGATGCTACCATACCCTCTGTGGCCAAGCAAAGATGCAAGGTTAAACCTTGAATGAAGTGGCGTACCCTCTCGTGCTCGGTGCAAAAAATCATAGTGGTGTGTCTGGAACACTGATAGAATCAAATCTCATACTCAAACACAGTCATAGATCCCTGCTCCAACCTAACAAACGGATCCATCAGATGCTCCCCCATGTTGCACGGTACATCTCCAGAAAAGTTATGGAGAACTGGGCCTAAGTAAGCGGAGGTGACCCGTCTAGTCTACAAGCAACATATAACGTCCACCAATATTTTGCTGGATCATCCAGCTGAAACGCGATGTAATATGCTCCATGTGACTCAACTAACCCCAAATTATGTAACCTCTCCTGGCATCTAGTCAAAAACTCGTGCGCATCCTCCCTAGAAGCACCTGAAAACCTCGGAGGACCCAATCTAAAAAACCTACCTAGCATCTTCTGCTCCTCAGAAGACATCACTGTCATGGCTAGAAGAGGTGGAGCAACTGTAAGGACCCGTAATACCTCTAATCTAGGAGCCTCAACAATAGGCTGCGCTCCTGAACCCTGTGTTGCTGCCTGAGCTAAAGTTTGACCTTCATCTCTAACATGAGAACCAATCGGAGTGGCCAGCGAAGCTGCTGGTTGATTCATACCCTCAAGAAACCCCAATAATCGAACCAAAGTGTCCTGCAACATTGGAGTAGCCACAAAACCTGCCGGATGCTGGGCTGGGCCCACATGCCTTAGATCATACTGTACCTCATCCACTCTAACCTCAGGCTCTGGTGATGGTATTCTAGCCCGAGCCCGAGCTGGCGCCGCAACCCATGTCCTACCTTGACCTTTGAGTCAACCTCTACCCCGTCCCCTAGCTAGGGATCTAACTGCAAGTGTAGGGGCATCGTCCTCACTTACTGCAGATCTCGTCTGAACCATCTGAGAAAAAGTGAAACAAGGATACTCAGAAGTTGATCAAGTTAAGAATGCACGATAAGAAATCAAACAATAGAACATATTTCCTAGGAATGTCTTATAGCCTCTCACAGATTGGATACAGAAGTCATCATACCGATCCATGAGAGTCTACTAGACACATTGTTCTTGTAATGGCGAGACCGGTTAACCTAAAGCTCTAATACCACTCGGTCATGACCTAAAACCAGGCCATGATGGCATCTACGTAACCCCCAGTAGACAAGCTGAAACCCAATGATTGCGGAAGATAATAATGATAACCAAACTAAGGAACAATGGAAGATATAATGAAAAGATAGGGCCAATAGCATATATACATACCAACATACAAAATATACAAAAGATGCCCTAAAGTGACCTAATAGACAAATAACACGAGAACCAACACAGACCTAGAGTCACTAGTACAAGAGCGACTAAGCAAAGAGTAGCTATACAACAGACTCTGTCTATCCAAAATATAAAAATATAGACAAAATATACAAGATGGAAAGCATGTAAAGTCTCTAAAAGCGCCGGGAGCTCACCGCAATCCAAACTGCAACAGGCCTCGATAGATTGGAAGGTCAATGAGGGTGGCTCGTACTAGGTGCTGCATCAGAAAGAGGATGCAGAGTGTAGTATGAATACCAAGACAACGATTACTCAGTAGGCATCATAGGCTGATCGAGCGCAGAAAGTTAATATATAGATAATAAGATACAGGAAAGCAGTAAATACATGGATCCACCTAGATCTAGTTATAAAGCCAAAAATTGAAACGAAAAAAACCAATAAAAAGTAAAGTACAACAGGAGCCAATCCCAAAACAACAACAACAATCCAAAAACACCAACCAATGTAATGCCATGAGAATGATACAATGTATGAATGCATAATAGTATAAACCCGCATCGTGCACCCGGAATACCGCATTGGACTATGCATATATATATATGAGTAGATGAATGGAAGGTAAAACCTGGAATAATGCATTGGTGGTCCGAAATACCACATGGGACTATAAGTAATGCATAAAATAGTGTTTTTCCTATTTTCCCTTCCAAACCCCGTAGTAAAGTCCAATATAATTCAATTCAAGTCCCTAATTCACTGTAACTGTAGTAAACTTCATTTTGAATCCAAAAACCATTGAGAATGCTTTCCTTCTATTTCTATGATGTGCGATGCAATATGAACATGAAATAACCAACCAGGGAAGGAATCATTCAAAACAAGGCAAAAACAGGGCAAAAATACCCTCCAAACCAAAAGAACTGACCTGGAACTCTGTCCAAATCCAAGCTATAGCCTCGGGCCTACAGTTACACACCATAGTTGAACAATGTAAATAAAATAGGGAAATAACGCATAAATTCACCAAGATTCTCTACTCTACCTCTAAAACCTCCTAAAAGCAAACTAGGGATTCTAAGCTAGCCATAACGGTACTTCAAGCTCCTAGCGTAAGGATAAATATGATAATTCTACGTTATAATCTGAAATGACCAATTATAAGTGGTAAACATGATTTAAGCTTAAACCTATCAAAAATCTAACCTAACGTTCCAGTATCAAATAAATATATAAAATCTTACTACACTCAGTCTAGAACGTAAACTGTAACCTACCGCGGGGTCGAACAGCAAGCACAAATCTTCATTCGTGTGCCTTTCCTTTCCAAAAGCCTCAGAAAGTTACCACGCTATCAAGAACATAATCTAGGTGTCAAGACGAGAAGGACGACACCCATATTGATATATGGAAAATTGAGCCAAAAATCAGGTCAGAAAATGACCTTTGGGGACCGCGCAATGAAATAGAAAACCAAATTCATAATTATGTTCACAACGGGTTCAGGAACCCATGCCCAAAAGTTGAGCGCGAACGGGACTCAATTCGGGGCTAAAAACAGGCCCGAAGTACCACTAAATCAAAGAACAAAAATGATGGAAGAGAGGTCTTGGAAGGAAAACTTACCAATTCTAGGAGTCAAGGATGCCCCCGGATCAGTTGCATACAATCCTCAAGAACAAAGGAAGGAGCAAGTGAAGAAATGAGCTCAATAGGAGCAAAAATAGAGTTTTTACCGAGTTTGGAAGTGGAGGAGAGAAGCTAGAAATGTTGAAGTGGCCAGCTATATAGCTGTCACCGACAGGCGCAGGTGCAACCATGCAGGCGTAGAGGTGGCCACTCCATAGTGCCCAGGGTGGCGCAGAGGCACTGCCCTTCCGGCGAAGCCAAGCACGCAGGCACACACAGGCATGCGTCGAGGTGCCAGTTCAGGCGCACACAGGCCAGCGCCGAGGCACCAGCGCAGGAGTGGCCATGCGCCCGCCACATCGTAATACCAGCAACATCAGCTGCAACATCCAAGATTTGTTCCAACTTTGAAATGGATGGGCCCCCAGTAATGCATCTGGGGGTCCCGCGAACAAAAATGAGCTGAGCTATTTGACTAAAAATGACATTTTGGACTCAACGGAATCAATGAAAAACACAATGGAGGTCGATAGAACAAAAAGAGGGCCCCACGCCCAAAACAAACTTTTTGGCCAACATTCAAAAGATGAAACCCAATGGCCAAAAACAACTCCGGAAGCCTCGATATTTTGGAGATAACAGCGTTAACGAATTTTCCATCCGAGGCCGTCTTCTCTGAATATTAACCAAAGTCAACCCTACTAGCCAACTAGCTTGAAAACATATAAAACAACACAAGGTCAAATCGATAGTACTCAAATCCAAACCAATGGTCCCACTAGACCAAAATCCCCATTTCGGAGAAAACAGAACTATCAAAATTTAATTCTGAAAATGTTTACTAAGAAAGTTGACCGAAGTCTAAAATTTTCTAAGTTCAATTTCTAAAACAGGGAAATGGTCATAACGACCTAACGAATGGTCGGGGCACTGAATCGTCAGTCCTGGAAAGTCATAAATGACCTGTAGCTATTGAGGGAAAGCTCGAAATGCAGAAAAATCACGTAAAATGGAAAATGACCTGGAGGTTTATTACACTAGTATCGACCAAAGTAAAGATCTTTGAGTCATCTTTTCAATGCAACCAACCGCGCATTAATCCGAGTCTGGAGTAAAAATCTAAGGGTATTTTACTGCAGCACTCTCAGTTTCTACGGATGGGATGACTACCCATAGAATAGAACCACAGTTCGTAACAGACAGAAAAATGGACTGTTATTCTAAAAAATGGTCTGTTCCTTGGGAAATTGCCAAAACCATAGAGAAGTTGAAATTTTAAAGTTAAAACGACCCCGAAAACGATCTGTTCTTGGACAAAAAGGACCGTTTTGGCGACCATTTGTCAGACACATCTTTTATTTCCTGAAACCATCCGGATTTTTAATTTGGAATTGCCTATAAAAAGTAACCCTAGGGTATTTTAACAGACACTTAATTTTTTTTAGCAATTTTTTTAAAACAAGTTAGTTTTCTCTCAAGTCAGTTTCAAGAAGAAAAAAAAGAGTGTTCTTCTCCAAGTTCAACCTAGGGATTCCTTCTCCAAAGCTTAAAAACTCCTTCACTAATTCAAGAATCATCTTCTACCAGGTATGTGGGTATTCAGTAAGGGTTTAGTTTACCCGTATGCCCAAAACTCTAGTCTTTCTTAAAATATTCATGGTTTTAAGAATTAGGGTTCCTACACAATTATGCAAATTATTCCAGAATTTAGCCTTTATAATGCCTACATGATTTATATCCGATTTTATATTGTACTATGTTTAAATGGTTTGCATGAGTTTTCACCATGATTTGAGGAATTAAGAGCTTAACCCTAAATTTTGTAGTATTTTCCCATGTCTAAGATTTCTTCAAGATTTAACTTAGACTACTAGTTTTGAGTTAAAAACAAGAACTCAGTAAGATTTCAATCTACTACAGTAGTTCAGAAAAACTATATTTTTCAGACCAGTTTAGTTCTGACTCAGAAACTCAGGACTCCAGTTTTAAAATGAGCTATTAGTATTCAGTTGGGAGTAGTGTTTAGCACGAAGTTGAACCAGGGTTCAGCATACCCTTAAAGTCCCAAAACTATGTGCCACCGTAGGTTATTTAGCCCCTCAGTTGGGCCTCAGAAATACTGATCAAATCAGCCATGCCTTTATACCATGGCAAGGTATATTAGGTCCTCTAGATAGGGCGCATACATCAGACTCCATGTTTAGCTTACATGGTTTATGTCGGTTAATAAACTCTCCCACAGTATTAGTTTCAGTAAAGTATGTTCGGCCCTCAACTTATGTTTACTTCCAGTTTTCAGAATGTTATTAGATTATTCCTGCATTTCATATCCTCTTCTGCATAACTACATTTTGGGCCTGTGTACTACAGTTGAGCTCAGTTTTAATAGTTACCAATATTTTAGCACGTTTACATATT
This sequence comes from Jaltomata sinuosa, assembly GCA_003996215.1. NCBI lineage: Eukaryota > Viridiplantae > Streptophyta > Magnoliopsida > Solanales > Solanaceae > Jaltomata > Jaltomata sinuosa. The sequence goes on along the minus strand of QJPP01002697.1, from coordinate 320,496 downwards.
CAGTTAACTTTGCATATCCGTCATGCTCAGTACATTCAAAGTATTGATGCATACACTATGTGCTGCATCCTATCATGATGTAGGTACAGGTTTCAGATTCAGCCCCTCGAGTAGTCCGTACTGGTCCCAGAGCAACGAAAACCAGTGGTGAGTCCTCATCATTCGACGACATATTTTCATGTTTTTTGACTTAGTCAGTTGTTCCTGTTTTTAGTATTTAGAGTTAGCTGGGGGGCTTGTACTAGCAACTCATCAGTATTAGAGGCTTTTAGACATAGAGTCAGACTTCAGCTTATGTAGTTCAGTTGATTCTCAGAGAGACTATTATTTCAGATATTTTTAGAATAATTATTCCTTTCAGGGTTAGCTTGGTGTCACACCCCGAGGCTACCCCCTAATCGTAACAAGGGACCCGGTACCACAAGGATCCCAAGCTAACCCTTGGTCGTATCATTCTCAAGCATAAAAAAGATAAGCGGAAGCAAATCATAGGAAAAGAATCAGAATATCATAAATAGGAGTCAAGTATGAAGTACAACTCAGAAATCATCTCATAAGGTCTATGTCTAAAAAGACTCTAATACTATCATAGAGTGTTGATGGGACAATACCCCAACTAAATCGACAATCTGAAACGTAAATGAAGCATAAAAATTGAAATAAGGTTTAGTCCCCGAACCATGAGGACTCATAAAAACTAGCTGAGTAGGAGTGGGCGGATCTCTAGCCACGAATCTGAGATGGAACACCTGAGTCTGCATCATAAAAGGATGAAGTGCAATATGCGTTAGTACTTTAGAATGTACTAAGTATGTGAGCAATGCTTAAGAAAAGTAAAACATGATTGAAAATGTGCTTAAATCATAATCCATGCATACAAGAATGTCATAAGAAGATATAGTAAAGAAAGCTAAATCATAAGGCAAAACCAACTTCCAACTGATATTTCATAAAATAGTTCATAAAGCTTAGAAATCTTGAAAACATTCATACGGAAGTTTCTTATAACCGACATGAGACCATGTGAGCTATATGTAATCTAACTATCTAACCCTAGTTAGCAAAGCTGACTTAGAACCTTGCTAAGGCACAAGTCACCATTCCCTACTATCCAACCCTAGTTGGCAAGGTTGTCCTATACCCTACTTAGGTAAGGACACCATTCATCAAGAAGTGGATCAACTCTCATAAGCCCCTTGGGCACATTTCATTTCACAACCTACGCTGGCAATGTATTTTCTGGGACTAAGGGCAATCTAACCCCATCCAACTCGGTGCTACATACTACTCCCAAAAACATGCATACATACATAGCTCATAATCATAGGGCACAAACGCATGCCAAATTCTTATTCATAAAGCATGAAACAGATCGGGTATCATGCATCTTTCATAACATTTCATAAAGCATGAAAACTAATCGAGTATCATGCATCTTTCATAACATAGTTCATAATGCTTAACAAAGCCTTAATTTCAAATCATGCTTTTCTTTCCAAATTCATACTTAAGAGTTAGGCAATGCAAATTTCATAATACATGAAGGCCATGATATCTAATCATGCCAATTTCTCTTGAAAACATACAAATTCATGGATTTATCCTAGAAATCAACTTTCATGCTTGGGCTTTCAAAACCAATAAGAGAATCATAGTCAAATCAAGAATAATCAATAGGAAACCATGAATTAAAACATAGAAACTGATTTCATAAACTTTTCCCCAATTTTGGTTTCAAAACCTAATTTCAAAACTTCATAATTCAAATTCATGAGTTGGGGATTTTGGGCACAAGGGTGGAAGAAACCCATTGCTAAAGACCCACATACCTCAATGGAAGATTTCCCACTTGATTGGAAAAGAATTAGGAGACTTGACTTGGAGCTTGAACTTAAGCTTGAGAGGAAGAACTTTCTTCTTTGAGTGAGGAATGAGGAGCTTAGCATAGTGTTAGGATATTCTGGGTTAAAAACCTTCTAAAATTAGTCAAAACGACTTCACATAATACACAATAGGGTGCGAAATTACCAAAATGCCCCTGAGTTTTAGTTAGGAAAAGCTGTCTTAAAAACCCGGCTACAGGTTCCATGAGTGGAGTCTACAACTCATAGACCTTCCCATGACTCGTGGAACTCAAATGGTGGAAACTAACAAAAATTTCATCCTGCAGGAAACTTTCTAAGGTTCAACAGGACGACTCGTGGAACCTCCCACGAGTCGTAGAACCTAGTCGTGGAAGTCAGAAAAGGAAGGATGCCTCTGATGAGTTTCCACGAGGAAACAACATGACTCGTTGAAGTTTCTACGAGTCGTGAACTTGACTCATGGTTGACATAACTGAGGCTGACCTGCAGGGCTGGGATCACGAGTCCTTTCCATGACTCGTGGAACCACCCACGTCTCGTGGACTTGGCTCGTGGTCTCTGAGACCTCAAATTTTTAGCAAGTTTCAACTTAGATAATTGGATACGTATACGGGGTGTTACAATAACCTCCCCTTGGGATCATTCATCCTCGAATGAAGGCTAGACAAGGCAAACTGATGGGAAAACAAACCAACCAAACATCAAACATAGGAATCAACGGGTAATCATAAAACCAAAACTTTTCAACTTAAAAGCATGATGAACTAACTTCGTAAAACATGGATGCATACTAAAATGATGAGCGGAACTGACGAAGTAGAATCGGAGGGACATAATAAGAAGGAAACTAGTACCTGAAGATGGAACTGAATCAGAAGTAAATACATGAGGATATTTGGCCTTCATGGCCTCTTCCGCTTCCCATGTAGCACCTTCAACAAGCTTATTCCTCAAAGAACTTTTACCGAAGCGACTTCTTTGTTTCACATCCTCCGAACCTGACGATCAAGGATCGCCACGGGAACCTCCTTATAGGTGAGACTATCCTTCACATCTACATATTCCAAGGGAACAATCAAGCTCGGGTCACCAACACACTTCTTCAACACGAAAACATGGAAAACTAGATGAACCGCCTCAAACTCCATTGGCAACTCAAACTCATAAGCAACACTACCAACTCTCCTCAAAATTTGATAAGGACCTACAAAATGGGGACTAAGTTTTCCTTTCTTGCCAAACCTCATTTCCCCCTTCATGGGTGACACCTTAAGGAACACCCAATCATCAACTTCAAATTCTAACTCCCTCCTCCGCACATCCGCATAAGATCTCTGTTGACTCTGAGCGGTCTTCAACCTTTCCCAAATAAGATGAACCTTCTCCATAGTCTCATGCACAGAATCTAGACCAATTAAGCCTGCCTTACCAACCTCGAACCAACCAATAGGAGATCTACACCTCCGTCCATAAAGTACCTCATAAGGATCCATCTGGATACTAGTGTGAAAGTTGTTGTAGACAAACTAGATAATAGGTAAGTGGTCATCCTAATTTCCTTTGAATTCAACAACACAAGCCCTCAACATATCCTCCAAAGTCTTAATAGTATGCTTGGCCTGGCCATCCGTCTGAGGGTGAAAAGTTGTGCTAAGTTTAACCTTAGTACCAAGACCTTTCCAAAATGATCTCAAAAACTGAGGACCTCTATCTGAAATGATAGACAAAGGAACACCGTGCAATCGGACTATCTCCCGAATGTAGAGTCTGGCATAATCATCCGCGGTATCCATAGTCTTAATAGCCAAGAAGTGGGATGACTTGGTCATCCGATCGATAATCACCAAAATGGAGTCATGTTGCCTTCGAGTACGAGGCAAACCCGTAATAAAGTCCATATTGATTGCTTCCCATTTCCAAGAGGTCAATATCCTGAAGCATACCACCAGGTCTTTGATGTTCCACCTGTACCTGTTGACAGTTGGGACACTTAGCCACAAACCCGGCTATGTCCTTCTTCATAACATTCCACCAAAAGACTTCCCCTAGATCACGGTACATCTTAGTGGCACTCGGATGAATAGAGTATCTAGAACTGTGAGCCTCAGACAAAATTTGTTGTTTCAACCCATCAACATCTGGCACACACAAGCGACCTTGATAACGAAGCACACCATCTCCCCCTTGGGAGAAAACCTCAATCCTTTTCTGACAAACTGCACCCTTAAGCTGAAGTAGAACGGGATCTTGGTCTTGCTTGGCCTTCACTTCAGCCACCGAGGATGATTCAGCACCATTAGCCACAATCATACAACTTTCGGTTGAGTCCATAAGGCAAACTCCTAACCGAGAGAGCCTATGAACTTCTTTAACCAACTCCTTCTTCCCATCTTCAATGGAAGTTACACTTCCCATGGACAATCTACTCAAAGCATCTGCGAGAATGTTGGCCTTACCCGGATGGTAAAGCACACTCATATCATAATCTTTAAGGAGTTCAAGCTATCTATTTAGTCGCAAATTCAATTCCTTCTGAGTGAACACATATTGAAGACTCTTATGATCGGTGAAAACATCTACGTGTACACCATACAAGTAGTATCTCCAAATCTTCAAAGCAAAAACCACGGCTGCTAGCTCAAGATCATGAGTGGGATAGTCCTTCTAAGGAGTCTTAAGCTGTCTAGAAGCATAAGCAATGACCTTACCATGCTGCATCAAAATTCAACCCAAACCAATCTGAGAAACATAACAATACACCACAAAATCATCTAAGACCTCGGGTGGAGCTAACAGTGGGGCTGTAGTCAATCGGTTCTTCAATTCCTGAAAACTTTTCTCACAAGAGTCGGACTACTGGAACTTAACCTTTTTCTGAGTCAATCAGGTCAACGGGGAAGCAAGGGAAGAAAACCTTTCCACAAACCTCCTATAGTAACCATCCAAACCCAAGAAACTTCTAATATCGGATGGAGAAATGGGTCTAGGATAGTTCTTTACCGCCTCAATCTTTTGAGAATCTACCCGAATACCATTACTAGTCACAATTGGACCTAGAAAAGCAACAGACTGCATCCAAAACTTGCACTTGCTAAACTTAGCAAATAGTTGTCTATACTTGAGAGTTTACAACACGAATCTCAAGTGATTCGCATGCTCCTCCTCACTCCGAGAGTAGATGAGGATATCATCAATGAAAACAATCACAAACGTATCCAAATATTGTTTGAACACACGGTTCATCAAATCCATAAAAGCTGCAAGAGCATTTGTCAGACCAAAAGACATAACAACAAACTCATAATGACCATACCTAGTCCCAAAGTCTATCTTCGGGATATCACACTCCCGAACCCGAAGCTGATGATAACCGAATCTAAGGTTGATTTTGGAGAAGAATCTCGCACCCTGAAGCTGATCGAATAAGTCATCAATCCTAGGAATGGGATACTTATTCTTGATTGTGACCTTGTTCAATTGACGGTAATCAATACACATTCTAAGAGATCTATCTTTCTTTCGAACAAAAAAAACTGGGGAACCCCAAGGTGAAATACTAGGCCTGATGAAACCCTTATCAAGAAAGTCTTTCAACTGGTCTTTCAACTCCTTGAGTTTTGTGGGGGCCATTCAATATGGAGGAATAGAGATAGGATTTGTATCCGAATGAAGATCTATCCCAAAGTCAATTTTCCCGCTCGGGAGGGACTCCGGGTAAATCATCAGGGAACACTTCTAGAAATTCGTTCACAATAGGAACAGACTAAATAATTGGGGTCTCGGACTCCATGTCCATAACTCAAACTATATGATAGACATAACCCTTAGAAATTATCTTCCTAGCTTTAAGATAAGATATGAAATGACCCTTCGAAGAAGAGGGGCTACCTTGCAATTCTAGGACAGGTTCATTAGGAAACTTAAAACTTACCACTTGAGTACGGCAATCAACTAAGGCATAACATGCATATAACCAGTCCATACCAAGAATAACATCAAAATCAATCATCTCCAACTCTACTAAATCCGCTGAAATGACTCTATGAAGGACTTAGATAGGGCAATTTCGGTAAACACTTTTGTTAGGAGTGACTCACCAACAGGAGTAGAAACATGAAAGGGTTCTAAAAGCATTTCGAGACTAATCTCGAACTTACAAGCTACATAAGGGGTTACAAAAGATAAAGAGGCACCAGGGTCCAATAAAGCATACACATCATGGGAAAAGACTTTCAATATACCGATGACCATATCTGGAGATCTCTCTTGATCCTTTCGAGAGGACATAGCATAAATACGGTTTTGGCGCTGACCACTAAAACTAGAAGTTGCGCCCTGCGGGGCTGGTCTACCTCCTGAAGCTGCTGGGGTAAACTGAGTCCTACCTCCCGGTCCCTTCCTAGATGAAGGACAATCTATGATACGGTGCCCAAGCTAACCACACCCAAAACAACTACCTGAACTGTCCAGACACTCACCTATATGGCTCGTCCCACACTTAGCACAAGCTGGGTAGGGAGGCCCCTTTGAACCACCACTCTGAGCATAAGAGCCTGCACCTCTACCAGACTGATCATGGCGGGGCCTAGAGGCCTGAGAAGGAGCACTAGCAGAGGAGTGAACAGTCCTGAAGACTTTTTCTGGAAAGAGGAGTGATGTCCACCACCGGACCTCTGATGGCTAAAACTTGATCCATCGGATCTACCTCTGTTGTTCTCCCTAGCCATCTCCCTAATCTTATCGCCCTCAATCTGATGGGCATGAGTCATGAGTCGAGAGATGCTCATGTCACTCAATAACAGGGCATACCTACACTACTTCTTCACCATATCTGAAACACCATAGATGAATTTGCTGATTTGATCATGTGGGTCTGCTACCGTAGAGGGAGCATGCCTAGACAACTGGTTGAACTTCAAACTATACTCTTATACCGATATCGAACCTTGTCTCAAGTTCACAAATTCCTCCACTTTTGCTTGCCTCAACTCATGGGGAAAGAACCTATCAAGAAAGGCCCTCTCAAAACACTCCCAAGTTGTGGGGATCGCATCCCTCACCATAGCTTCCTTCCATTGCGTGAACCAAATATGACCCACATCCTTGAGTTGATAGGATGCAAGCTCCACACAATCAACACACGCTACTTTCATAACCTTGAAGATCTTCTTCACTTTATTAACAAAGTTAAGCGGATCCTCTCCCACTTTCGAACCCCAAAACTCCGATGGGTTCATACGGATGATGTCACGAACTCGAGCCGCTACCCCACCTTGAGAATGAGCAGGGGCAGAAGCCTTTTGATTTGCCAAAGTCTGAGCCAGTAGGTGAATAGCATTCCTAAACTCATCATTCATGACATCGGGAATCGAGACTTGAGTAGAGGCATTTCTAGTGGCTCTAAGAGGCATAGCATGTCGAGGAGGCATAATCTGAAATGTACAAGGCAAAGATTAGAGGAACGTTAGACTTAAGCTCTATCGCACGATGTGATCATGAAAGAAGTGAAGTTTCTTTTCTAAGACACCTCATAGCTTCCCTTTCATATGTGTGACGCGCATCACACACATGAAAAAGACTCTACTCGATGCGGCTTTCAGACATCCAAGCACACTCAAACCTAAGGCTCTGATACCAAGTTTGTCAAGCCCCGAGGCTTCCCCCTAGGCATAACACGGGACCCGGGACCCCAAAGATCCCAAGCTAACCCTTGGTCGTAGAATTCTCAAGCATAACAAAGATAAGCAGAAGCAATCATAGGCAAAGACTCGGAATATCATAAATAGGAGTCAAGTATGAAGTACAACTTAGAAATCATCTCATAAGGTCTATGTCTGAAAAGCCTCTAATACTATCATAGAGAGTTGATGGGACAATACCCCAACTAACTCGAGAATCTAAAATGTAAAGGAAGCATAAAAACCTAAATAATGTTTAGTTCCCGAACCATATGGACTCACCAAAACTAGCTGAGTAGGAGTGGCTGGATCTCTAGTCAAGAATCTGAGAAGGAACACCTGAGTCTGCATCATAAAAGGATGCAGCGCAATATGCATTAGTACTTTGGAATGTACTAAGTATGTGAGCAATGCTTAAGTAAAGTAAAACATGATTGAAAACGTACCTAATTCATAATCCATGCATAAAAGAATGTAATAAGAAGATATCGTAAAGAAAGCTAAATCATAAGGCAAAACCAACTTCCAACTGATATTTTATAAAAGGGTTCATAAAGATTAGAAATCTTGAAAACATTCATACGGGAGTTTCTTATAACCGACATGAGACCATGTGAGCTACATGGAATCTAACTATTTGACCCTAGTTAGCAAAGCTTACTTAGAACCTTGCCAAGGCACAAGTCACCATTTCCAACTATCGAACCCTAGTTGGCAAAGCTATCCTATACCCCGCTTAGGTAAGGACACTATTTATCAAGACATTGATCCACTCTCATAATTCCCTTGGGAACATTTCATTTCATAACCTATGCTGGCAACGTAGTTTCAAGGACTAAGGGAAATCACACCCCATCCAACTCGGTGCTAAATACTACTCCAAAAAACATGCATATATACATAGCTCCTAATCATAGGGCACAATCTCATGCCAAATTCTTATGCATAAAGCATGAAAACATATCAGGTATCATGCATCTTTTATAACATTTCATAAAGCCTGAAAACACATCGGGTATCATGCATCTTTCATAACATTTCATAAATCATTAAAACACATCGGGTATCATGCATGTTTCATAATATTTCATAAAGCATGAAAACACAGCGGGTATCATGCATCTTTCATAACATAATTCATAATGCTTAACAAAGCCTTAAGTTCAAATCATGCTTTTCTTTCCAATGCAAATTTCATAATACATGAAGGCCATGATATCTAATCATGCCAAATTCTCTTGAAAACATACAAATTCATAGATTTATGCTAGAAATCAACTTTCATGCTTGGGCTTTCAAAATCAATAAGAGAATCATAGTCAAATCATGAATAATCAATAGGAAACCATGGATTAAAACATAGAAACTGATTTCATAAACTTTTCCCCAATTTTTGTTTTAAACCCTAATTTCAAAACTTCATAATTCAAATTCATGAGTTGGGGATTTTAGGCACAAGGGTAGAAGAAACCCATTGCTAAAGACTCACATACCTCGGTGGGAAATTTCCCACTTGATTGGAAAAAAATTAGGAGACTTGACTTGGAGCTTGAACATGAGCTTGAGAGGAAGAACTTTCTTCTTTGATTGAGGAATGAGGAGCTTAGCATAGGCTTAGGATATTATGGGTGAAAACCCTTCTAAAAGTAGTCAAAATGACTTCACCTAATACATAATAGGGTGGGAAATGACCAAAATGCCCCTGGGTTTTAGTAAGGAAAAGCTGTCTTAAAAACCCGTCTACATGTTCCATGAATGGAGTCTACAACTCGTAGACCTTCAAATGACACATGGAACTCAAATCGTGGGGAACTATCAGAAATTTCATCCTGCAGGAAACATTCTATGATTCAACAGGATGACTCGTGGAAGCTCCCACGAGTCGTAGAACCTAGTCGTGGAAGTCAGGAAAGGAAGGCTGTCTATGATGAGTTTCAACGAGTCAACATCACGACTCATGGAAGTTTCTACGAGTCGTGAACTTGACTCGTGGTTGACAGAACTGAGGCTGACCTGGAGGGCTGGGATCACGAGTCCTTTCCACGATTTGTGGAACCACCCACGACTCGTGGACTTGGCTCGTGGTCTCTGAGACCTCAAATTTTCAGCAAGTTTCAACTTAGATAGCTCGATACGTATACGGGGTGTTACACTTGGGTTCACTTGTGACCCTAGGTCCCATGTTACGTCTAGGGGCTAGCCTCGGGGCATGATAGTTGATAGCCTCAAATGGTCGTTGTATAATTCCTTTTCCCATTCATTACTCGTTTTGTCCAGCAAGTAAGAATAATGCGAGTTCTAATGTTTGCAACCATTAAAAATCAATCAAAGCGAAGGCAAAAACAATACATGCATGAACACCATTCAAGATTTACTAAGTACTTTGCCTAATTTGTTAATCCTTCATGGTTCCCACAACCCTAATTATGGATTTATCTACTCATGATCATAAGAAAACAATAAGAATTCAATGAGGAAATCATAATTAAAAACTTACAAGTTGAGTAAAAGAAATCTCGAATCTTGAATTATCAAGAACACATCAATTACGAAGAATCAATGAAGGAATTAATCTCTCAAAAGTATGTAAAAACCAAGCTAACAATATTCAGTTTGGTCGAATAATTCAAGTTACAGGTAAAAGATACCCTAAGGAAAGTATTATCGACGTAAAATTCAAATCTTAAATGAACTTGGAAATCTGGACTCAGCACTATCCACGGTCAGCCCCACGTCCCTTCAGAGTTTCCATCGCCAATCGAGGCTGGTCATTGGGTTCTCTTCACTTTGTATAACCATGCTCTGCCTCGATCCTAGGGCATTGGCAAATGGGCCATGGGAGTCTGCATGGCCCTTCAGAACTTGTCTTCAGCCAAGACCCCTTTATGCAACTCATTTTGTCTCTTTCTTACGGTCTGGCCTGACGGCTCGTGGCAAGTCCCATGGCTTATCGCAGGCGGCCATCGATTATAAGATTCCTTTGCATTCTTCATTCGATAATTCCCATGATGGGCCTGACTGCTCGTGGAAAGTCCTACCACTCATCACAAGTGGTCGTTGGGTGCATTTACTTTGTTTTCATCCACTAGTTTAATCCTATGACCATTCCCATGGCACGCGGAGCATCTTATGGACCGTGGGCATTTGTTTTATGCCAGAATCATCATAAGTCATCTCTTTTCTTGCCAAAGTAATTTTATCTGCACAAGTAGAAAACAAGTATCATATCTAACAAAACACACTTTAGCACTCCTAAAATCCTAAGTTTTAAGCGTCAAAATTGTCGTGAAATCCTGGCACATCAACACCTTCAACTTAGAATATTTGCTTGTCCTCAAGCAACCAAACAAGACTCAACTATGATGTTTAGGCATAAACAGACTAGAAAAACCATGGGACATCAACAGTGAATACATTTAGCAACATACTCTACGATCATGGTCTACCCTTCCATTGTTCAATAAATAGATTATGTACAATTCCAAGAATCTCTAGCTAACACTGAGGGATCAAATCGATGAATTGCAAGTGATTTTCCTTCTATAGATACTTGTCCAATTAATTAATTCTTCAAAAGATCTATCATACAATGAAGACTGACATTGAACTACTGACAAACAAACAAGTGTACACCAGTGACACTCAACTTCCTACATAGCAATCAGATATTGTAACCCTTGTTCCCTCACATAGCAAATAAAGTCTTTCACATATATATGCAACAAAAATGGGACTGTATAATCAAAATGTGCTCACACTCACAACGAAGTTCAAATAATGCATGCACAATACCATAGGCTTGTCCTTATTTTCTATGACTTGGTTTTTGAATAGTTGGACTAGGATCACTATAGGACATTACTAGGCTTGTAATATAGGCTCGGGGATGGGTATGGAATATTTGGAAATAGTGACTAAGCCCTCTATGATAATACGCTATCTTTACTCCACTTTTAGACTAATCTTTTCCTCTCTAATCTCCTTTTATTTGTCATGCCCCAAACTCAGTGAGGCGCGACTGGCACCCAGTCCCACCCTTGATAGAGCGAACCAGCTGAAACCAGACCAAATAATATATATATGCCGGTAAGGCCAATACAATACAAGGAGAAACACAATGGAAACAAACTCAAATATAATTAAAAAAATATAATACAAGGCCAACCAGGCCGTAACTGACTACCAGACCCACAACAGATGTCTACAAGCCTCTAAGATGAAAATCCACTAACCATGAGTCATGACAGGGCCCCGACATACCCGTTGCGAATATAAAGCTAAAGAAGACTCTAGACTTAATAACTTCAGAAGGAACGGAGTGTACCAACCATCAACTGAACTCAACGACACGCAATGAGGACCACTGTCTACCTTATAACTTGCACGCATGAATGCAGCTCCCCCTAGGAAATGAGGACATCAATACGAAAGAATGTACTGAATATGCAAGGTGATATAATAACCAAAATATCATAACCGAAACTAAAACCCCAATATGAAGAAATTCGAAATAGGAATAATACCAACATTCCAACCACAACCTGTATAGACACAATGTCAGCCCGACACTACCTTACCTTTCCTTACTCCAGGCCCCACAATAGCCACAACCTCGACCACTCATCTCCTCTAAAACTCAAGTTGCAGCAAACCACAACAATCATAAAATATGAATGCAATATGAAATGAAAAACACAATACAAAGGCTCAACATGCGGAACAATCTTATGCCTTACGGGAGAGCAATATACAAGAGAGGCAATGTAGAAAAATACTCACACCTTACAGGTCCTCATAATACCATGGGCTCGACCATGCAGAAAGGTCTCATGCCTTACAGTTTTCACAGAGCCACTGGCTAAACCATGTGGATAGGTCTCACGCCTTACATATTTTTGTGGGGCCTCTGGCAACAACACCCACAAAATGAAATAAAACATGATACAATATTCAATATACAATAAAATACAAGCTTTAAGGAATCCCACAAATATCCAAGAACCACTGTGCCTCCTCCATACCACAACCATAACACCACAATATACCCGACCATCACCATTATCTAATAACCACAAATTTACACGATATCCTTCCAACTTAACATTAAACCAATATCACCACATATGAATTTTAACAAGAATAACGCCAACAATAATCTAGAGACATCAAAAAGATTGACTCTTCGATAGCACGCTAGACATGAAGATTTCAAATCGTAAGAAATCATGTCAAAAAGAAAAGAATAGCCTTTACATACCTAGAATTCGAGCTGAAATAACTTGATATTTATATTGATTTTCTTTCGAAGATCAAATAAAATATCAAAATATTTCCCTTCTTAATCATCTTGCTCGTATTAATTGTAGAAACTACCAATATGCATATATCATCACTATGTTAATGAGAAAGTAAGTAAAATGGTTCCTGGACATTTCAATGCTCATATAAAATATTTACATTAAATTTTGTACCCAAATGAATTGCTCTAAAATAATTTATTATATACTTGATAAAAACAAATGATAGGTGATAATGTTAGGCTACCTATTGACCACATATTCTTTGGCAACTTCCTTCACTTCCACATAGAGTTGAGGTGGTATCACAGGGAATATTATTTACCTTATTATGCATATATTCGCATATTGCGTAAGTTCATGGTAAAATACATATAACCTTTTGAACATATTAAAATTAATAGAAAATCATTTCTAATAAAGCCTTTTATATACAATAATAATTTTTCCACATAACTAGACTTACTATCTCCGTTGAAATATTAATAACTTATAAAACTCTTGTAAAATAAATACATACACAAATATATCATAAGATTTGTTTTTTATAAAGATTTAAAACATTTAATAAGGCAATAAAAATATAACTTTATACCAAATTAAACTTTTGAATCAAACATTTTTAAATATGCACGATCTTAATAAAATTCTTAATTTTAGGCTCGCAAGCCTTTGATACGGGACGAAGGTTACCCTAAAAACACATGGGGTGTTACATTATTCCCCCTTGGGAACATTCGTCCTCAAATGTGAAATAGAATGCATGAGTGGGACAATGAACTTCTCGAATTTCTGGCAAAACCTCTCCAATACACTGTACTATACCACATCTCAAATAAAAACACCCCATCCTCAGTAATGCTATGACACCCTGAATGAGAATCAACCACTCCATAAGGTCCACCGAGGCCTAACAATCACAAATTTTTGCTGCACAATTTCAATAGCTAAATTCTTAAGACTTAGCACTATAGCATGATCTAAAAGAAAAAAGAAGGGTGACCAATCTTAAATACCATGTAGCCTCCTGATTATAATTGTGCTGCACAAACCACCCATAATCAAGACTCTACTAGACATAGCTTGCAGACTCTCTAGGACATGGCCATTCTCTGATACCAAGTTTGTCCCACCCCAAACTCAGTGAGACGCGATTGGCACCCAGTGCCACCCTTGACCGGGCAACCAACTGTAACCAGACCAAATAATATATATAGGCCTGTAAGGCCAAGATAATACAAGGTGAAACTCAATGGAAACAAACTCAAATATGATCAAAAAAATATAATACAAGGCCAGCCAGGCCGTAACTAACTACCAGACCCACAACAGATGTCTACAAGCCTCTAGGATGAAAATCTACTAACCACAAGTCAGGAAAGGGCCTCCACATACCTATTGCTAATATAAAGCTAAAGAAGACTCCAAACTTAATAAATCTGGAAGGAACGGAGTGTACCAATAATCAGTTGAACTCAACCGCACGCAATGAGGACCACTGTTTACCTGATAACATGCAAGAATGAATGCAATACCCCCGAGTAATGGGGACGTCAGTACGAAAGAATGTACTAAATATGTAAGGAGACAAAATAACCTAAATATCATAACCAAAACTGAAACCTCAATATGAAGAAAGTCAAAATTGGAATAATATAATTATTCCAGCCACAACCTGTATAGACACAATGTCAGCCCAACACTACCTTACCTTTCCCTACTCAAGGCCCAACACCAGCCACAACCTCGACCACTCATCACCTTCGAAACTCAAGATGCAGCTAACTACAACAATCATAACATATGAATGCAATATCAAATGAACAACACAATACAAAGGCTCAACATGTGGAATAATCTCACGCCTTACGTGAGAGAAATACATAAGAGAGGCCATAAAGAAAAATACTCACACTTTACAAGTCCTCATAATACCATGGGCTCGACCATGCAGAAAGGTCTCATGCTTTATAGGTCTTCACAGAGCCACGATCTCAACCATGCGGACATGTCTTACGCTTTACAGGTTTTTGTGAGCCCTCTAGGCAACAACAACCACAAAATGCAATAAAACCTTATGCAATATGCAATATATATTACAATACAAGTTTTAAGACATCCCACAAATATCCAAGAATAATTGTGCCTCCTACGTACCACAACCTTAACACCACAATAAACCCAACCATCATCATCATCTAATAACCACAAATATACACCATATCATTCCAACTTAACACTAAACCAATATCACCATATATGAATTTTAACAAGAATAACACCAACAATAATCTACATATATAAAAAAATTGACTTTTTGATAGCACGCTAGAGAAAAAGATTTTAAATCGTAAGAAATCATGCCAAAAAGAAAGGAATAACCTTTACGTACCTAGAATTCAAGCTCGAATAACTTTATGTAGATAATCGATTTTCTTTTGAAGATCAAATAAAATATCAAAATATTTCCCTTCTTAATCATCTTGCTCGTATTAATTGCAGAAACTACCAATATGCATATATCACACTATGTTAATGAGAAAGTAAGTAAAATGGGTTTTGGACATTTAAGTTGTAATGACCCTCCAGGTCATTTTCTGCTTTTTATGCTTTTCCATGTTTTGAGCTTTCTCGCAGTGGCTACAATTATGAATTGTCAAGATTGACAGTTTGGTGCCTGGGCCATTTGTTAGGTCATTATGACCATTTCTCTATTTTAGAACATAAATTTAAAAAACCGTGACTTTGGTTATCATTCTTGGTAAACATAATCACAATTTAATTCTTATAGTTCCATTAGCTCCGGAACATGGATTTGGTCTAGTGGGACCTTTGGTTAGAATCCAAGAGCTTTTTAACTTGGACTTCTCTCTCATTTTGTATTTTCAAGCCAGTTGGGCTTGTATGGTTGACTTTTGTCAACTTTCAGAGAAGATAGCCTCAGATGGAAATTCCATTAGCATTGTTACCTAAGAATGTCGAATTTAGGCTACAGGGATCATTGGTTTGGGTCTCGAGGCTTCTGAACTTAATTTTGGCCCTTAGATTCTAAATTGGAATAGTTGATCTAAAGGTTGATTTTGGGTGTGGGGCTACTTTTAATTAAATTGACCTTCAGTGGGATTTTCATCGATTCTGTTGGATCTAGAATATCATTTTTTGTTGAATAGCTCAGCTTGATTGTGTTCGCGGGACCGAAATGCATTCTCGGAGGTCCATTCATTGGAAAATCTCCAACTTGGTTGCAACATATTGCTTCTTGATGTTGGGGCGCTGTGGCGTGCGCCTGGCCTCTGTGGCACCAGCGCACCTGCACGCGCATGGCTGCCCCTGCGCCTGGTTGGCAGCTTATAGCTGGCCACCCTTTCTTTTTTTTAGCTCATTTCTCCTTTTTCCCCAAATGATTTCTCCATTTTTCTAAGCTCCCAAAACTTCCATTTTCACCCTTTTTTCATTCCAAAAGCATGGAGGCAAATATATTTCTGGTGCATGATCATTTGTTCGCTCTTATTTGGTAAGTTCCATTTCTAAATTCCTCTTCTTCACCATTTGGTTTTAAAGTTTCCCCAAAGCTTTTCTACCATTTTCTTGAGCTCCTAAGCTCCAATTTTTTTTTGGGGCTGATTCCAAATCTTTGGGGTGAATAATTCTTGGTCTGTTATCATTTTTCTCGACTTCTATTGGTTAAAATTCCTCGTTAATTTCCGTTATTCTTTATTTAAAATTTCTCCTTGAACTAGTAGGACTTTAGGGCTATTTTAGGACACGAAATGAGTCCCGTTCGCGCTCAAAACTTGGGCATGGATTCTTTAACCTGTTAGGAACATAATTGTAATTTTTGTTTTTTGTTTCATCATGCAGGCTTCGAGGGTAATTTTGCAATCCAATTTTCGACTCATTTTTTTGTATTGTATTATGGGTGTCATTCTTCTCATTTTGACACCTGGATTGTGTTTGTGATAGTGTGGCAAATTCTTGAGGCTATTTGAAAGGGAAAAGGCACACAAGTGTTGGTTCTTGTTTACGACTCAGCCCCGAGGTAGGTTACGATTTACTTCCTAGACTAAGTATTAGTTAGATTTTATATCTTGTATATTACTGGAATGTTAGGTTGGATTATACATAGAATTAGGCTTAAATCTTGTGACTTGTATTAAATTGGCCTTTTAGGATCATAGATTAGAATTATTACCATTACCCTTAGTTTAGAAGCTTGTAGTATCGTTGTGGCAAGCCTAGAATACTTAGTATGCTTTTTAGGAGGTTTTAGAGGTATTTTAGTTTCTCCCCATTGTTTCCATAGCTGTTATTTTCTCGTTGTTTATGGCTTTTTATCAGTTGTGTGTGAAATTATGGGCTCGAGGCCATAACTTGAATTTGGATGGAGCTTCCAAGTCAATTCTCTTGGTTGGAAGGTATTTTGCGTTGTTCTGCCTTGTTATTTTCTATATTCTATGAACGTGGAAATTTACATTGCTCACATTGCAGTTGCATGCCTATCAGTATGGAAAAGAAAGATTTTCAGGGTTTTTGTTTCTAACTTGAGATTTACTATGGTTATCGTGATTTTTGGATTTTAAAAGTGTTATCTTAGGTTTTACTATTGATTTTGGAAAGGAAAAGAAAAGTACTACTTTCATGCATTTGTTGATAAGCTCAATGTTTATTTCTGGTGCCCTGAGGTACTATTTCATGTTTACCTTTATGCATTTGTTGATAAGCTCGACATTCATTTCCGGGCATCCCGATGCACTATTTGGGTTTTACTCCTATGCACTTGTTGATGAGCTCGATGTTAAATTCTAGGCTCCCCGAGTATTGGATACCAAGTTCTTACTCTGTGACACTTTTATGCACTCATACATCACATCATATCCCATCGCTTTGCATTGGCTTGGGTGCACTTGGATTGTAGATTGCCTGGATTGATTTTGTTATTATTTCCTTCTTATTGGTTCGATTAGTTCTGTTTTTGGTTATATAACTAGATTTAGGTGGATCCCTATATTTTGCTTGCTTTCATGTAATTTTTATTTATATATTATCTTTCTATGCTCGGTCGGCCTATGATGCCTACTAAGTACCCGTTGTCTTGGTACTCATGCTACACTCTGCATGTTTTTTTGATGTAGCACCTAGTACGAGCCACCTTTGTCAATCCTCCTATCGTTCGAGGCCAGCTACTGTTCGAATCGTGGTGAGATCCCGACACTTTTGAGACTTTTACTGCTTTCCTTCTACTTTCTATCTATAATTTGTATTTTTGATAGATAAAGTCAGTTGTATAGCTACTCCATACTTTAGATGCTCTTGTACCGGTAATACCAGGTCTGGGGTTGGTTCTTGTACATATTTGTCTTCTCGATCACTTTTGGGGAACTTTTATATATTTATTGCAGTTGGTATATATCTATACATTTAGCCCTTATCTTTCTTATATTCTCTTCCACTTTATTTTTTTACATTGCTTTATTTTTGTCTTTCACATTATTGGGTTGGCCTGCCTACCAAGGGGTTACGTAGGCACCATCATGGCCCAAAAGAGTGGTATCGAAGCTTTAAGTTCACCAGTGTCATTGGTAACAAGATTTAGTGTCTAGTAGAGTCTCGTGGATTGTTGCGATAACATCCATATCCTATCCGCGAGAGGCTACATGGCACTCTCAGGAAAAGTTCCCTATTCTTGGCTCCTTATCGTGCGTTCCTGACTCTATCGACTTCTAAACTTCAGTTGTTCCATTCCTTCTTAGATACCTAGGAGGAGTACGACAGTGGGTGATGATGAGGCTTCTACGCCTAATTACTTTAATGCTTTCTTCACCCCAGGATTTCAAGGTGTGGGCTTACCGCATAAGCTAAGAGGGGGTATGGGGCTAGCCCAACTCCCGGTACTATTTATGGCTACCCCAGTTCTTCAGGACACCATGGCTTTGAATTTGAGTCTTTTGGACGGTATTTTTGTATCACAGGTAGGGGCAGCACTCGGTTCTTCGAGAGGTGGTTTTGCTAGGTTTAAGGTTATGGTTTTTCCTACCTTAGACTTTGCTTTTATTAGTTGTAACTCTATTAATTGGCCTCCTTGGGTTGGGTATTATAGGTTGGCACACTAGACCATGCCTATTTCTTCTGCTATCTTATTTCTTGCTTTGGTTGTAATATAACTCTAATGGCCCTGTGTGGCCTTTGTATATGCGTCTGGACCATAGATGGTAGGATATTTAGGAATGTTCGCGCATCCTGGACATCGAGTTGTGATTCTACATTGGTTATCTATGTTGTAGAGTTGATTATGCCTTTGCATGGTCGATAGGTTAATTGTGAGCCGTTGGGCTATTGTTTACTTTCAATCATATCATTCATACAAAGGGTTTTCTACATATTTTATTACTATTTTGGCTACGAGCCTACTATAAATGGTTTTCTAAACCTTGCATGGCCCCGAGGGTCCATTTTAAGTAAAATAATTATAAAAAGGGATTTGGAACTAACTTTATGGATCTTCTTGGAATATAAAGGGATTCTATGATGATTTTATCATCGATTTTCATATTGATACTAGGCTCGGCTATGTCATAGCGCTATACATATTTTCATTATGGATTTAGTCCTGGATACACTTCGGGCACCCTATATAGGGGTTTGAGATTTGCAATTTACCATTTTAGACCCAGATAGACTCCAAACAATTATACTTTGAGATCCCATGATTTTTGTATGTGGTCACTTAGAACTTCATAGATCTTTCCGATCTAGACTAAGTGCCACGAGCTGCGAGTGCTTGGGGAGGTATATACAGCACTACTATCACACTTCATTCCATTATATCATTCATATTATGTTTGGATCCTTAGTTGTTGTTTGTTCATGTACTCTCTCGTAGTACGGGATGCCAGATGGTTGTTTTCACTTGTGTCTATTCCTGGAGTGTACAGATGCCCATCAGTACTATAGGTGCATTAGCGTATGCTATCTTCTTATAGTGCTGGTTAGCGTCCTTCCGATCAATTATGGATTTTTCTTATTCTATCCTTTGGTGGTCCTTGTGAGTTTGGTGTTTATACATGTGGTTTTATCGGTAGTTGAATTCTTTAGTAGTGGATGGGGTGTGTTGACCTTGGGAGTTGACTACCTAGGGTTTTGACTCATGGGTAGGTCTTGTTAGCTTTATTTCTAGTTTTTGTCGTGGTTAAGGAGCGTGGTGTTGGTTGATGGAAAGTAGGTATTTGTTGGCTTTGTTTTTCTTAGGAGATAAGGATCGACCTTCGTCAATTGTTGGTTTAGAAAGTTGGCAGGTTTATGGGTTGTTCTCATTATTTTCTTTAGCTTCCTCTCTGGTTGAGTTTAGATCATAGCATTCTTGTTGACTTTTGAATTGTAGCATGGTGGTTAAGTTGTGAATGTAGCATGATGGTTAAGTTTTGACTGTAGCGTTGTGGTTGAGTTGGGCATTCATCCTATTCTTTCCCTGCCTTATCGAGTGTCGCTAGTAGAGTTATCGAAGCTAAGGGAACAAATCCAGGACTTTCTCAGGAAGGGTTTGTCGGGTTCAGAGTATCCTTGGAAAGGGTCCTATTAGTTGAAAATGGAAGGAGATGACTTCTTGCTTGTGTTTATGGGTTACTAGTGACTGACTGAGGTGACGACTAAGGGTACACTTTGGTTTGTGTATTGATGACGTCATTCAACCAACTACAGAGTGCAGTGTCATTGTACTTAGGTAAATCCAGGGACAGAATTCCTTCTAGTAGAGATCGAGGCAGTAGGCTTTTCCTGTACTACCTTTGGGGGCTTGTTACATCAGTTGTGATTGCCTTGCTATATTCTTTGGAGGAACCAAGTTTCAGTAGCATCTATGGATTGGGCAAACTTTATATTTGGATTCTAGTTGGCTTCTGTTCCTATTGTGTTCATCGATAGCGTATGAGTCTATTAGAGGATTCGGTAGAAGCATTGGTAGGTAAATTGGAGTTGGGTTTCAGAATTGTGGGCTAGCAGGTTACTATGGGTGATTCATGGAAAGTTCACTTTGGTTACAACTTCTTTGGTCCAGAAGTCAGTAGAGCGGATAACTTAGCTCCTCTATCTCAGTTTTGGAGTGGTCATTGGCCTTGGACATCCAGTAATTTGTTAACCATTTATTTAGGATGGACTTGCCAGATTCTAGCGGTGTTATTGTAAGTGCAGGGTCCATTCTGCCTTGGTTGGACAAATTCAGCAGTGTAAGTTTGAGGGTCAGCGGTTGTGTGTCATATGTGATTAGGTTGTGCGAGTTTAAGCCAGTAGGGCTACTTTAGATTCTAATGGTACGTTGAGGTTGTTGGTCGCCCTTGCATTTCGAGAGTTGGAGGTTTTAATTAGTGGATTCTCCAAGAGGTTGTCTGTTGCATGTGGTTCCAGCATTAATTAGGTTCTGCCAATATAAGCTAGGAGTTATAACATGTTGAATGCTTGCAGAGTTAGTGGTTTGTATACTGGTGCAGTAGAGAGGGTGTTTTGAGACAGAGGGTAAGTTAAAAGATATTGAGATTTTCAATAGCTAGGTGGCGACCTTGAACTTTATGCATCCTTTCCTTTTTCTACAGGGTGTTTTGACTTGATATTCACAGTGTGGTGGAATTTTTCTGAGGTGAGGCTAGTAGGGTGATCTTAAATCCGAATGGTATTCGAGTTTTTTGAGCCGCAATAGTATTTTTAGAGTTTAGAGCTTAGTTGATGGCTACAGACCTCATGGTAGGCTTACCATACTCCTTAGGTCTTCTTGGGTAGGTTGCCCTAGTCCATTACTTTCAGTTGATTCGGACTTGGCATGGTTCAGCGAGGTTGGTTTTATTCTACAGTTGGGAGATCCTCTATTGGCACAAGGTGTTCATTCGTGTCTTTCCCCAACCCTGGTGTGTATTTTTGCAGTTGAGCCCTGATGTTTAGTTTAGTTGGGTTCAAGTAATGAGGTTGATCTTAGCAAAGGTATTCGTCAGTTGGTTGATGGTCAGTCTGGGAAAATCACTATAGTTTTCAAAGATGTGCTTGGGTTGGTATTTCAGATCTCAAAAGACAAGTAGACTATGGATTGTCTTGGATAAAGTTTGAGTACAAAGGTGACTTTGATCGAGGTTTGGTATAAGAGGGAGCTATAGATCTTCGATGGGTTAGCTGATGTTTTAGGGTGACTAAAGTGTCCGGCGTGTGTAAAGCTTCATGGTTATGCTAAAGTTGATTCAGGTCAGACAAAAGGGTTTTGTAGGCCAAGAGATTCATGAGTTAGATTTCTGAATGGTGGCTTTTTGGATAGGCTTTGTTGTGGTTTTGAGGTTTCGAGCTCCGTTTGTTGATTGCCTTGGTTCTTCTGGTTTCGGTGTTGTGTTAGTTCTTTTTAATTGAGTTTCTTGGGGTTTGGTTCGGTTGTAAGGTCTTTGGAGCTAAGGGTTGGAGTCTAGTTTGGCTGGTAAGGTGTTGGGGTTTGGTAGTTTTCCCTTTGGTGTAGCTCCATGGGGTGTCGTCCAGTCGGGGAGGCTACCGAGTTTACAAGCGAGTGGTGCGGGCTTAGTATCCGTCTTTGTTTGAGTCTTCGGGTTCTTGTTCCCTTCTTCAACTTTCACAGACGAAAGCCCTTTTAGTAGTAGATGTTATAATGACCCTCCAAGTCATTTTCTGCTTTTCATGCTTTTACGTGTTTCAAGCTTTCTCACACTGGATACAGGTCATTTATGACTTACCGGGACTGACGGTTTGGTGATTGGGCCGTTCGTTAGGTCGTTATGACCATTTCTCTTTTTTTTAGAACTTGAACTTAGAAAATCTTTGACTTCGGTAATCATTCTTGGAAAACATGCTCGGAATCAAATTCCAACAGTTTCGTTATCTCCGGTGTATAGACTTTGGTATAGTGGGACCTTTGGTCAGGATCCAGGAGGTTTTCAGCTTGGAATTCTCTCTCGTTCTATGTTTTCAATCATTTTAGGCATGTATGATTGACTTTGGTAAACTTTAGGAGAAAGCGATCTCGGATAGAAATTTTGTCAACGCTGTTAAATCTGAAATGTCGAGCTTAGGCTAGAGGGACCATTGTTTTGGGTCTTGAGGCTTTCAAACTTGATTTGGGCCCTTAGGTTCTATTTTGGAATAGTTGCCCTAAAGGTTGATTTTGGGCACGGGGCCAATTTTCATTAAATCGACCTCTGATGGAATTTTCATCGATTCTGTTAGATCCAAAATGCCATTTCTAATTGAATAGCTCAGCTGGTTTATCTTTGCGGGACCCCAGATGTGTAAAACCCTGGAAATCAAACTAGCTATCTAAGTTAAAAACCTCAGAAAATTCCATGTTTCAGGAATGACGGGTCCAAACCACAGACCGTGGTTCAAACCAAGGGTCGTGGAATGGAACTGTGGTTCCTGTCTATTTGGTTTAGCCTCTGGTCTAGAACCATGAGTGGGTTGTATGGACCGTGGTTCAAACGATGTGTCCGTCCTATCTACACGTAGAACATAGATCAGAGGGATGGCAAGTCCCCCAGATTCTACGACTGGGTTCGATGACCCATCATTTGAACGATGACTCGTCATCATGAGTCGTTGTTTGACCCAGAGATCAGCTAAGTTCCCAGCAATGACGACTCCAAATGATGACCCATCGTTTGTTCTATGGGTCCGTCCTGTTGACCCATAGAAATGTTCCTGCAGACTGTCTATTCGACCAGGTTCCACGAGTTGGAACCACTAGTCGTGGTTCAAACGATGACCTGTGGAACCAACCCATAGAACCTGAAGCGGACCCATTTTCCAGATTTTTCTAAATTAAATCTTAGGGGTATTTTAGTCATTACCCACCCTTTTAACTCCAAAGTGAGGTCATTTTGACTATTTCAAGAAGGTTTTTCACCCTTATTATCCCAAGTCTCTTCTAAATCCTTCATTCACCTCCAAAAAAGGGAAATGAGTTTCTCAAGCTCAAGGTCTCAAGCTTCAAGTTCAAGTCTCCTAAATATTTCCAATTCAAGTGGGTTAGCTCCAATCAAGGTATGTGGGTATTCAACAATGGGTTCCTTTCACCCATGTGCCCAAAACCCCCAATTCTTACTTTGCTTTATAAACTTGTTAAATTAGGGTTTTGATTAAAATTGGGAAAACTTATGGAATCAGTTTCTATGCATCAATTCATTGTTTCTTATGGTTTATCTATGATTTTATGAAGATTCCTTAATTGGTTTCGAAAGCCCAAGTATTAAAGTTGAATTCTTGCATAATTCCATTGAATTGAACGATTTTAGGTGAAGGTTTACATGTTTAGATAACATGTCCTTATGTATTTTATGAAATTGCATGCCCACCTATTCAAGTATGAATTTAGAAAGGAAAAGTATATTTTGAGTTATGTCTATGCACATTCTTTAGATGCATGATTTTGAATTGCATGACATCAGATACGTCCTATTACTTTCAAACAGTTTTGACATCAGATGTGTCACCAGTTTATAAACAGTTTTGACATCAGATATGTCACTAGTTATGAACAGTTTTGACATCAGATATGCCACCAGTCATGAACAGTTTTGACATCAGATATGTCACCAATTATGATCAGTTTTGGCATCAGATATGCCCCAGTATTATATGAGCTATATGTATATGTTTTGGGAGTAGTATTTAGAACCGAGTTGGACCGGGTGACAGTACCCTTAGTACCAGAACTACGTGCCCCCGTAGGTTTCCAAGTCTCCTCTGTTGGGCATCCGTTTTTAGTGATCACACCACAGTCATGCCTTTTTACCTTGGAAAGGTATATTGGATCCTCTTGATGGGGTGTATACATCGGATTTCATGTAGCTCACATGGTCTATATCGGTTAGAGAACCTCCCAGAGAAATAGTTTATGCTTTAAAAGTGTACTTGACTCTTATTCAGATTTCAAACTATTGTTTATGATCATGTTTTTAGCTTATGGTGTTTCATAGGGTCATTTGTATCCAGTTTTACTTTTAGAAGTATGATTTTGATTGCTAAAGCATACTCAACATGTTTTAAACTGTTTATCATGTTCATGCATCGCTCACACACTTGATACATCCTATTGTACTGACACATATCTTGCGCTGCATCCTTTGATGATGCAGATTCAAGTGTACCTCCTCAGATTCGTGGCTAGAGTTTTTCGGCCACTCCTAGACAGCTATTGCTGAGTCCTCTTAGGTCGAGGACTAGTTATATTTTTAGCTTATGTTAGCTTTTTATTTCCATACTTTGAGTTAGCTAGGGTCTTGTCCTAGCAACTCTTTATGGAGTAGAGGCATTTCAGACATAGACAGTATTTGACTCCTCTTACGGATCTTGTATTCCTATTTGACTTGATTCTACATGTATGTTATTCCGACTTTATCTATTATGCATCCGCTTATCTTTTGTTATGCTTGAGAATGCTATGACCAAGGGTTAGTTTGGAATCCTTGTGGTCCTAAGTCTCGTGTTATGTCTAGGGGGTAACCTCAGGGCATGACAAGATTCATTATCAAAGGTCCGTTCATTGGAAAATATCCTAGCTTGGGTAAAACATGTTGCTCCTTGCTTTTGGGGTGCTGTGGCATGCGCCTGGCTGCCGTGGAAGTAGCATGCCTACGCTTGCATGGCCGCCCCTACACGTGGCTGGCAGCTTATAGCTGGCCACGCTTTCATTTTTTCAGCTTATTTCTCCTTTTTCCCCAAACGATTTCTCCATTGTTCTAAGCTCCCAAAACCTCCATTTTCACCCTTGTTCATTCCAAAAGCTTGGAGGCAAATATATTTCCAGTGCATGGTCGTTTGTTGGCTCTAATTTGGTAAGTTTAATTTTTAAATTCCTCTTCTTCTCCATTTCGTTTCAAAGTTTCCCCAAAGCTTTTCTACCATTTTCTTGAGTTTCTAAGCTCCAAATTTCTGGTGGGCTGATTCCATATCTTCGAGGTGGATAATTCTTTGTCTGTGACCGGTTTTCCTGATTTCTATTGGTAATAATTCCTCGTTAATTTCCATTATTCTTTCTTTAAAATTTCTCCTTAAACTAGTAGGACTTCAGGGATGTTTTGGGCCCCGAAATAAATCATGTTTGCACTCAAATTTTGGGCATGGGTTCTTTAACCCATTGCTAACGTAATTGTGATTTTAGTTTTTTTTTTCATTGCGCGGGCTCGGAGGGCCATTTTTCGACCCAATTTTCGTATAGTAATATAAATGTCATTCTTCTCTTCCTTACACTTGGATTATGTTTGTGATAGTGTGGAAGCTTTCTGAGGCCATTCGGAAGGGGGAAGGCACACTAGTGTCGGTTCGTGTTAACGGTTCATCCCTGAGGCGGGTTACAATTAACTTCCTAGACTGCGTATTAGTTAGATTTTATATCTTGTATATTACTGGAATGTTAGGTTGGATGATAGGTAGAATTAATCTTAAATCTTGTGACTTGTATTAAATTGGCCATTTAGGATCATAGATTAGAATTGTTACCGTTACCCTTAGTTTAGAAGCTTGTAGTATTTTTGTGGCTAGCCTAGAATCCATAGTATGCTTTTTAGGATATTTTAGAGGTATTGTAGTTTCTCCCTGTTGTTTCCATAGCTGTTATTTTCCCGGTTTTTTTGGCTTTTTATCGGTTGTGTATGAAATTATGGGCCCAAGGCCATAGCTTTGATTTGGATAGAGCTTTCAGGTCAGTTCTCTTGGTTGGAGGGTATTTTGCCCTGTTCTACCTTGTTGTGTGCTATATTATCTGAACGTGGAAATTTACATGCTCATATTGCATTTTGCATGCCTATCGGTATTGAAAAGAAATATATTTGGGTTTTTTGGTTTGAACTTGATATTTACTATGATTATCGTGATTTTTGGATTTCAAAAGAGTTATCTTGGGTTTTACTACTGATTTTGGGAAGGAAAAGAAAAGTACTACTTTCATGCATTTGTTGATAAGCTCGATGTTCATTTTGGGTGCCCTGAGGCACTATTTTGGGTTTACCTTTATGCATCTATTGATAAGCTCGAAGTTCATTTTGGGGCGCCCCGGTGCATTATTTTGGTTTTACTCCTATGCACTTGTTAATGAGCTCGATGTTAAATTTTGGGCACCCCGAGGATCAGATACCAAATTCTTACTCTGTTATACTTTTATGCACTCATACATCACATCATATCCCATCGCATTGCATTGCATTGGGTGCATTTGGATTGTTGATTGGCTGGATTGATTTTCTTATTATTTCCTTCTTGTTGGTTCGATTAGTTCTATTTTCGGTTTTTTAACTAGATTTAGGTGGATTCCTGTATTTACCTTGCTTTCATGTAATTTTTATTTATATAATATCTTTCTATGCTCGGTCGGACTATGATGCTTACTGAGTACCCGCTGTCTTGGTACTCATGCTACACTCTGGATCTTTTTTTGATGCAATACCTAGTATGAGCTACCCTTTTCAATCGTCCTATCGTTCGAGGCATGTTGTTGTTCGGATCGTGGTGAGCTCCCAACGTTTTGGAGACTTTTATTGCTTTCCTTGTACTTTCTGTCTATATTTTATATTTTTGATAGACAGAGTCTGTTGTATAGCTATTTTGTACTTTAGATACTCTTGTACCGGTGATACCAAGTCCGGGGTTGGTTCTTGTGCATATTTGTCTTCTCGGTCATTTTTGGGTCACTTTTGTATATTTATTACAGTTGGTATTATCTATACGTTATACCCTTATCTTCCTTATATTCTCTTCTGCTTTATTTATTTAAATTGCTTTATTTTTGTCTTCCGCATTGTTGGGTTATCTTGCCTATTGGGAGGGTTACGTAGGCACCATCATGGCCCAATTTCGGGTCGTGACATCAATGCTCATGTAAAATATTTACACTAAACATTTTGTACCCAAATGAATTGCTCTCACATAATTTATTATATACTTGATAAAAATAAGTTATAGGTGATAATGTTAGGCCACCTATTGACCATATATTCTTTTGCAACTTCCTTCACCTCCACTCATAGAGAATATTATTTATCTTATTATGCATATATTTGCGTATTACTTTAGTTCATGATAAAATACATATATATTTTTAAACATATTAAAATTAATAGAAAATCATTTTGAATAAAGCCTTTTATATACAATAATAATTTTTTCACATAACTAGACTTACTATCTACATTAAAATATTAATAACATATAAAACTCTTGTAAAATAAATATATACACAAATATATCATAACAAGAGAATTTTTCATATATATTTAAAATATTTAAGAAGGCAATAAAAATATAACTTTTTACCAAATTCCACTTTTGAATCAAATATTTTTAAATACGCGTGATGTTAATAAAATTCTCAATTTTATGCTCGTAAGACTTTGATACGGGATGAAGGTTACCCTTAAAACACCTGAGGTCTTACGTTATTCTTCCTTTTTCATCAAGCGACAGGTGCGGCTATTATTTCTAACTTAACTATCTTTTTTTTCTTTCTTTTCATTTTTTTTCTCTCTTTTCTTTTTTTTCTTTCTTTTAGCACCTGCCGCACCCGTAATTATTTCCTTTTTTATCACTAGTTTTGCTTTTTTCATACTCCATTCTTCTTCTCATTTACCTCTCCAGTAGCCACTCTTAACTTAAGCTATTTTGCACAATGTCTAAGGAGAGACCAGGGCCAAAGTAAAGGTTCAAAGAAAAATCGAGGAAGGTGAGTAGGCTAATAAAAAAAAGGTCAATTTAGGCTCAAAATCAGGGATCGAGGGATATCAACTTTATTTGGATGGTCATTTAGGTTAAGTGGATTATATTTAAAAATGGCTTATGATCATTTCCTAACCAACTATCCTACAACCTAGGTAAGACTAACCGGGCAAGTTCTAAATGGGCACACAAAGTAAGAATGATGCTAAAATACCTCACATGCACATGGAACATGATTACATTGCTAACTACAAGTTATTCAGTTGGCATACCAAATATGCATAGTTATCACATTCAATATTCACAGTGTCAAAACTTGAGCCAAACAGATCAATATGTCAATCTTGAAGCACATAACAAAAAGTTTTTAAAGGGTCTAATTTTATTCACAAAACAGTTCAAAAACACGGGTGTGCCAATTTATATCAGTCCAAAGTCTTCCTAGCTATGTCTACCTAACACATCAAACAACCTAAACATGCTGATTCAACATAAATAAAAGTCTTCGGAGAAAGAACACAATAAGAAAACCCCAAGGACGTGGGTACTTGGACCCCTTATGTTGCCTCTCAAGAAGAGCTTGATTTAACATCGTGGCATGACGCGTGTAACATGGTTACTCAAGATTTCACCAAGCTACACTCTGGACTACCCCTACCACACCAAAAAAGTCATGCATTATCCCCAATGCATAAGAAAAATATAAATGCGAGGATGGCAAGAATATACATGTGGCACCTAAGCGTTGATGCCCAGTGTAGAAGACGTGGCTGATAGTACAACACCAGTAGCACTCTTCTCAACAACAACTACATCTGCAGCACCCTCATCATCACCAACTTCTCCCACAATAGGGTATAAAGAAATTTCAGTACCACCTGGTACTCCGCTACTTGATGCACCTCTACTGACTGTGTCCACTCAAATCTGTTGCTCTGATAAACACTCTTTTTACTTCTCTTTTGATGCTTTCCTCAGTGCCCTTTCAGCCATTCTTTGCCTCTTACCTTGCTCAGCCAGACTCAAATAGGTATCATCATCCTCCTCCCTTACTCTCTTTCTGGTTCCCAGTTTTTTGAAGGTCCATAGATTGATCAAAAGTTCCTCATCCTCCTCCAGAATCACCACCGGATGCTCACTAAGTATAGTCGTGAACCGTTCCCATAGTTTAACCACCTCAGTTTGCAAATCAGCCAGCTTCTCCTTTACCTTTATTAGATACGTGGCACCCATCTTGTTTAGTCTCACATTTACTCTTTCCTTCATCATATTGATGCGGTCATGTATAGTTTCAAATAGAGCAATGGCGCTTTTAATGGAGAAATCTATAACCGACTGAAACTGCTTGAAAAACTGAATCATCTGACACTCTAGCAAAAAAAAATTCTACACCATTTTATCAAAATTCAATGGATTGAAAGAATAGATGGATGTCGAGTCTAGAGGAGGACAAGAAACAATGTCTGAACCAGCAGAACCAGAGATAGATGGGCAGTAATTGTGGCAAGAATAGAGATATCAACCCTGTGAGGAGTCAGCACCGCTCCACTGCAGGGGCGGTCCGAAGTAATAATAGCTTCTTCTCCCACAGTTAAAAAAGTGGCCTCATTAGACTTCCCTGTTGTGTTGTACGAGTAGAAAGATACGGTGCCATGTTCAGAGGCAAGGAAAAGGCGTCATGGATAGTGGTAGGTTCTACCGAGCCTGATGTGGACCCTTTACTGTGCAGAAATGGGTTATTCTCATCTCTTGACCTGTCTATATTGTGTGTGTTAGTTGCTAGAGCAACACGGTCAATACCAGACAATCTTGGGATGATAGCCTCCTCATATAACTGACTGATCAAGCAGGGAAAGGGTTATAATGTAGCAATTTTGGACACCCTTTCCTGGATCTCCTCTGTAATGATCCTACCGAAGTTTAACTTATACTTCAACATTAAACTCACCACTAGCATAAACCACTCCAGTGTCAATTAATTATCACCCTCAGTTAACACGAGATGGAGATGAACCCTAGCCACCTGAATTTTACTTTAAAGCTTAGAAATGGTTTAGTGATTTTTGGCTTTGTTTGGTGAAGCCAATATGGAGCTCCATCAGTAATAACCTATGTCAGCCACTTTGTCTGATCTTCTTGGATGGTGTATTTGTGGTCGTACTCACTAGTGTTCACTAGGTCCACATAGTCTGGTCCTTATAGAAAGCAGTTGATTGTGCAAGCTGAAATGTCAACCTGGACCCTTATGACTGGGACACTCTCAAGAGTGAGAAAATCTTTTGGTTTTTGACACTTTTTGCAACTGCTTTCCATAATGGCTTGGTATATAGCATAGAATTCCTGGATGATTTCCAGCTGATAATCACGCAGTGGCTGACTGGTCCACTGAAGGCAGTAATAGATGAAGTACTCCTCTATAGAAGGATATATTTTTAGCTCTGAAGTCTTTATTCTCTAATCCTCCGCTATCGGTCATCTGACATGTCCTTTAGCCATCATAACCAAGCCATACTCATAGATCTCTTTGGATCCTTTCACTTTCCATCTAATCTATTCCCAGTGGTTTCACTCCTTGCTTTGGAGGACCATGGTCGTTCTGGGCTACTTGGGAGTGTCTGGAGTCTCACTCTCAACTATAGTACTTTCTATGTTCTCCACAATCCCTTCCACTAGATACTGGTATAGCAATGTCCTTACCACCCATTTTTGAAGACTCACCCCTTTTTTCATTTGAGTTGGTCAACCCGGACGGGGTATCTTCCCCCTTTTCATACTAGGAGAAAGTGTACTCTTTACCTTGCTCTGACCCGGATAATGTACCTCTCCCCTCTTTAGACTAGGGGGAGGAGTTTGTGCTTTCCTTGTTGTTGCTGTTTTATGAATGAAGGGGAGATGTGTCTGACTATTCAATCTCGCTCGCTGAATCAGTGGGTAGATCTGAGGTGCGACAAAGTTTTATCCTTTGCTTTTCTAGGCCCCCTCATCATAGTGAAGTTTCCAGAGCTATGAGTACCTTAGTAGAGAGTGTCTTTAACTTAGAGGAGAAAGTAGAGAGTTGAACTTTGTATGTGTGCTAGCACTGATGTGAGTGATTGTGGTATCTTTGATGAGCGATTATGGTGTCTTTAATGGTGCCCAGTTATGGAAGTGAGTGCGAGAGACGTGGAGGAGAGGGAGTAATTTGTAACACCCCGTACCTTTCAAAACCTATATGACTAAGTAAATATCGATGAAGGTATTTGAGATCGAGATTGTGAAGGGGTACTTTGGCCTAGAATTTGAAATGGTCAAATGTATATAAGTGTTAAGTTAAAGTATAAGGATGAGGGTTTTGAAATTGAGATTAAAAAAGTGAGGTGCTTGCTCAACTTATCTAAGCTCTTAGGTGACAAGTAGGTGCATCACCTACCTACGCTAACGAACTAAATTCCAAAGGCCGATTATGGGCAGCAACACCATGGATTATTAGAACTAATGGTAGCCAAATGAATCTTAAAGTTGGCCCATCAAAGCACAACCAAATCTGGACCAAACAACTACAAAAGGTAGCCACCAATATTGACCACATTTTTACCCAAGAGAAGCCCAAAATCAGCCACAAAACTTAACCCCTTTAAGGCCCAAGAAAAGGGTAATTTTGGCCCATGTTTCTTGAACCATTTTGGCCCAAATATACTCAAAATAGTCGGCCAAAAATGTCCCTTTATACAGAACTTTTGTTGATCAATTTTGATCACAAAAAGCTGGAAAGAATTCTCTCTTATCTCCTTTCCTTTTGGCAGCCCCTCTCTCCCTTTAGGGTTCTACGAAGATCAATATTGATTCAAGCATAAGGTGAGTTAAACAAATTTTTATCTTGGTATTAATCTACTACATATAGCTAGGATATCCCATGGTAATAAATACATGAACTATGGCAGCCCCTTTCTTAAGATTTAACACATATAAATTGTGTAACAATTACGAGATTTCTTCTTATCTTGTTGGTGTATGTGTAAAGGGTAATTAAGCTTTTCAAGGCATCAATAAAAAGAGGATAAAAACACCCCTTTAAGTGTGGTAAGTACTCTTCCCATAATTATATTTTTGTATTGAAGTTCGGATGGACAATTATTGTTGAATTGTTGTTAAGAACTCACGGGACGACGATCGGAAGTCGTGGGTTCAATGTGTTGCTATTGTATTTATGTATGGTGAGTTGTGTAAGGGATGTTTGATGTGTTTTGTATGGTTGGAGGTATTAGGTTGGTGTGTGGGTTATGTGTTTTGGAATGGGGGAGAAAGGTGTGATGATACACCCTTTTATTAATGCCAATACGTAAATCTACCCGGGAAATGTTTAGCTACTGTTTTGGAAAAGTTGCATCAGGTTTAAGATCTAATATTAGCTTCATTATACCCTTGTGTTGTATATTAACTTAATAAAGGAAAGTCCAAGTTGGGGTAAGCGCAATCTTCGGAAGGAACAAGGTATGTTAAGGCTTCTTTATTCCTTATCGGCATGAATCTAGAAATAGAACTCTAAATCTCCGAAAGAAGGAATTTGAGTATTCTGTTGTAAGAGTGATGATTTGGTGACTCAACAAGTCTTAAGGAACTAAGATATAAATTATGGTGATTCAAGTTGCCTTCTCAGAAAAAACTGATTCTTTTTGCACGAAACGTAAGTTATCCTTTTGTCAAGTTTCTTCTTTGTATTATGATCCCTAATAAAGCTTTAGAAAGTATAAAAGGAAAGTTAGCAAGTCAAGTCCCCATTTATATGTGTTTGGTATGTTGAGTCCAACACCTAGTAAGCCAAGGCTAAAGAAGTTATCTAAATGAACTTTCATAAATAACAAGAATAGCTTTGAAGGTCAATCTAGTAATACACTTGTTATGCATGGTTTGCATGTTAGTGTGCACCGAGGTGCTACTGCCATATTGAGGCTATTATATACATAGTGTGCACCGAGGTGCTACTGCCATATTGAGGCCATTATATACATAGTGTGCACCGAGGTGCTACTGCTATATTGAGGCCATTATATACATAGTGTGCGCCGAGGCGCTACTACCATATCGAGGCTATTATATATAGGATGCGCCGAGGCACTATTATGGTTCAGCATGGGTTATAAAGAGTGAGTTGCAGTGTGAGTTAATGCATGTGTTGTATTCTAAAAATAATAAAGGAGAAAGAGCTTAACGAGTCTTACCAATTATAATTTACAAGTTTCATATTATATCTTGTTCAGATTTACTACTTGCGACTTGCTTTTATGTTTCTACCTTACATACCATTACATTATTATCGTAGTGATGTTCCTATTGCCTGGGGGAAATCATGCCTATAGGTCCAGATAGAAACCCAAACAGACCTCTTCACTAGGAGTTGCAGAGTTCAGCCATTTTGGTAAGCTCCATTCTTCCTGGAGCTGACGAGTCAGAGGTCTAGCTTATATTTTGACCAGGTTATGTATATGTACAACTTATGGGTAGTCCATGGCCCTGTCCTGGATATGAGATATTTTACTTACTCTTAGAGGCTTGTGGACGTGTATATGTATATCAGTGTTGGGTATGGCCTTGTCGGCCTTGTTATTAGCTATCTACTATGATAATAGCCTTATCGGCCTTGAGTTGTTTACCTACTATTGAGCTTTCAGTGTTTCAAATTGCTATTTTTAGAGACATTGTCTGTCTCATACCTCCAGCAGGTTCAATAGAGATACACTCTATTTTGGCACCCTCGGCCTTTTAGGGCTCTGGGTGTCGGTCATTCCTCCCATGGTTTGGGGCGTGACAAACTTTGTATTAGAGCACGTCGAATCCCAGGGAGTCTACAAGCTGTGTCTAGTAGAGTATTGCTTATGGGTGTGTTGGGCACCATACCTATAATCATGAAGCTACGGGATATTTAGGAATCATTATCCTTCTTTCATCTGCTAGATCGTGCAATAAAGCGAGGTCATAAGATATTTGAAGTCTAATTCATGCTTTTCTATTCCTTGTTTACAGAAATGCATGTGACTATACAAATGAGTAGCCGAAGGGTTGGCACGGATATGGGGGAAGGTACTAGTCGTTCCTCGCCAATCCGAATGGATAGATTTGAGGCTCAAAGTTAATCACTGACACCAGAGATCCCAGTTCATCAAGTACCTGATCAGACTAGAGGGGATCCAGTACCCCTGACCCCACCTTCTCCAGTGGCATGTGAGATAGCTAGATATGAACCAACACATGTAGCTTCTCCATCTTAAGCAGAGGACCAGGACATCAGGAGTGTTGTTCAATTATTGACCCAGATGGTAGCCACACAACAAAAACAAATTGGGGCATCAGCTAGTGCTAGGTCAGGTGGCTCAGAAAGTTCTAGGACTCGAGAGTTTATCAGCCTAAGTCCTCCTATATTTATAGGCTCTGACCCACGTGAGGATCCTCAGGAGTTTATTGATAAGACTTATCGGGTACTTCGAGTCATGCATGCAACAGTAGTGGAGGCAGTGGAGTTCGCATTTTTCAGGTTACGAGATGTAGCCATTTTGTGGTTCGAGGCTTGGGATCGGTCTAGGGGATCAAATGCACCCCCAACTGAATGTGAGGATTTTTCAGAGGCCTTCCTAGCTCACTATATTCCACAGGAGGTTTGAGAGGCCAGACTTCATCAATTTCTATCCATTAGGCAGGGCAATATGAGTGTTCGACAGTACAGCCTTAGGTTTAATTCATTAGCCAGGTACGCCCCCTATATTGTGAGTACGATACGAGCTAGAGTTCATCGATATGTGCATGGCCTTAAGGATGAATTGATTAAGGGATTAACAATAGCATCACACAAGAGGATATGAATATTTCTAAGATACAGGCTATTGCTCAGACTGTAGAGGATCTTGAAGTACAAATTGGAGATAACCAAAGCCAAGAAGGGATCAGAATAAGTGGGCTAGATCTACTGGGTCCTATGTAGAGACACAAGTTAATATTAGGCCACATTTTAATAGGCGATCACCCCACCCTACTAGTGGTGACCCATATCAATTGCAAAGGCAGAGGTATGATCGTTTTTCTCAGACTGGACCAGGCCATAGTTCAGGTGCATCCAGTTCCTATTGCCAGGGGAATTCAGGTCAGATGAGGCAACCTTTGCCACCTTGTGTTCAGTGAGGTAGGAAGCATCCTAGGATATGTCTCCTGGGTTCAGATACTTGTTATTCGTGTGGGCATCCTGGTCACTTTATGCGAGACTGTCCGAGTAGAGGTAGAGGTGAGATGTCCCAGCCTACAGGGTCGATGGCAGCTTCTTCATCTACTATTCGTCCCCCTAGGACAGGCCAACAGGCTACACCAGGTCGTGGTAGAGGTAGAGAAGGAGGAGGAGCATCCAGTTCAGGCGGTGGTCAGAATCACACTTATGCTCTAGCCGGTCGCCAGGACTTGGAATCATCACCTTATGTTGTTACAGGTACATTGACTATTTTTACTTATGTTGTTTATGCACTTATAAATCTTGACTCTACTCTTTCATATGTTACCCAGCTTGTTGCGGGTAAGTTGGGGGCAGGCCCTGAGTTGTTGCCTAGACCCTTTGTTGTGTCTACGACGGTTGGTGAATCTATTATAGCTAGACGAGTTTATAGAGATTGTGCAGTGTGGATTTATTACCGTCTCACTTTAGCTGATCTAATCGAATTAGATATGATTGACTTCGATGTCATTATGGGCATGGACTGGTTAGCTGTATGTTATGATAATATCGATTGTAGAACTAAGGTTTTCAAATTCCATTTTCCGGAAGAGACAATCCTGGAGTGGAAAGGTAATGCTGCCACGCCAACGGGTAGGTTTATTGACTACCTTAAGGCCCAAAAAATGATTTCTAAAGGCTATATTTATCATTAAGTCTGAGTAAGAAGAACAGAGTATGGACCAACGACTCTTCAATCAGTTTCCGTGGTGAGTCAGTTTCTAGATGTATTCCCGGATGAGCTTCCAGGAATCCCTCCAGAAAGGGAAATTAAGTTTGCCATTGAACTACTCCTAGATACTCAGCCAATATCAATTCCCCCTTACAGGATGGCTCCTGCATAATTAAGAGAGTTAAAGGATCTACTCGAAAAAGGTTTTATTAGGCCTAGTACATCGCCATGGGGCGCAGCAGTTTTGTTTGTTCGTAAGAAGGACGGGTCCTTGAGAATGTGTATCGAATATCGACAGCTGAACAAAGTTACAATCAAGAATAAGTACCCGCTTCAAAGGATTGATGACCTTTTTGATCAGTTGCAAGGCGCCAAATGATTTTCAAAGATTGACTTGCGGTCGGGGTATCACTAGTTGTGTGTTAAAGGAGTAGATGTTCCAAAAACAGCCCTTAGGACAAGGTATGGCCACTTTGAATTTCTAGTAATGTCTTTTGGGCTTACTAATGCCCCAACAACTTTTATGGACCTAATGAATCGGGTCTTCAGGCCATTCCTAGATGTATTCGTGATCGTATTTATTGACGATATCCTGATTTACTCGCGGTCCAAAGCTGAACATGTTGATCATTTACGTGCAGTATTGCAAAAACTTCAGAATCATAAATTATATGCGAAGTTCTCCAAATGTGAGTTTTGGTTGACTTCAGTGGCTTTTCTTGGCCATCTAATTACAGACGAAGGTATTAGAGTTGACGGCCAAAAGATTGAAGCTGTAAAGAATTGACCGAGGCCCTTGAATGCTACAGAGATCCATAGATTTTTGGGCTTAGCAGGTTATTATCAGAGGTTTGTGGAAGGATTTTCTTCTATATCTGCACCATTGACAAAGTTGACTCATAAAGCTGCAAAGTTCTAGTGGTCTGATGCATGTGAGAAGAGTTTTCAGGAGTTGAAGGACAGGCTTACTTCAACACCTGTCTTAACTTTGCCTGAGGGCACGGAAGGTTATGTTGTTTATTGTGATGCTTCAAGGATTGGGTTGGGCTGCGTTTTAATGCAACATGGTAAAGTCATTGCCTATGCCTCGAGACAACTAAGAAAAAACAAACAAAATTACCCTACTCACGATCTTGAATTGGCAGCAGTTATATTTGCCTTGAAAATTTGGCTCCATTACTTGTTTGGAGTCCATGTAGACGTGTTTACGGACCACAAAAGTCTACAGTATTTATTCAAACAGAAGGATTTAAACCTAAGGCAAAGAAGGTGGCTAGAGTTACTAAAGGATTATGACGTAGCCAATGTAGTGGCCGATGCACTTAGCCGCAAATCGATGGTAATCTTGAGCCACGTGGAAAATAGAAAGATTGAGATGACAAGAGAACTACATTAGTTAGCTAATTTGCAGGTTTGACTACTAGACCAAGGTAATGAGGGAGTTGTTATTCAAAGCACAGCATAATCATCACTTATAACAGAGGTAAAGGAATGACAATATGATGATCCAGAATTAGTAAGATTGAGGGAGGAAATTCCACAACAGAATCAACCACTAATAGAGCTTAAGGAAGATAGGGTTCTGAGATATCAAGGTCGTCTATGTGTACCTAACGTTGGGGAGCTTTGGGAGAAAATTTTAGCAGAAGTTCACTATTCCCGCTATTCATTCCATCCAGGAGTGACAAAGATGTATCATGATCTTTGACAGATTTATTGGTGGAATAATATGAAGAGAAATATTACAGAGTTTGTAGCCCAATGCCCGAATTGTTAACAAGTAAAAATTGAACACCAGAGACCCGTAGGTCTAACTCAAAGTATAGTGATACCTACCTGGAAATGGGAGGTGATCAACATGGACTTTATTATAGGCTTACCCCGTACATATCGGAAGTATGATTCCATATGGGTGATTGTAGATAGACTTACAAAAGAAGCTCACTTTTTGCCAGTCAGGACAACTTATACTGCTGAAGATTATGACAAATTGTATATTAGTGAAATAGTTCCACTTCATGGTGTCCCAATTTCCATCATTTCAGATAGGGGTGCTCAGTTTACAACAAATTTATGGAGGTCTTTCTAGAAAGGCTTAGGTACTCAAATAAGTCTCAGCACAACTTTTCATCCACAGACAGATGGACAAGCTGAACGCACTATTCAAACACTCGAAGATAAGCTATGAGCTTGCGTACTAGATTTTAAAGGGAGTTGGATGACCATTTGCCACTAATTGAGTTTGCTTATAATAATAGCTTCCATGCAAGCATTCAAATGGCTCCTTATGAGGCTTTATACGGAAAAAAGTGTAGATCACCGATTGGATGGTTTGAAATTGGAGAAGCAGGACTATTAGGGCCAGACCTAGTTAATCAGGCAATGGAGAAGGTGAAGCTAATCTGAGAAAGATTACTAACAGCCCAGAGTAGGCAGAAATCATATGCAGATGTGCGATGTCGGGATTTGGAATTTAATATTAGTGATTGGGTTTTCCTTCGCCCATAAAAGGCGTTATGCGATTTGGTAAAAAGTTAAAGCTTAGTCTAAGATATATTGGACCATACAGGATCATTCAGAGGGTAGGAAAAGTGGCATATGAGCTAGATTTACGCACAGAATTGGAGACAGTCCATCTTGTATTTCATGTATCGATGCTATGAAGGTGCATAGGAGATCCTTCACGTATTATGCCTATCTAAGATGTTCAACTTTCTGAAGACTTATCCTATAAGGAAGTACAAATTTCTATCCTAGATCGTCAAGTTAGGAAACTCAGAACCAAAGAAGTAGCCTCAGTAAAGGTGTTGTGGAGAAATAATAATGTCGAGGAAATGACGTGGGAAGCCGATGAACAAATGAGGAAAAAGTATCCCCAGTTATTTATGACTTGAATATAGTATAGAGGTAAGTCATATTCTTATGTTCTTGATACTCTTCCTACTATGCAAATATGATCAGGTTTGAACATGTGAAAATGATTACATTTAATTGTATA
Source organism: Jaltomata sinuosa (assembly GCA_003996215.1). NCBI lineage: Eukaryota > Viridiplantae > Streptophyta > Magnoliopsida > Solanales > Solanaceae > Jaltomata > Jaltomata sinuosa. Next base: position 281,076 of record QJPP01002697.1, on the reverse strand, counting down.
TAGTTGTATCGCCCTATGAGGCATCATGCTGGACTTTTGCTAAGTTTTAGGTTTTTTGATAGTCCCAATTATAAAGGAAACTCTGCCGAAATTTCAAAAAAATCCTAAGGGACTAGAGCTCTATATGCGTTACCCTCATTCAAGGAGGAATGATTCTAAGGGGGGAAGGATGTAACACTTCGTACCTTTCAAAACCTATGTGACTAAGTAAATATTGACGTAGGTATTTGAGCTCGAGATTGTGAAAGGGTACTTTGGCCTAGAATTTGAAATGGTCAAATGTATATAAGTGTAAAGTTAAAGTATAAGGATGAGGGTTTTGAAAATGAGATAAAACAAGTGAGGTGTTTGCTCGACTTATCTAAGCTCTTAGGTGACAAGTAGGTGCATCACCTACCTACACTAATGAACTAGGTTCTGAGGGCCAATTACGGGCAGAAACACCATGGATTATTAGACATAATGGTAGCCCAAATGAAGCTTAAAGTTGGCCCATCAAAGCACAACCAACTCTGGCCCAAACAACTACAAAAGGTAGCCACCAATATTGACCACATTTTGACCTAAGAGAAGACCAAAATAAGCCACAAAACTTAACCCTTTTAAGGCCCAAGCAAAGGGTAATTTTGGCCCAAGTTTCTTGACCCATTTTGGCCCAAATATACTCAAAAAAGTCGGCCAAAAAGGTCCCTTTATACAGACCTTTTGTTGATCAATATTGATCACAAAAAGCTGGAAACAATTCTCTCTTATCTCCTTTCCTTTTTGCAGCCCCTCTCTCCCTTTAGGGTTCTAAGAAGATCAAGATTGATTCAAGATTAAGGTGAGTTAAACAACTTGTTATCTTGGTATTAATCTACTACATATATCTAGGATATCCTATGGTAAGAAATACATGAACTATGGCATCCCCTTTCTTAAGATTTAACACATAGAAATTGTGTAACAATTAAGAGATTTCTTCTTCTCTTGTTGGTGTATGTGTAGGGGGTACTTAAGCTTTTAAAGGCATCAATAAAAATAGGATGAAAACACTCCTTCAAGTGTGGTAAGTACTCTGCCCATAATCATATTTTTGGTTTGATGTTCGGATGGACAATTGTTGTTGAATTATTGTTAAGAACTCACGGGACGGCGATCGAAAGCCGTGGGTTCAATGTGTTTCTATTGTATTTATGTATGGTGAGTTGTGTAAGGGCTGTTTGATATGTTTTGTATGGTTGGAGGCAGTAGGTTGGTGTGTGTGTAATGTGTATTGGAATGGGGGATAAAGATGCGACGATACACCCTTTTATTAATGCCAATATGTAAATCTGCCCGGGAAATGTTTAGCTACTGTTTTGGAAAAGTTGCATCAGGTTTAAGAGCTAATATTAGCTTCATTATACCCTTGTGTTGTATATTAACTTAATAAAGGAAAGTCCAAGTTGTAGTATGCGCAATCTTCGGAAGGAACGAGGTATGTTAAGGCTTCTTTATTCCTTATCGGCATGAATCTAGAAATAGAACTCTAAATCTCCGAAAGAAGGAATTTGAGTATTCTGTTGTAAGAGAGATGATTTTGTGACTCAACAAGTCTTAAGGAACTAAGTTATACATTATGGCGATTCAAGTCGCCTTCTCATAAAAATCTGATTCTTTTTGCACGAAACGTAAGTTATCCTTTTGTCAAGTTTCTTCTTTGTATTGTCATCCCTAATCAAGATTTAGAAAGTATAAAAGGAAAGTTAGCAAGTCAAATCCCCATTTATATGTGTTTGGTATGTTGATTCCAACACCTAGTAAGCCAAGGCTAAATAAGTTATCTAAATGAACCTTCATAAATAACAAGAATAACTTTGAAGGTCAATCTAGTTATACACTTATTATGCGTGGTTTGCGTGTTAGTGTGCACCGCGGTGCTACTTCCATATTGAGGCTATTATACACATAGTGTGCACTGAGGTTATACTGCCATATTGAGGCCATTATATACATAGTGTGCACCGAGGTTCTACTTCTATATTGAGGCCATTATATACATAGTGTGCGCCGAGGCGCTACTGCCATATCGAGGCTATTATATATAGGGTGCGCCGAGGCGCTATTATGGTTCAGTGTGGGTTATAAAGAGTGAGTTGCGGTGTGAGTTAATGCATGTGTTGTATTCTAAAAAGAATAAAGGAGAAAGAGCTTAACGAGTCTTACCAATTACAATTTACAAGTTTCATATCATTTCTTGTTCAAATTTACTACTTGTGACTTGCTTTTATGTTTCTACCTTACATGCCAGTACATTATTGTTGTACTGACGTCCTATTTCCTGGGGGCACTACATTCATGCCTGTAGGTCTAGACAGAAACCCAGACAGACCTCTTCAGTAGGAGTTGCAGAGTTCAGCCATTTTGGTAAGCTCCATTCTTCCTGGTGCTGACGAGTCAAAGGTCTAGCTTATATTTTGACCAGGTTATGTATATGTACAGCTTATGGGTAGTCCAGGGCCCTATCCTGGATATGAGATATTTTACTTACTCCTAGAGGCTTGTAGACGTATATATGGATATCAGTGTTGGGTATGGCCTTGTCGGCCTTGTTATTAGCTATGTACTATGATAATAGCCTTGTCGGCCTTGAGTTGTTTACCTACTATTGAGCTTTCAGTGTTTCAAATTGCTATTCTTAGAGACCTTGTCTATTTCAAACCCCCAGCAGGTTCAATAGATATACACTCTATTTTGGAACCCTCAGCCTTTTGGGGCTCCATGTGTCGGTCATGCCTCCCATGGTTTGGGGCGTGAGATAATTGGAGGGAGTTAATCAATTTGACCTCAATTTTTTAAGGTCAATTTCTATTTTTAAATTGCACATTAAAGGGAGAAGTTTAGACAGATTGTGTCGGGTCGGGTCAACAAATTCATTTAAAAATTATTGACCTAGACCACGATGAGACTCGACAGCCTATCCCACGGGCCCCTTTACTTGGGTGTCATAGATTGTGATCCCACGACTGTCAGAGCCGCAATGTCCTATCATCTATCACCGTGGGAATTTAACAATGGCTCATCTCCTCAGTTTGGGAATCGATGATATGACCCACGACTCATGGGATGCCCACATTATGGTTCACTCTATTTGAGCAATTAATTGTCAGTTTGCTCCAGTGGCTTCCTCATCATTATTTCTTTTGCACGATCACCTCTCACGAGGTAGAAGGCCTATGACGGCCCATCGCATATCCCGTGGGAACCTTTTTTTCTCCAATTCCTCCATGTTTTAGTTTGTTCTTGTTCTGTACACTTTAACACACATTAATCTTGGGTTGCCTCCAAAGCAGTGCCTGATTTAACATCATTGCATGATGCAGGTTACTTGAATACTCAGAATTCATCAAGTTACCCCCATGGGTTGTCTCTCATGCAGCGCCTGATTTAACATTACGGTATGATGTAGGTTCCTTAGTTAGTCAGACTTCACCAAGGGCCCAAATATCCACAACCTTAATTTCCTCAACAGTTCCCAAGTAATCTTTCACACGATGACCATTTTCCTTGAACTGCTTACCTTCATGGTTATCAAGCTCAAGTGCACCATATGGGGACACATTAACCATTCAAAATGGTACCATCAACTTAAACTTCAGCTTTCTAGAAATCAAGTAAAGTCTTGAGTTGAACAACATAATCAAATCACCTGGTGCAAAGTCTCTCTTTTCAATCTTTCGGTCATGATACATCTTAATATTCTCCTTGTTCAAGGAGGAACTTTCATAAGCTTTGAGCCATAACTCATTAATCTTATTTTACGGACCAAGCCACTGATAGGATGCATCACCTCAATTCAAATTCAGCTTCTTGCGCACCCACATAGCCTTTTGCTCAAGCTCCACCGGCAGAGGACATGACTTTCCAAATACAAGCTGATAGGGAGACATACCTATAGGGGTATTGAAAGTAGTCCGGTACGCCCATAAATCATCATCAAGTTTCCTAGACTAATTCGTTCTATTAGCATTCACAGTCTTTGTAAGGCTATATTTATTTCACTGTTGGAAACCTCAACTTTCCACTAGTCTGCGGATGATAAGGTGTCACCACATTATGCTTCACTCCCTATTTCTCAAATAGGTTTTGGAACAACCGATAACAAAAGTGTGAACCTCCATCCCTGATAATTTCCCTTGGAGTACTAAACCTTGAAAAGATGGTTTGCTTCAAGAATGTTGTGGCACTCTTGCCTTCATTATTGGGAAGCGCAATCACCTCCACCCACTTGGACATATAGTCAACAACTACAAGTATGTATTTCATCCTATTCGAGCTCAAAGGGCCCATAAAGTCAACGCCCCAAATATCAAACAACTCAACCACAAGGATGGGATTAAGGGGAAGCTCATGATTTCTTGATATGACACCTTCCCTTTGACATCGATCACAATCCTTCACATAATCATAGGCATCTTGATGAAGAGTAGGTCAATAGTACCCACATTGCAAGATCTTATGAGCTATTTGAATAGCACTATGATGCCCCTCAATAGGGGATGAATGAAATGCCTCTAATATAGTCATCATCTCTGCCTCAGGCACACATCTATGAGTCATCCCATCAGCAAAAACACGGAACAAGTATGGATCCTCCCATAAAAACTTCTGAACATCGGACATAAACTTCCTGTGTTGATGGAAAGACAAATCAAAAGGCACCACATCACTCACTAAATAATTATAAAAGTCCGTGAATAATGGAATCAAGTCTTCTGATGCAACCAATACTTTCTCATCTGGAAAGGTATCATCAATCTCTAACTCATCCTTCAGGTTTAGCATTACATCTTCTTCCAATCTTGATAAGTGGTCAGCTACCTGATTCTCAGTCCCCTTACGGTACTTAACTTCAAAGTCAAATTCTTGTAACAGAACTACCCACCAAATCAATCTAGGATTTGCATCCTTATTTGCCATAAGGTACCTAAGAGTTGCATGGTCAATGTACACCAATCACCATGGTGCCAAGCAAATAATATCTGAACTTTTCAAACACAAAAACCATAGTAAGCAACTCTTGTTCTGTCAAACTATAGTACTTACCAAGAATTATTGTATGAATTAATCTCTCAAAAGTAGGTAAAAACCAAGCTAACAATATTCAGTCTGGTTGAATAAATTGAGTAACTAGTTAAAGAAACCCTTAGAGAAGTATTTATAGACATAAAATTCGAATCCTAAATGAATTGGATAATCTAGACTCAGCACTTTCCATGGTCAACCATATAGTGGAGTTTCTAGGGCCCGTCGAGGCTGGACATTGGGTTCTCTTCACTTTGTATAACCATGCTTTGCCTTGATCCCAAGGTAGTGGCCGATGGCCTGTCAGAGTCCACATATCCCTTTAGAACTTATCTTCGGCCGAGACCCTTTTGTGTAACTCATTCTATCTCTTTCTCATGGTATGGCCCAACAGCACGTGGCATGTCTCACGGCTCATTGTAAGTGGTCATCGCTTACAAGCTTCTTTTGTACTCTTCACTGGAGAATTCCCACAATGGGCCTGATGGCCTATGACAAGTCCCATGGCTCATCATATGTGGTTGTTGGGTGTATTTACTTTGGTTTCCTCCTCTAGTTCAATCCCATGACCATTTACATGACACATGGATCATCTCATGGAGCGTAAGGCACTGGTTCCATGACAGAATCATCAGAACTCATCTTTTTTCTTGCCAAAGTCATTTTTCCTGCACAAGTAGAAAATGAGCATCATATCTAACAAAACACACTTCAGTACTCCCAAAATCCTATGTATTAAGCATAGAAAATACCGTGAAATTCTAGCACATCCAGCACCAAGAGTCCAAAAATTGAAGAGGTTGAAACTATAAGGACTGCCTCAACTCTCAAAAGCGACAATCCAGAGTTAAGAGAGAATATTTGGTGGGTATTCGAGGGGATGCAAATTATCTTTTATGATGGGCTTGCTGAGTCAACTTGGGAAAATGTTAGGAGGAGCATCTTTGAGGAGGTTGAGATCTATTCGGCTGACTTGGGTGAGATGCCTGAAATAAAGGAGCTTTTTGATCACTATAGACTTTTTAGATTAGCCAACCACTGGGAAAGTACAACCCAACTTTAGTCCATGAGTTCTATACTTCCTACTCAGCCACTCTAATAAATATAGTCAGCTAGCTTTTGATAAGGTGCAGGTACGAGTGTCCCTGTAGACATATCTAAGCACATAATTTAGCATTTCCTATTTGGGCTAGATTGTGAGGCACCAGTTGGCATGATAGATCTTGAGTACAAATTAGACCAGCAGAAATGACTTAGCAATCAGATTTTATGGCTTGCCTCTATTCTTACTTATAAGAAGCCTGCATGGCAAATGAATCATGAACTCTCCATCAACAAAGTATCTCTAAGTCTCTCTAAAAGGTTTTGGTAGGCTATGGTTGGATTGTAGTTGATTCTAACTTCAACAAATAATACTCTCACTCTAGATCAGTCCATATCGTCACTAGCATCATGTCAAGATTTGGCATTAAGATTTTCCGCATCATTGTAGAGGATATCTGAGAGAGGGCCATAAGGTTCAAGACCATACTCCCATTCCCGTGCTTAGTCACACATTTATGCAATGCAAGTGGAGTGCCTACCTTTATGGGAATAGATCAGAATATACATGCTCATAAATTCCAGGACATAGCAAAGATCTGGGATGTATTGAACCCTATTACTAAGGGTAAGTCTCACACATTTACCTTAGAGGGTACCATATTTGCTAATTTACCAGAGGATAGTGTGCAGATTGAGACCCCGACATCTATAAATGAGCCTTATGTCGCATCATCTAACATACCATCTTTTGACACTGGTATTTCCACAACCCCTACACCAACTCAGATCACTATAGTAGCTCACCTGCTAGCTCTAGCCTCAACATACACCTTCACCAATCATAGCTTCAGAGTAGTCGCCCGACAAGCTGAGCAATAAGTAGTGCACTTTGCTAATCAACTTAAGCCTTTTGTCCAAAAGGCAATTGCAGCATCTCTTAAGCCTGTGCCTGAGTTACTAGAGTAGGTTAATTCATGTCTTGATGGGATAGAGCCACGATAAATGATAGGTTAAACATTGAGACCTCCTTGAACCTTTTAGCAATCCTTGTTGAGCCATCCATGGCTTGAGCTGATATTGCTACCTTGCAGGCTTGGATAATACCTTTGTTTGATATGATCGATGGACCTACATGCAACTATAGAGGAGGAGGCACCCTATATTGATTTGTTGAGTGAATGTTCCCCACGTGCTAAGGGGAAAAGAGTTAGAGAGGGTGAAAAAGCTAATATGCTAAGGTTAAGAGAGAGAATAATAGAAAAAACAAAAGAGGAAACATAAAAAGTCAATGGAGAAATGGGTGAACAAAGATCTATTGCGTTCTAAACTAGAGGCTAAGAGATATGATGACATAGGACTTTTCTCTAGACGGTACCGAACCTTTTTCAGACCAAATTTTGGAGGTGCCAGCCTCTTGCATGACTATTATTGATACCTAAGAGTAGAACCTGTAGCCCTATTTATGACACTAGAAACCGACACTTAAGCTCCATAGGTAAGTTCCTACCTCCCATGTTTTACACTTTCTAGTGCACTAGGGACAATGCACAGTTTTTAGTAGGGTAGGGGATGTGTCCGTGTCCGTCATTGGATTTTTTTGCTGTGTTTTTTTATCTGAGGACATTTATTTCTACTGAACCAGCATGCTTAAGATATAATTTGTATTTTTGTTTTGTGTAAGATAGAAGAAAAATAGGAAGACTTCAACATGTTAGAAATGGCACACGAAATTGTTTTTGTGTTAAATTTGATACCCCTAAAATAATTTGGTATGTGCTTCATTGCTTGATATGTTGACCTATTAGACTCAGTTTTTGACATTGTGCATATTTATTCTTATGACTTTTGCTAAGTTAGTATACCTACTGAATAACTAGTAGTTGATAATGAAACTCTATGCCATGTGTGTGTGAGGTGCTCTAGTTTAGTTCTTACTTTGTATGTACAATCTAGAACTTACTCGGTTAGTCTTGCTACTGTCGTGGATAGTTAGGCTATGAAAGGATCATAGGCCTTCTTTGTATAGTCACTCGTTCCCAAAATTGATCGACCAAATGATTTTATGGTCCCTAGATCCCTAATTTGAGGCTTAGCCATTTCTTTGATTAGCCAGATTACCATCCCATTTTCTTGTAAGTAAATCTCTCTTTTAGCCCTAGTACCTCATTGGACACTAGGCTTCAACATAAGCAAAGCGCCTAAGTTGAGGGTGGCTGATGTTGGAAAAAGGAAAAGAAGAAAGTTGGGTAGGAAAAAAGGAATTGATCGAAGAAAAAGGATGTGGTAAGCTTGAAAAAAAATCAAAAAATCTTTAATACAAAAAGAAAGTTAGTCAAAAGTTAGAAATAAAACCACACCCGAGCTGATTGAAATAAAAAGGGAAAGTAAGAAAAGGGTTGAGAAATAGTAGTGAAGAAATAGTATAGTGTTCAAGGAGGGTTGAGTAACTTGTTCAAATCTACCATAACCATCCCCAAGCCTATATTACAAGCAAATTAAGTCCTATAGTGATCCTAATTCGACTGTTCAATGATGGAAGCATAGAAATTAAGGGTAAGCCTATGGTATTTCTACATGCATTGTTTGAAATTATTTGAGAATGTGAGCACTCTTTGTTTATACCATCCCAGTCTTACTTGAATATATGTGTGAGGGATGTTTTTTTATATATGAGGGCACTAGGGTGACATTATCTGATTGCTAAGTGTAAAGTTATGTATCACTAGTATATGAATAGTCGTATGTCAATAGCATAATGTTAGTCTTTGATCCTTCAGTGTTAGCTTGAGATGCTATGAACTATGCACATCTGTTTTAAAAAAAAAGCAGGGTGAACTTTTGAGACTGTGTGTTTATAAGGACTTTATGTACTTGCCGTAGACTTTCTAGTTTTCCAATGCCTAAGCATCATAAAGTTAGGTCTTGTTTTATTTGCTTGAGGACAAGCACAGATTCTAAGTTTAGGGTGATGATGTGCCAGGAATTTATGGCACTTTCGACACTTTAAACCATGGATTTTGCGAGTTCTTAGGTGTGTTTTTATTAGATATGATGTTATTTTGTGTTTGTGCAGGGAAATGAGGTTCGTGAGCAAAAGTTGGAGTTTTAAGCAGAATTTGGCTAAGTATGGAGCCTTAAAGAGATATGATGGACTGTAGTTCTAAAGTATATATCTTCCTGTGAATCGTAAAACATGATCTGCAAGGAAGGAATATGAAGATGAAACTATGGCTCATTTGACGACCTGTAAGTGTAAAGAATGGACCATCCTACTGATCGTAAACCATGATTTAGGGAGTGACATTTTTGAAGTATAAACTATGAGTCGTTTGACAGCCCATAATAGTAAAGAACATACCATCCTGTCACTCGTAGAAAGGGGTTCTGCAAGGGTGCCATTTTAGAGTCTCAGTATACAGCTAAGTCTACAGACTGTAAAAACAGATTATAGGTCCATCCTGTGATCCATAGATCAAGGTTCTGAGAGGATGCAAAAGTGGTCTCAATACTATGGTTTAATTCTATGGATTGTCGATGTCAATTACAAACCATAGATTGTAACTTTCTTAACAAAAGAAGTAAAAGTTAGAAAAAGAGATTAACAACTGACATTTGAGGTTTCTAACCCTCTTCTATTGATTGGAGCTCTCACGAGATAAATTAATCCAAAACCGTTAACGAAGCTAATACTTAAACACTTGAAAAGGCTAAAAATATTTCAAGTGAAATTCATCTAATTAGGTCGAAGGACTTTAGTTGAACCTCAAATCATTAGTTTTGCACGTAAATCACTAGAATAGATCACTAGTAAACTAAACCTGCTAATTTATGAAATCTTGGGGAATACAGTCCTAGTTTCTTCTCACAATTTGAACACAACAACAACAAAATATCATAAATTAGTTATTGATAACTCAAAGTACTTGTTACTTTTACTTTTTATGTTAAACCCCCCTCAAAATAAAGTCTACCAGTCAGATAACCACTATTGATATATTTCTCACCATATTCTCTGTGGGATTCAAACCCAACCTTGTTTGGGTTTTAAATTTGATAGCGACTGCTTTATATTTCTTTTGGAGGTGTAATTTAGGTGTTTCAATAGAATATGTGGAACTTTGCTCCTTACCCTCAATCCAACATCTATGATGAAGAATCAATGAGGAAGATAGTGGAATCACGTTCGTAGAGAGCTACTTCTTGGTTCTTGTGTGTTTTATCTTGAAAGATTCCCTAGGTCCTTATTAGGAGGTAACCTTCTTTGAATAGGAGCTGAACTCTGAAATAAATTTAAACACAGAGTTCTTGTTCGTATCGTCTTCTACAATAGTCACCACCTTTACTACAGCGAACTCGCTATAGCGGCCCATTGACCACTACGGTAGAACTCACCTGTAATACCCTATACCTTTAAACATATATACGACTAAGGTAACGTCGATGGATTTATTTGGACATGTGTAAGTAAGGGTGAATTTAATCCAAAGTCTAAGTATCTAACTATACTAAAGTGCAAAATATAGTTTGAGGGAACGACACTTGAAAAGGTAATTGAACATGGAAACAAGAAAGTCGCCTACTTGCTAGAGGTATGTGTTTTACCTACTAGCGTAAACGTTCTACGCGTTTACACTTTTTACGTGGTTAAGCTATTTATTTTGACGTTCTACTTGCTTGAGCTACATGAATATAATCCTATAGTTAATGGACGGGATATTGAAAATATGACCCAAATTTTAAAAGTTACAAGGCCCAAAACATAAGAAGTTATCAAGTAGGTGGATCAGCTACTTTGACTTCTTTTTAGGCCCAATTTATTGCTAAATGAAGTAGTGGACTGGGGAAGGGGTCAAGGCCCAAAACCTATATTAAAATAGCCAATATATATCCATATATTCAGCTATTTCTCCAAAATTTTCCACAAGATAAACAAGAACAAAATATCTCTCTTTTAGTTCTTCTTGGAAGCCCTCATTTCCCCCTTAGGGTTCTTGAGTTCTTTCTCTTGGTTCTCAAGCTTTAAGATAATTTTTTGGCTGAAATTTATCATGGTTTTTATATATAAAAGATGGCGGATTGAAGCTCCACATGTTCGTTGAGTTTGGGAAGCCTTTATAGAAAGAAGCTCCTTGGCAGCCCCTTGTTGTGTGATGTTGTCTAAAAGTGTTTTCTTCTCGTTGTAAGGTCCTGTTTTGGAGTAACATTTTTGGTGTTGTAGAATTCAATTTAATACTTTAAAGTTACAGAAAAGTCAATTCTATACGTAATTGTCGTATCAACTCATGAGTTGGTGATCGGAATCCATGAGTTCAAGTTATTTTGATTTTATTGAACCATTTTAGGGCTGTATTAAATGTATTGTTGACTTTATTGGTTTGAAAACACATGGTTAGGGTTGGTTGTCACTATTTTGGTATTAGATTTGAAGAGTGTGGCGATACGCCAAGTTTTTGACTATCGTGCAAACATTCTTCCTGTTTGATTATAACGGACTATTTTTGGGCCACACATGGTTATTAGCTACTATAAATATGTCAAATATATGTATAACTTATGGCTGTAATATTCTAAGGGAATTAGAAAGAACCATAAGTATAAAGAGATTTCAACGAGCAAGTTGCTCGCGTAATAGCCGACATGTTGCCGATATGTGTAGACTGTGTTTATGGGATGTTTGTAATGGTTGTACCACCTGATTTTGATTAGATTATATTTTGTTAGGAAGGGGTACTATCCACTGAAGTTTCTCGAGCCTGGAATTGAGGTATGTAAGGCTAAAACCTCCTTGGCCACACGACACGACCCTACGTCACATGTTTCTCTACAAATGTCTATATCATTTACATGATTTATAGATATTGGTATTCTATTGTTATGTGCCATATACTTCATAGTAATCACCCTTGCATACCAGTTGTTCATTTTCCATACATTCAAAGTATTCGAGCTTTACGATTCAAAGTGTTCACAGTCATCAAAGTAATATATGTGCGTTCATTTGTATTCCATAAAACTCATATAGTACATTTGTTATATGTCTCCATAGATAATTATCTTGTCATTTAATATTCATCATTTATATAGTAAATATATATTCATATGATTCATTTGAAATAAAGCAAAGTTTACTAGTTGATTCACTTAATTAGAGATTACCATCGGTTACTCAGAGTTAATAAATTATCAATCAAAGCTTCCTATTTGTATAGTTAATTTAATTTGTAATTAATTATTCAGAGGCCCTCATGGAATCAGTTGTTAAAAAAAAATTAAGAAATGGCAGGGGAAGGTCAGAGAGATTATATTCACTTGTTTCTCGATGTGACACTGCCATGTGCACATGGCTAAGGCCAGAGACCATCAGAGTTGAGCCTACGGGCGTACCAACCTATTATGGCTATATACCCTCAAAGTAGAGCCATATATGGAATACCCACTTGTGGGCTAACCCTCAGAGCTAATCCTTTATGAACTACCCTTAGAGATCATAGACTATGAGACTTAATATTTTAATATGAGATTCAGAGAGCACAGAGTTCGTATGCTATCCAGTTGATATAAAGACCTCGAGGATCATATTTAGAGGCTATAATTTATTCATTTGAAAGTCGCTAAGTTACTTGATTCCATAGAGAATTGTATCATTTGATCCCATATTAATAAAGAACCAAGAAGACACGTGTATAATAATTTCTGAGTAATTTCATATGATTTATAGTTTCATAGGTTACTTCCTGGCAGAAGTATATCTCAGTTGAGCATAGTATTTATTCTTTCATTGTGCTATCTTGCCTATACTTGTTATTATGTCTTTCTTACATACCAGTACAATTATATATGTACTGACACCCTTATGAAATGGGGTGCTGCATTCTTTTAAATGCAGGACCAGGTACACAGAGTTGTAGACCTCCTTAGTAGGCACTATCGTGTATCAGCAAAGCAGTCGCTGATCTCCATTTCCCCCTACAGCTAATTTAGAGATAGTACTCTCTTTTGTTGTACAGATTTGTGTAACATAGGTATGGCGGGGCCCTTTCCTGACCATTCGACAGTTCCATAGTTTCTTACTCTTTTAGAGGCCTTGTAAACACTATAGTATGATCATTTTCCATTAGTTGGTCATAGGCCATTGTATATGGATGTATCATCCTTATTAGTTGTCTCTAGTACATGAATCCTTGACATATCATATTTAATATATTATCTGAGTAACATATATGTATATATGGTATTTGTTTGTCCCATCCTTACATGGCCCATGTAAAACTTTGTATCAGAGCCTAGGTTCAATTGTCCTAAGGAATTTTCTATGAAGTCGTGTCTAGTAGTGCCTTTCTTATGAATGTGTTGAACTCCACATTTATAAGTGGAGGGTAGCTTTGACATTTAGAAAATATGACCTCTTTCATGTTCTAGATTATTCCATAGAGCAAAGTTATAGGGAATTGGTTTTGACTCATGCATTAATCTTTATCTATAGAGATGCCTGCAAGTAAAATGGCTCGGACTAGTCCATGATTCACCACAGCCCCAGAGGAAGGTCCTTGTACATAGCCACTTATTGTAGAGGATCATAAAAAGGCCCAGGGTAGCACCATTGGACAAGCTATCCCAAATCCACAGCCACAGCAAGCAGAAGGTCCTACAAGAGCCCCGATGCCTCCAGCTCCTCCATCTGACCACTCAAACTAGGATATCAGGGGATCCATTCATTTTCTCACCCATTTAGTTGCTGCACAGTCTCCAAGACATGAAGCAACATCCCCAATTACATCTTCCCAGGGAGAGGCATTTGGTTTCCATGTTCAAGAATTCTTTCATATGGCCCCTCTTATTTTCATGGGGTCTAAACCCACTGAGGATCCACAGAGATTCATTTATGAGATTCTAAAAATACTCAGGGTCATGCTTGTGTCCGATACAGAGTCATTGAGTTAGCAGTGTATTAGCTGAAAGATGTGGCTACAACCTTGTATGACATGTGGAAGATTCTAGAGGAGCAGATGTTCCTCTATCAGTTTGGAAGGAATTTACGGAGCCCTTTTTAAATAATTTCTTTCCCCATGAGATTGGAGATGCAAAGGCTAAAGAATTTTTGGCACTTAAGAAGAATAAAATGAGAGTTAAAGAGTACAACATCAGATTCACTCATCTAGATAAATTTGCACCAGAGATGGTCAGTACTACACATGCCAGGGTACATTAATTTATGGGTGGTCTTAAATTCAATCTAATACAGTCTTGTTCTATTGTGGCATTAAATAATGAAATAAGCATTGCTCAGATGATGATATTTTCACAATAGACTAAGGAGCTTCAACAAGAAAATCTAGCAGAGTGAGAGTGGGATCAGAGTAAGAGGGCCAAAACATCTAGCATTTATCAGGGTAGTGATAGAGAATTTTCCAGCATAGGGCCACAAAGACCACCACCACCAGCTTATTCTACCGCTAGATCTCCCTCATAGTCCCGGAGGCCAAGGCCTAAACAGAGCCACTAGTCTAAGGCACCAGGTCCACAATTTGAGAGAAGTAGGGGTCAGAGGTTACCACCTAGGACCTGTTGTAGTTAGTGTGGTAGATCACACCCTGGTGAGTGCCGACTAGGCTCCGATGCTTGTTATTAGTGTGGAGTCCCTAGTCATGTGATAAAGAACTTTCCAGTGACCAGAAAGAAAGATGATGAGAGAGAAGGTAGAGCACAGTCTACAGGGTCCATGGTAGAATCATCATCAGTCGCTCCTTCTTTATCTCGTGGTCTTAAGGCACCAGTAGATCGGGGTAGGGGCAGAGGCAGAGGCAGAGCTTCTAATTCAGGAGGGGGTCCAAATTGTATATATGCATTAACAGGCTGACAATATTCATAGGCATCACCAGATATGGTCACAGGAATCTTATTTATCTTCTCAAATGATGTTTATGCATTGATAGATCCAAGAGATAATCTATCATATGTTACCTCATTCATTTCTAAAAAGTTTGGAGTAGGACCAGAATTATTACGTGAGCCATTTGTCGTATCGACTCCTGTTGGAGAGTCCGTTATAATTCAATGACTTTATAAAAATTTCATAGTGATGGTATGTTGTTGAGACACTACAACAAATTTGCTTAAGCTTGATATGATAAACTTTCATGTCATCATGGGTATGGATTGGTCATAATCCTATTATGCTATAGTTGATTATCAGGCTAAGATTGCTTGATTTCCCTTTTTGGATGAGCCAGTCCTTGAATAGAAAGGTTGTGTCATGATGCCTGTGGGTAGGTTTATTTCCTATCTTAAGGCCAAGAAGATGATTTCCAAGGGATGTTTATATCATCTAGTCAGAGTAAGGGATCTTGATGTTGATAAAGATACATCGACTATTCAATCCATGCCAATTGTGAGTGAATATCTAGATGTGTTCCCGTAGGAGTTTCAATACTTCCTCTTGGAAGAGAGATTGATATTGGTATCGATGTAGATCCCATTACTCAACCTATATCAATTACATCCTATAAAATTGACCCAGTAGAGCTAAAAAAAGTTGAAAGCACAACTGAAAGATCTCCTTGATAAAGGATTCATCTGACCTAGTATATCACCTTGGAGTGCACCTGTGCTATTTGTATGAAAGAAAGATGGTTCATTACGCATGTGTATAGATTATCGACAGACGAACAATGTTAATATAAAGAATAAGTATCCACTTCCCCAAATAAATTATTTATTTGATCAGCTGCAGGGTGCAAAGTGCTTTTCAAAAATTGATCTAAGGTCTGGATATCATCAGTTGATGATCAGTGAAGTTAATATTCCAAAGATAGTTTTCCGAACATTGTATGGGCACTTTGAATTTTTTGTTATGTCCTTTGGTTTAACTAATACCACTGAAGCTTTTATGGATATGATGGATAGGGTCTTCAAACCCTTTATAGATCTATTTGTAATTGTATTCATAGATAACATCCTTATATATTCACGTGGCGAGGAAGACCACACATATCATCTTAGAGCAGTATTGCAGACTCTTAAAGATAATCAGTTATATGCTAAATTTTCCAAATATGAGTTCTGGTTGAATTCTGTATCTTTTCTTGGATATGTGGTCTTTAGTGAAGGCATCAAAGTGGACATTTAGAATATTGAGGCTGTGAAGAATTGGCCTAGGCCCATTACTCCGACAAAGGTACGTAGTTTCTTTGGTCTAGAAGGTTATTACAAAAGATTTGTTGAAGGCTTCTCTTCTATAGCTGCACCATTGACTAAACTAACACAAAAAGCAACAAAGTTATAATGTTCAGAGAAGTGTGAGCAGAGTTTCCAAGAGTTGAAAGACAGGTTAACTACCGCACCAGTACTGACACTTTTATAAGGCACAAATGGGTGTGCTATTTATTCTGATGCTTTGGGCATTGGTCCAGGTTGTGTATTAATGTATCATGGTAAGGTTATATCATATTTTTTGAGGCAACTAAAGAGATACGAGCAAAACTATCCAACACATGATCTTGAATTGGATGAAGTTGTATTTGCAGTAAAGATGTGGTGAAATTATTTGTATAGGGTTCACATTAATATATTTACTGATCATAAGAGCATTCAATACATTTTTAAGCAACGGGAGCTAAATTTGAGGTAGAGAAGGTGGCTAGAACTACTAAAAGATTAAGATGTTGATATTCTCTACCACTCAGGTAAAGCAAATATTGTAGTAGATTCTCTTAGTCGCAAATATATGGGAAGTCTAGCACACTTGCTGACTAAAAAGCAGAATATAGTTAGAGAGGTTCATAAGCTATCAAACTTAGGTGTCCGGATAATTGACTTTGAAGATGGAGGCATATCGGTTCAGAGTACTACAGAGTCATCGTTAGTGACAATAGTGAAGGAAAGACAATATGATGACCCAATATTAAAACAATAAAAAGAAGGTATTTTTCAACATAAAGTCAAAAAAAATTGAGCTTGCAGGAGATGACACTTCAAGGTGCCAAGGAAGGTTGTGTTTTCCTAATGTAGATGTATTGCAGGAGAAGATTTTGACTGAGGCACATTGTTTGCGATATTCTATCCACCCGGGTGATACAAAAATATATCAGGATGTAAAATAAATTTATTGGTGGGTAATATAGCAGATTATGTAGCACAATGCCCTAATTTTCAACAAGTAAAATTAGAGCATCAGTGGCCGGCAGCCTAGCACAAACCATAAGAATCCTAATGTAGAAGTGGGAGGCCATTAATATGGACTTCGTCATAAGTTTGCCTCGTTCCTTCCATAAGCATGATTTTATTTGGGTGACCGTTGATCGATTGACAAAATCAACCCATTTCTTACTTGTTAAATCCACTAGTACATCAGAGGATTATGCTAAGTTAAATGTGAAGGAAATTGTTCACCCACATGGGACTCCTATGTCCATTATTTTTAACAGAGGTGCCCAGTTCATAGCTCAATTTTGGAAATCATTCCAGAAATGTCTGGGTACTCAGGTCAATCTTAGCACAACCTTTCATCTGCAGACAGATGGCCAAGCTGAGTGCACTATTCAGACGCTCAAAGATATGTTGAGAGCATGTGTTCTAGATTTCAAAGACAACTGGATAATCATTTTCACTTAATGAATTTGCATTTAATAATAGCTATCATTCCAGTATCCAAATAGAACCCTTTGAAGCCCTATATAGGCAATGTTGCAGTTTTCCTATTGGCTGGTTTGAGGTAGGTGAAGTACAAGTGTTGGGTCTTGACTTGGTCCATCAGGCAGTTGAGAAAGTTAAGTTGATTTAGGAGTGACTGAAGACTTCTCAGAGCTACCATAAATCTTATTCAGATGTGAGGTGCAGAGACCTAGAATTCTATATAGATAACTGGGTGTTCATAAAAGTCTCACCTATGAAGGGCGTTATGAGATCGGGAAAGAAAGGAAAGCTAAGCCCAAGATATATTGGGCCTTACAAAATTGTACGAAGAGTTAGGTAGGTGACATATGAGGTGGAACTACCTCAAGAGTTAGCTACTGTACATCCAGTATTCCATGTGTCTATGCTACATAAATATATAGGGGTCCCATCAGTCATTGTCTCAGCAATAGATGTACAGATCACAGAAAACTTGTCATATGAAGAGGTTCTAGTGGCTATTCTTGATAGGCATATTAGAAATTTGAGAACAAAAGATGTGGCATCCGTTAAATTACTATGGAGGAATCAAAAGGTCGAAGAATCCACTTGGGAATATGAGGACTCCATGAGGTCCAAATATCCCCACTCATTTCAAGAATATAGAGAAGGTTCTTATAACATACATCCTATTCATATTAATCATATTTTAAGTCAAACCAATACATAATCAATTTTTACTCATATGTTATGTATACATATTCAAGTGTATCACTCGTGCATGCAAGTTCATAGCTACCATATGTCACACTATAAGTTAGAACATAAAGAAGAGTATAAGGTAAGTCAGAAGCATAGTTATATATTTAAATATCTTAGAGGAACCTTACTTCTATTTAATACCACCACTATTGTGGTGACCTGTGAGGCTTATATATGTGTATTCTGGTTAGCTGACAAATTTTGGATAGCCCCATGTATAAAAGAAAAACTGGAAAAAATTTAGAAAAATTCTAGAGTTAATTCTATTGAGAGCTAAAGTCTACATTCGAGGATGAATGGTCCAAAGGGGGGAGAATGTAATACCCCATACCTTTAAATATATGTACGACTAAGGTAACGTCGATGAATTTATTTGAATATATCTAAATAAGGGTGAATTTGAGCTAAAGTCTAAGTATCCAACTATATTTAAGTGGAATATATAGTTTGAGGGAATGAAATATGAAAAGGCAATTGAATTGGAAACAAGAAAGTCGCCTACTTGCTAGAGCTATGTGTTTCACCTACTAGCGTAAATGTTCTACGTGTTTTGACTTTTTACGTGGTTAAGATATTTATTTTGACGTCCTAATTGCTTGAGCTACATGAATATAAGCCTACAGTTAATGGGGGGGATAAAGGAAATATGGCCCAAAGTTTAAAAGTTATAAGGTCCAAATCATAAGAAGTTATCAAGTAGGTGGATAACCTACTTTGACTTCTTTTTAGGCACAATTTGTTTCTAAATGAAGGAGTGGGCTAGGGCAAGGGTAAAGGACCAAAACCCATCAGAAAATATCCAGTATATATACATATATTCACCTATTTCTCCATAATTTTCCACAAGATAAACAAGAACTAAATATCTCTCTTTTAGCTCTTCTTGGCAGCCCACTTTCCCCCCATAGGGTTCTTGAGTTCTTCCTCTTGGTTCTCAAGCTTTAAGGTAAGTTTTTGGCTGTAATTTATCATGGTTTTTATGTAGAAAAGCTGATGGACTGAAATTCTACAAATTGGTGGAGTTTGGGCAGCCTTTGTGAGAAAGAAGCTCCTTGGCAGCCCCTTGTTGTGTGATGTTGTCTTATAGTATTTTCATCTTGTTGTAAGGTCCTGTTTTGGAGTAATTTTTTTCGTGTTTAATAAGTCAAAATAAAACTTAAGGTTACATAAAAATCAAGATAAAATTCTTCCCCTCTATCCCTTATTATATATGAGAAGAAAGAGACACTTCTAGACGTAATTGTCGTACGAACTCATGAGATGGTGATCATAAGCTATGAGTTCAAGTTATTCCGATTTTATTGAACTTTTTTGGGGATTTATTAAATTTATTGTTGGGTGTATTGGTTTGAAAACTCATTGTTAGGGTTGGTTGTGGCTGTTTTGGGATTGAAATTGAAGAGTGGAGATACGCCACGTTTTTTACTATCGTGCAAACATGCTGCCCGTTTGATTGTAGCGGACTATTTTGGGGCTCCACATGGTTATTAGCTGCTATAAATATGTTCAATATATGTATAACTTATGTATGTAATAAGTAAAGGGAACTAGAAAGAACCATAAGTATAAAAAAAGTTCGACGAGCAAGTCGCTCGCTTAATAACCGACATGTTACCGATATGTGTAGACTGGGTTTATGGGCTATTTGTTGTGGTTATACCACTTTATTATGTATATATTATATACTGATAGTAAGGGGTACTATCCACAAGAGTTTCTTGTGCCCGAAATTGAGGTATGTAAGGCTAAAATCTTCTTCGCCGCGAGGCACGACCCTACTTCACATGTTTCTCTACAAGGGTCTATATCGTTTATATGATTTATATAGATTGGTATTAAGTTGTTATGTGTCCTATACTTCATAGTAATCACCCCTGCATATCAGTTGTTCATTTTCCATACATTCAAAGTATTCAAGCTAATCATTATGATTCAAAGTGTTCAAATAGTCATTAAAGCAATATATGTGCCTTCGTTTGTATTCCATAGAACTCATATTGTACATTTGATATATGTCTCTATAGATAATTCTCTTGTATCTCATATTCATCATATATACAGTACATATATGTCCATATGATTCATTTGAAATAGAGAAAAGTTTACTAGTTGATTCACCTAATCAGAGATTACCATTGGTTACTCAGAATTCATAAATTATCATTCAGAGCTTGCTATTTGTAAAATTGATTTAATTTATAATTAATTATTCAGAGGCCCTCATGGCATCTTTTGTTAAAAAATTAAATTAAGTGATGGCGGGGAAAGGTTAGAGATATTATATACATTTGATGTCATGACCTGATTTCTCAGGTCATGATGACACCTACAACACCCCAGTAGGCGAACCAATCCCTATAGCCCAGAACGATTAATAATGGGCTACTACCTAAGAAAGAACGCATAGTAAGCAGAAATAAGTGGAAGCAGATAAATAAAACGTGGAAGGAAAATAACCTAAATATACATATAAAGAAACTACACCATTCCACAACCTGGTATCGATAGTATAAGAGACTTTAATAAAATACAGAGTACTAGAGAGAACAAAATAGAACATACAATTATCTCTGAATAACAAAAGAGAGTAACAGTGCCAAAAGAGGAGATGTGGTCAAACCCCGATCGGCAAAAGCTCACCCTAGTCTTGAATATCCAAAAGCTGCACGAGTATCCACGCAATAAGCTATGATAGCTCACACTAGGATCTTCACCAGGAAAATGCAGAAGTGTAGTATGAGCACCAATTGCAAAGCCACGGGTACCCAGTAGGCAATATAGGCTGACTGAGCGCATATAAGATATAAAAGCAGTAAAAAGTAGACAATGAAGGAAACAGTCACAGAAACAAACATAGGACAGAAACTAGCACAGATAGAAGAAAAAGAGAATACAAGCATACTATGATAGCCACAAAAGATATCTATATCACAGAGCACAGGTGAAAGATAGGAGAATGCATCTGGATCCTTGCAACAATAATATATAAAGAGAGAGTTTGAGAAGAATGGCGGTATATCAGTAACCTCAAATGAAAGGGGAGGAAAGAAAGGCAAGTAACGTACTCATGCTTGAAACAATACTACTAATGAAATCATGCTAATAACACAAGTCTAAAGCTAAGAATAATCATAAAGCAACCTCATAAGTAAAACCCTAGGATAGAATAAGTTACACCACCAAGGCTCGGAAGGCCACCAACCATTGCCACAATAAGATAGAATCCACAAATCCACAAATAATTTGAAGGACACTAACAAGTACTACACTAAGATAGCATAAGATAATCTACCTACAGTCCCGACGGCCGCCCATACACCCAAGGAACACATACAAGTAAAAACAAACCCTCCAGCATCCCATACTTCCAGAGTGTACACAGAACAAACAACATATAATAGTGGATACAAACACAATATGAATGATATGATGTGATATGATGAAACAAGTGTAACAGTAGTACTTTATGTACCTCCTCTGGTACCTATAGTCCCAGTAGGTAGGATCCATTGAAGGACGCACTCGTATACCTCAACTACACCATATACCCCTCCTCCGGTACTCTCAACACGTAGCCCCTGGTATGGATTTGCAAGGTCCATGGAGATGTCGTAGACCATATAATAAAATCGCAAAATTTGAAATATAACTGTGCGGAGTGTATCTGAGTCTAAACCAGTTATTCGAATCTCAAAGTAAGTGCTCAAAGTCTATTTGGGTCTAAATCAGTAATCGAAATCTCAAAACCCTAATAAAGGGTGCCCAAAGTATATCCGAGTGTAAATCCATAGTAAATATGTCTAGCACTATGGCTCAGTCAAGTCGTGTATCAATATGAAACCCAGTCATAAAATCATCATTAATCTTGTTTATCTCAAGAACAGCCATAAAACTAGTTTCAAATCCATATAGAATCTTTTTTACTAAAAACGGGCCCTCGGGACATGCAAAGTTTAGAAAATGGTGATAGTTAGGCCCGCAGTCTAAGTAGTAGTAAAATAATGTAGAAAACTCTTTATATGATATGATATGAGAAAACACAATCAATAGCCCAATGGCCCACAATCAACCTATCGGCCCTGCACAGGCTCAATCTTCTCTATAACATAGATAACCAACCTAGAATCATAACTCGATGTCCAAGACTCACGGACATTCCCAAATATCCCATCATCTACAGTCCAAAGGTATATACAAAGGCCACACGGGGCCACAAGGGTAATGCTACAAAACTTGATCAAATACTAAGAAATACTTTGGACAGAATAGAGGGACAAGGTCTGGGGTGCCAACCTAGAATACCCAACCCAAAGATGCTAGATAGTGCAGTTATAGCCTATATACACAGAGTCTAAGGTAGGAAAAATCATAATCTATCTGTCGTCCGACAAAAATCTACTAGAATGATGTCATCCAAGACTGAACTTCTCCGAGAAGCCCTGAATTGCGAACAAACTATCAAAACAATACTCTACTCATCAAAATGAAGCTAATGGTACCCATAATGCTAAAAGTTTAGCCGGGTCAAAATTTGGGTCAAAAGCAAGCTCGTGGATCCCGCAATCCAAAATTGAAAACAAAATTTCAACAATGTTCCCAACACTGCCAAGAGCACATGCAAAGAAATTTAGAGGAAATAGACCAACAAAAGGGCTCAAAACAGCCCATGGAAACTCAAAAATTAAAGAGGGAATCAAATGGAAAATTGACGTAATTATTGAAGGAAACTTACCAATGAGAAGTTGAGAAATTCCCACGGACCGGAATTGATCCACCACCAAGCCTTGGGATAGAGCAGAATAGAATTACGAGCTTGGGAGCTTAACAATAATGGAGAAAATTGTTTGGGGTTTCAAAGAAAAGAAGAAGGAGGAAGAGTTTATAAAATTCTAGCGATTACCGCAAAAGAGGAGATTTTTTCGCAATAGCGCACGTCGCAAAAGTGGCAAACCAAGTGCAAATGCGGAGGTCACTATTCACCCGTGCCTCCACAAAAGTGGAGGTTCCATCACAAAAGTAGTGTCCGCAAAAGTGGACCCTTGCCGCAATAGAAGAGAAAGTCCGCAAAAGAAGCCATCGCACATGCAGTGAAAATCTTGTAAATATGGACCCACAAGGAACAACAAAACCTACAGAATTATTAAGACTAAAAAGTCACCAGATGGACCCTCGGGATTCATTTGGGGTCCCACGAACACAAACAAACTATGCTACTCAACTAAAAATTGCATTACGGACTCAACAGAATTGATGAAATTCTCAGTGGAGGTCGATTAAATGAAAAGGTGGGTCCCACACCTAAAACCAACCTTAAGTAAACTTTTCCAAATTGGAACCCAATGGCCCAAAATGAGTGTGTAAGCCTAAAATCTATGCTCCAGAGCTAACGAAACTGTTGAAATTTGATTCTGAGCATGATTGCTAAGAATGTTGACTAAGATCAATGATTTTCTAAGTTAAAGCTCTAAAACAGGGAAATGGTCATAAAAACCCAATGAATAGCCCGAGCACCAAACTATAAGTCCCAGCAAGCCATAAATGACTTGGGGATGCTACTGGAAAGCTCTAACAGTACAAGGAAGGAAAATATGTGAACATGACCGGAAGGGTCATTACATTATCCACTATTAAAAAGACTTTCATCTGCAAAAGTCAAGAAAAGAGAACACATGAAGGCTCAACAACTGCGAATACTGAGCCCGTACCACTCTCTCGGTCTTTTATGTAGTCTCCTCAACTGGACGGCACACCATGGAGCTAAATACCAAGGAAAACTACCAAACCTTAACTCCTTACTAGCAAAACTAGACCACAACCTTTAACTCCAAAAAGCACCAAAGGTCTATCAATCGAACCAAACCATAAAAAACTCAATCGGAATGCACTGATACAACACCAAAACCAAGAGAACCAAGGTGATCAACACACAAAACTAGAAACATGGATACCACAACCAGGTTCACCCATAAAACTACCACCCAACTTCTAACTCATGAATCCATTCATCCGCGAAACTCTTCTATCTAACCTAAATCCTCTGCACCATAACCATGAAGCTTTACACAAGTCAAACACTCAAGCCACCCTCAAAACGTCAACTAACCCACCGGAGATCCATTCTTCCCTTTATACTCATCCTTGAATGAGGTCACCATTATACTTAAACTCTATCCAAGCCAAGCTATAGTCTATTAGTACCTGACACTCGAAATACTAGCCCATAGCATACCCTAAAAAACTGGAGAAATCTTCCCCGACTGACCATCAACCAACAGACAAATACCTACACTATGATCAACCTTGATACCTAAATTGAACTGAACCACATATCGGACCTCAATGGTAATTTGCACACCAGAGTCGAGAATGACATGGATGAATACCCTGTGTCTAAGAAGAATTTCCCAACTGTAGAACAAAACCAACCTCGTTGAATTTTGCCAAGTCTGAATCGACTAAAAGTTAATGAACTAGGGCAACCTGCCCAAGAAGACCCAAATAAAACCCAATCTCTACAAGGAGTATGGTAAGCCTATCACGAAGTCTGTAGCCATCAACTAACTCCATATTCTAGGAATACCGCTATTGCCCCAAATCCTCAAAACACCCTCCAGATTTATGGTCACCTTACTATCCTCACCCTTCAGAAAAAAGTTTGTCGTGCCGCGAATACTAAGTCAAACCACCCTGTAGGCAAAGGAAAAGATGCCTGAAGTCCAAGGCTTCCACCTAACTATTGAAAATCTCACCAACTCTCAACTCACCACTATCTGGCTCAAAACATCCACTTTACTGTGCTAGTACACAAACCACCAACTCCAAAAGCATTCAACATACCGAACCTTCTAGCCAACCACAAAAGCACCCTAATCAATGCTAAAATCCTATGCACACGGAAAACCTCTCAGAGAATCAACTGAATCAAATCCCAAACTCTTGAAACACAAAGCGACCATCCATCTCAAAGTATCCTTAGAATCTAGAGTAGCATTATTGGCTTCAGCCCGTACAACCTGATCACATATATCACATAACCATTGATCGTTGAACTGACACCACTGAATCTGTCCAACCAAAGTAGAATGGACCTCAACACTCACAAGAACTCTGCTAGGATCTGGCAAGTCGATCCTAACAAAATGATTAGCCAAGGACTATATGTCCAAAGCTAACGGTCGCTCCGAAATTGAAAGACAGAATCTAAGATGCCTATACTCACTGCTTTCTGACTCAAAGATGCCACATCCAAAGAGAACCCTCCATGAACTATCAGAAGTAATCTTCTAGCCCACTACTCTAAAACCCAACTCTATCTATCGATCAATGCTTATGTTGAATCCTCGAGTAAACTCTTATATTATCGATATACACTATAGAAACTGGAGCCAACTAGGCTCTAACTACATGGCTCGCCCAATCCAAAAATGATGTTGAGTCCTAAGTCAACCAAGGGATATAGCAAGGAAGCTCACAATGCATGCAACAAACCCCAAAGGTAGTCCCGTGAATAGCCCCCACCTTGATCTCTACTAGAAGGAAACCTAACCTCGAATTCATCTAAGGAAATGACACTGCCTATGTAGTCAGTCGAACAAGTCTTCAACAAATGAAACTAAAGCATACCCTCAGTCATGACCTCAGCCAGCTACCTGTAATCCACACATATAAACAAGAAGTCACCGCCTCCTTTTTCAAACCAAATGGAACATTTTCCAAAGATACACTGAACCTGACAATCTATTTCTCAGAAGATCTTGGAGACATTCTGTTAGCTCCCACAATGCTACTGGCATCACTCGATAAGGCAAGAAAATAATAAGTTGAGTTCCCAACTCAACCACAATGCTACAGTCAAAACTCAACCAAATTGGAAACTAAGGAAAACAACAAAAACAACCCATATACCTGCCAACTTCCTAAACCAAATAAGTAAAAAGGGTCAACTCTAACCTCCCAAGAATGAGCAAAACCATTTAATACCCACTAGCTTGCCCAACACCACTCTCTTTAAGACAAAAAAACTTTCCCTGGTACATTATTATCGGCACCGCACCATATAAACTGAAAGATTTCTAGAAAACACTAGATAATAACCTAGGCAATAACCACCCAAGATCACTAGAAATTAAGACACTCGAACCCACTCTAGAACCACAATGAAGACTAGAAATAAATTTAACAAGACCTACCCATGAGTTATAACCTCGGGTAGTCACCTCCCAAAGTCAATACACCCATTCCACTACTAAAAAGAATCATTCTACCGAGAAATCACATGCATAAACACTACAAACTCTATTAATACAACCAAACGGGAAATATGTAGGCAGATATATAAATACACAAAAAGGGTAGATCCATAAAGCAAATAATACTAGCACTAGTTGATGGTAACAAAGGTCGTACCTATAGCAATAATATCCGGAACCTCCACCTCTGGCCTACCAAGAGGGGCATCAGACTGTCAGTGTCTAACTCTAGACTAAGTAATTAATGTTGAAGCCTCGATCATCCCTCATTAGGGAGAATCTCTAAAAGAGTGACCAATCACTCTATAACCATAGCAACCCAAGGAAGCCCTGCTCTGATGCACGGTGCCTTTTGACTCTGGATGGATACCTGAACTGCCTGGCTAAAATCCACCTCTAACCATCTAGGGACCACCCCTACTACCATGTAACACTTCTCACCTCCTGGGGACCTCCCCTACTATTCTACACACCACCTCTAGCTGGTGGCACTAGATCCCTAGGAGATAAAGCCTGCTGACTCTATTGACATTAAGGCGTGATCACGGGGAAATCCATAGCAAAGTGCCCATACTCACCATACTGGGAACAATATATACCAGACAAAGCCTGACATTAAGATCTCACTGAGCCTGACTGGCCACCATGGCCTATACACCCTTAATGTAAACCTTAGGAAACCTGACCTATACCATGTCTGCTTTGCTCAACATGCTCCATACAACCACAAACTGAACCCTGTGAAGCATCCTAAACTGGCCTGCTAGACAAAAATCAATGAAACCAATCTCTACCATAGAATCCCCTACCTCGAGACTGAGAACTACGAACACTACCCTGACAACAACACCTATTACAAGTACCTCTATATGCCTCACAATATAACCTCTCTATAGCCCAAGTATGGTCAACTACCTCAAGAAAGGTAGTCCCAACTGTCACCAAGTGCTCTATTGCCAAATGGAGCTGTAAAATCAATCCTCCAACAAAACCTTGAACTCTTTCAAACTCTGTAGGAACAGTCCTAGCAGTGCACCTAATTACCTCATACAACCTTGCCTCATACTTCAAAATTGACATACAACCCTGCGAGAGACCTATAACCTTAAACCTAACTATAGCACCACTCAAAGAACTAGGTACTGCCCCTACCCATGATACTGATACATCCTCTAAAGGACTCAGAGTCCTAGCCATGCTATCCTAAAGAACTAGGGTAGCCATAAATCTTATCGGAGGTTAGGCTGGCCCCAAACCCCTTAGCTAATATGGTATGCCCTCACTATGAAATCCTGGCACTAGGGAAGCCCTGAAGCAACAGGTGTAGAAGCCTCATAGTCAACCAGTACTTATCCTAGGCATATGAGAAGGAATGAAACAATAAGGTTACGAAGTTGATAGAATCAGGAATGCACAATAAGGAGCCAAGAATAGGGAAGTTTTCCTAATAATGCCCTGTAGCTTTCCAAAGATAGGATACAGACGTTATCGTACTAATATATGAGACTCTACCTAGACAATTGCTCTTGTACCAACAATACCAGTGAACCTAGGGCTCTGATACCAAGCTGTCACGATCCAATTTCTCAGCTCATGATGGCACCTAAAACCCCCCAGTAGGCGAACCAATCCTCATAGCACAGAATGGTTATTAATGGGCTACTACTTAAGCAAGTATGCATAATAAGAACAAATAAGAAGAAGCAGATAAATAAAATAACATGGAAGAAAAATAACCTAAATATACATATAAAGAAACTACACCATTCCACGACTTGTTATCGATAGTACAAGAGCCTCTAATAAAATACAGAGTACTAGAGAGAAAAAAATAGAACACACAATTGACTTTGAATAACAAAAGAGAGTAACAGTGCCAAAAGAGGATATGTGGTCAAACCCCGATCGGCAAAAGCTCACCTTAGTCTTGAATATCTACAAGCTGCACGAGTATTCACGTGATCAGCGGTGATAACTCACACTAGTATCTTGACCAGAAAGATAAAAAACTGTAGTATGAGCACCAATTGCAAAACAATGGGTACCCAGTAGGCATCATAGGCTGACTGAGCGCATATAAGATATAAAAGTAGTAAAAAGCAGAAAATCAATGAAATAGTCACAGAAACAAATAGAGAAAAGCACACGCAAACTAGCACGAATAGAAGACAAAGATAATACAAGCATACTATAATAGCCATATAAGATATCTATATCACAGAGCATGTGTGAAGGAAAGGAGAATGCATCTGGATCTTTGAAACAACAATATATAAAGAGAGAGTTTAAGAAGAATAGCGGTATACCGGTAACCTCAAATGAAGAGAGGGAGGGGGGGGTAAGAAAGGCAAGTAAATGTATTCATGCTTGAAACAATACTACTAATGAAATCATGTTAATAACTGATAAGTAGGTAATCTACCAACTAATTGAGCCTTTACTCATTAATTATATGTATATTTTGATAAGATTTATAGATTCTTATGGCCTTTATTGATGTCTATGCAATTGCTTATGATCAAAGATGGAAAACAAGGAAATGAACCCAAACAGAGCCAAAAAGGAGTGAAGTATGAAGTGAGTAAACAAAGATTTTACTGAGAGATGTATCCCTCGTGTGACATGCACTTGGCTTGGAGCGGAATGCACTTTCCACCGTATGGAGATTAAAGTTGACTAAAGAATTTGTTAAGGGGTGTAGTCGTTGTTCGATGTGCACAATGCCTTGTGCAAACCACACCCCCTTTGCATGAAGCTTCCCAATTTGCTGAATCACTCTATCACTAAAGCAGGATGTGCGATGTGCACATCACAACATGTGCACTGCATGTCGCGCTGCACACTAGCCAAAGGGCATTTTTATACAAAGTTATGTGATGTGTTGGGAATGTTTCTAAACCAATTTTAGGCACAATTGTAAAGAGATCATCTAGCACTGAGTTTTAGAAGAATTTTCATAGCGTTGTGAACAAGTTTTCCCTTCTAATAACAAGAAGAGGGTTTCTCACAATTCCTTCTTCCCAATTCTTAGAACCACCATTTGTGTACAAATTGAGCTTGGATATTGAGAAATTTAGCTTGAATAGAAGGGAAATTGAATTACCCATTTGGTATATCTTTTTCCTTAAGAATAAGTAGCTAAACCTCTTATCTAGAGATGTGTGATGATGGGTACTTGATAAATGGGTGTAGTTGTTGCTAATTCTTATTTATAATTGCTTTATTGACATGAGTCTAGTGATTTCACCATATTTTAACTCTAAAATTGGTGGTTGGTTAGAAACATTGATTTTGCTTACTTGGTTATGGTTTTGCTTGAAAGAGTAGATCATAGCTTCGGATGTGAAATTTCTAGTAGGAACATGGGATTCCATTTAGATTGAGGCTATAAATAGCTCAAATCGATGGAATCACCCACTTAAGGGTCTAAAGCTAGAAATAGTATGACCTCCTTAAAATATATCTTGGTTGTTTATAAATTAATAAATAGTGCTTGACTTAAGGCTATTGAATATATGGTTGTTGATCGAGACATAAATAACCATACCTAAAACCAAGGTTACCCATGTCGTTTAGCATGAATTTACATGAATGAGCATTCACCCTCTCCCATGTTCGAGTTCGATTTGACACACATCCCTAGTCGTCCTCTCTATTGTCTATACCCCATTTTATGTTGTTGCTTTATTTTGTTAAATTGCAAAATTGTGACAGATTCCCAATTCTCACTTTTTATATTACTCACTCTAGTTGTGAAATTTGTTTTATAATTACGTAGGCTAAACTCTAAATTCTCTTCCGGATCAACTCTGACATCCGTTGGGAACTATAAATGTGTGTTTCTCTGACAATTGTCGATACCTCCTAATAGGAGAGTACGTTTTATTTCAAAAAATATATTCAACCAACCCAAATTCTTTTACACATTAACATGTACATACACCTAGCAATTCAACATAAAATTCATGATATTTTATCGAATCATGGAATGAAGAGATTTTACTTGTCTCCTGAAGTAAATTCTTGGAGAAAAAATCATTTTTTGCTTGATCCCGCTTACTAGATTTCTCATTTATTAATTTCCTATCTTGGTGGGAGGGAGATAAGGATATCTCGTCTTAACAATGAATCAAATGAAAGTGAAAGAAATCGAATTTCACACCTTTTTCCTTTTCTGACGGACCAATCATACGACACTGTTTATGGGGAATTAAGTTGTTTAGCCTTTTTTATTATGAATTTGAAATCACCTGGAGAGTGTTTATTTCTTTTTACTTTGTTTGTTGTTTGTGTTGTGATTGAGCAGGCTAGTTCATGAGTGAAGCTAGTGATGCCTATAGTGTAAATAGAGGCTTTACGGATGCAGAAGCTGCTGAGCTTGTGGTGCAAGAGGGCGTACATGCAATTAGCCTACAACCCACGGTGGGAAATACAATTTTTCATGTAATGGGCACCATGCTCCATTTGATCAAGATGAAAGGGATTTTTGGAGGAGTAGTGTATGAAGATGCCAACCGGCACATGAGGAATTTTGTGGAGATATGTCAACCGTTCATATTCCAAAATATCTCACAAGAATCCATACAATTACGCCTATTCCCCTTCTATCTAATGGGGGAAGCCACGACATGGTTGGAAGAGTTGTCGGAAGGATCGATCACTTCTTGGGCCGAGTTGGTTGAAGCCTTCACACGTATATTCTTCCCTCCCTCATATATGATGCAATTAAGGGATGAAACAACTAACTTCCTCCAAATATATGAAGAACCCTTGCACGAAGTTTGGTTGAGATTTAAGAAGAAGATTGTGTTGTACCCTATCCATGGTTTGCCAGACAATGTCTTGCTTCAAGATTCTATCGATCATTGAACTCTATGAATAAGTCAGTGGCTAACAATATTGGAGGTGGTACCTTCATGGACTTATAATTTCATATTGCCTTGGCCATTCTAGAGAAGATGACTAAGACCAATCAAGCTTGGCAAACAAGGGAGGCGGATGTCCCTTCCTTGATTACACCCTCATTGATCTAAACAAATAAGATGATAAAGAAAGATGAAGAGAGGGATGAGACCATGGCAAAAATTATGACACAAATTGACTTGATGTCCAAGCATGTGATGGGAGTTGGATGTTCAAAGGTTGTGAATTCTTTGAGCACACCAGAGATAAAAGTGAGTGATGATGAGCTTATGACTGTGGTAGATGGTAAACTTTCTTTGTGTCATTGGGTTCTCATCCTGGGTATTATTGCCCAAGGGAAGAGAATCAAGGTTGGATTAGAGATACGGAAAGAGATGGCAAATGGAGAGACTGAGAGAAGGATGATGATCGATAAAATCACAAGAGCTCAAATCCCTATGTGCCTCCAAACAAATAAAACTCTCTCTATCAACCATCCATAAGAAACCCTGGTCATTCAAAGATAGAGGACATGTTGTCCTCAGTTCTCAAGAAGGTGGATACAATAAATACTAGAGTGAGTGAGCTAAAGAGTGAAGTTTCAACACTTTATCAAACTGTGAGCTCTCACACAGCCTCAATCAAGCTTCTTGAGGCTCAAATGAACCATCTTTCTACCCAAATGAACCCAAGGATTAAGGGGACTCTTCCAAGTGACACCATCACCAATCCTAAGAACGATTAAGGTTGAGGTACTATCGTCGAGCTGTGACGTTAAATCAAGCACTTCTTGGGATGCAACCAAAGTGTCTTTACTTTGTTTTTGATTAACTATTGTTGTTTTGGTGTGTTTTAGGAATGCAAGGAGTAGAGGAATGAACAAGTAGAAAAATAGGGCAAAAATAGGCCATGCAGTTTGCACAAGCCATTATATTTGTCGAATGGACCAACGCATGCCAAATCGAAAGCCAGGGAAGAAAAAGAGAAATTGGAGGTGATGTGCACTAGGTTGTACCATATGTATGATCCCAAGTGCGCGTCGCACCTCTATCGCATGATGAAGCAGAGGCCGGGCCAAATTCAGGGAATAAAAAGGTGAGGTGCAAAATGACATGCGGTAACATAAGGGATTGTGTAAACCGCACGTCGTGGTGCACTAGAGGTAAATTTCAATTTCAAATTTACCTAACCCGTTGACCAACCCACCTGGAGATCGACCCGACCAATTTTCTTCTTCTTTTCTACTTTAAATCTTTCATCCTTCTCCTCTTTTTCCACATTCTCACCTCCAACCTCTCAAATTCGCTCCCAAGACTCCCCAAATATCCCTAAACCTTCCCCAAAATAATCTTCTCCTCTCACCCAAATAGAATCCACTGCTTCACTACCCATCTCCGCCGTTCGTCTCTCTGGGCTAGTTGTTGGATCACTATTATTGCTCTCAAAAAGCTCTAATTTTTGCTTCTCTCTGCCTAATCTTCACTTGTGGTAAGTTCCCCGACTTTAAATACATGTTTTTATAAAGATTGGGAACTCATATGGTGAAGCATGCTTAATATAATTTCCATGTTGGTTTGGGGTGACATCTGAAATTTCTAGGTCCTCAATTTTAAATTTCTAGGATTAGCTTGGTAGATCTTGACGTTGTGATAACACATATTGATTGGTAGTAATTTTTAGCCTTAAAAACTGTGTTTAGGGTAATGTCTGAGTAACCCACTTGTGATTAATGTATGATTTGTCCCTATGATAGATTAGGTGACGTCATTCTTAAGGGCAAATCATCATTTTTCATGAGGATAGGTCAAAATTTATTGTTTGGGCTGAAAATTATTGCTAATCATGCACCCATGTTTTTTTTTGTTGAATATGTTATGGGCGTATGATCTTGTGCGGGGAGGTGGTAATTGTGGTTATTTATGGTTTGCCCAATTGAGTAATTGAGGGCTTGATTTTCCCAATTATAGACGGGGTAACATCCATCTTAAGGGAAATTAGAGTTTTCCTTTGCTTGTTGGTTTTGTTAATGGAAGTCTGGGGAAGTCTGAGTACCCGGGAAATTGTGTGGTCATGATATCCCTTTCCCCCTTGGTTAAAATTGTTGGTTGTTGCTTGGTGCCAAGTACAGAAATCAAATCTTTCTCTACGAATCACATATGTAATTCACAAGAACACAAGGAACAAAAAATTCCAATTGTGTCTTTATGCGTTTCGCACGTGCTCCATAGATCTTGATGTGTGCAACGTACAAGCCATCACACCATGAAAAAATAGGCTTCCAGTTCTTTGTTTTGATATGCGACGGCTGGTGCGATGTACATCCTGGTTAGTGCGGTCCGCACCAACTTTGAACATATGAGCTGAAACCACTGAAGGTTTCTGTTTGCTCATGCAATGCCACGTGCGATGCGCACCTCATCTGGTGTGGTACGCACGTAGTTCGCATGAGCCAACAATCACCTACTTTGTTATTCTACTCGTTCGCATTCATCATTTGTAGTTGGTTAACTTTTTTTTTTATCTTTTTCTTTCACATATGATAAAATACAAAAAGATTTTATTTTTGTTGTTTTTGGGCTCATAATCTTGTGGTGCAGAACATGTCTTCTAGCAGGGGAAACGCTGATAGAAGTTTGCGAAGGCCACCAGCTCTCTCCTCCTCCAATCCAACCTCAAAAGGGAAGAAGAAAGTCTCATCTTCTCGCACCCAAGCCTCAGAGGAGGAGAGAGTTCGGTTCGGAGTGGAAGGTATGAGGGCATTTTATAATCGTGACTTGGGTAGGTCTTTCAACACGGAGGATTGTTTCAACCTGGATGTTGTGGTGAATAACCTGCCCAACATTCCAAATCATTTTGCAAACCGTCAGTGGCAACCATTTCAGGAGGTGCCCAAAAACTATTACAAGGAGCTACTCTGGGAATTCTTTGCCTCATACCAAGACACACAAGATGCTAAGGGCTATAAATGATGTTGTGAAACTTTCCCTGCATTGGATTCAATCATTGTCCGGGGTAATGAAATCTGGATCATTCAAGCTGAAATTAATGCAATCTATTGGAGCAGTCCAATTGAACCAGCCCCAGAACTAATGGCCAAGCTACTTGCCAAGCACAAACCTCTGGAATGGGTTGCTCCAATCATTGCTCCTGACTTACCTCTCTGGGCTACTTTTAGGGGTGAAATCCCATGCCAGACTCTGCTCTTGGAGGAACACCTTTGGTATGATTTTGCTTGCTATCATTTCATGCCTGCTAAGAATGACCAAAAGGTCACCAATGATGGTTCCATTCTTGTAGCCTCAATGATGGTGGGGGATCATATAAATTTTGGCGAGGTTATTTCCTTTGTGATAAAAAGAAAGGCTCGTAGGGGTGGTGATGCATTTCCCTTTCTAGTGCTAATTAATAAACTGTGTGCACATGCTGGCATTCCTTATTTCAGCTGTGATGTTCCTACTCCTGTCATTGGTGTGTTTGATCTTGATAAGAAATGGGACAGGGATGCTCCTCATTTCAAAAGGCATAGGTTAGAGACATTGATAGATGTTGAAGTTGATACTCAGATGCTGAAGCGGATGCTCCCTCTTCTCTTTAGGCTGCTTCAGTGGACCTCACCCCCATTCCCACTGTGCCTAGAGGACTTTTGACCAAGAATGAGCTCCAAGATATAGTTGATAAAATATACAACCATGAGAGGCAATTGAGGGACTTGGAAAATGATCTACCAGGGTTGATTGATAGGTCAGTCAAGAGGGCCATCAAGGGAATTGTGGATAGCATGTCCAATCTTTTCAAAAGGGTAGATGTCATTGAGGGATTTGTCAAAATACTCTGGAAGGACCTCGACAAGGCAAAATGTAAGGATCTGGTTATAAAGTAAGATTTGAGCACCTCACCACAACCTTATACTTCATGGTCATATGGATAACTTTCTTGCATCTCTTACGGATGATGCGGAGGAGATACCCAGTGATATGGATGCATTGCTTGATGAGGAAACTAGAATCCGGATTTTTAGCATGCTCTTCGTGAGTACACAACTACTGCACACTCTCGAATAGGTGGTGCAAGTCCTAGTGGAAAGGCTGCAGATAATGAGGACGCAACTAATGATGATGAGGCATAGTCCCCCAGGGATTGTTGCACCCCCTTTATCATTACTTGAGCTTGTAGCATTGAG
Organism: Jaltomata sinuosa; assembly: GCA_003996215.1. Lineage (NCBI taxonomy): Eukaryota > Viridiplantae > Streptophyta > Magnoliopsida > Solanales > Solanaceae > Jaltomata > Jaltomata sinuosa. The sequence goes on along the minus strand of QJPP01002697.1, from coordinate 245,283 downwards.
GGAAATGCTACTTTTAATGGAAGGGGGTGGTCTTTATTATTGCTTTTGGTTGCCCATAAATGTGCTTGAGATATTTCTATTGCCCTTGCTGGGCCTTGTTGACATTCTTAGTTTCTCTTGCTAGACTTGATTTGGCCCTTGTCGGGCATTTTTAGATAACTGTGATGATATTGCCCTTGCTGGGCCTTTTGTCTATGTTTTGTTTTGATTTGATCTAAATTGTGCCCTCTCGGGGCTTGATTTTTATTGTTGATAATTATGTTGTCGGGTTAGTCTTACACGCCCTATTGTCTCACTGCCCGTCCTTTGCAAATGCGCTAAAGGTCTATGCCAAAGCTTGTTATTCAAATGACTCATGAGTGCACAAATTGATAATCGTGTTGTTAATAGTAGTTTAGCAATAAACTCCAAGGGTTTTCTTAATACCTTGGTTCTTTCCCAAGGAGCAAAAGTTTTCTTTTATATTCTTTTTCTTTTTGTTTCTTTTGTGTCGAACCGGGTTGGTGTTTCCCAATGATAGATTAAGAGGCGACTTTCTTAAGGGAAAATGCCAAGTTTTAGTTTTAATTTGAGTCCGTAGTGTGCTTGTATCAAAATGGACTCACCAAAAAATTTCTCTTGGCAAGATGTTTTTGAAAATAAAAGAAAAAAGGGAAATGAAATTTTGAGGAAAGCATTCTCTTGTCATGACTTGCACACTCTCGGTTTGGCTTGATCGATTCACAAACGATTGTGTAATGAAATCGGAATATCTTGTCAAAAGTTATTTGTCCCAATTGATTTTGAGACTAATGAAAGAAGTCTTGTAGCATGATGCCTTGTGTGGTGAGGCTTTACTTTGATTCTTGTGCATATGTGACGTCTAGAACTTTCCCCGAATGTGATTCAATGCGAAATTCTAGGCGTTACCAAGTTTTGAATATGCTTTTTGATAGCTACTTCACCCAGATAACTTCCTTCAACATCAATCCTGGTGAGCCCCTTTGAGCTTGTGACCATTCTTTGGCAGCTTGTTCAACACATTAAACTTTTTTGAAACCTCTATCTTGGCACCCGTCCTCCCTAAGGGCTTGAAAATAAAAAGTAGGCTAAAAGCCTAAGTTTGGGAGGGGGAATAAAAATACAACATAGGAAAATGCCTTAGTTTGGGGGTGTATGTGATCAATGAGAAGAAGAAAAAGGATCCACTTCAAGTGCAAGGTAGCACCTTAAGTTGAATTGAAAATTTTCTCCAAAAGTTCAATCAAATGAGCAAAATGAAAAGAAAGAATTGGTGCTACCAAATGAAGGTGATACAAGGAGTTGAATGATCATGATTTAAAAGGAGAAGCTTGGGTTGTGCGAGGGAGAAATAGGGTGAAGTCAAAAGTCAAAAATGCAAGCGATGTTCGAAATGATAACAAAGAGAATTAGGGATGTGTAGTCACTTGAACCAAATGAAATCCTCACCTTATCCCCAGCCAACTTATAACCCGCAAGTCCTTGGTGATTCAAAGCTTGGCTACCCTACATTAGTGGTGATCTACATGAAGGGCAAGCCTATGGATCGACATGTGTGCACTTGAACTTCCTTGAGAGAGTGAGAGTCTAGTTGGTTCTCCTATAATCCCTTTGTTTTGTGAATTGCATTATTGTGTGTGGGATTATCTCTTGTGGTGCATGGCATCATGCACTCGAATTGAAGCATGAAGTCTCTATTTCAATTTAGAGTAATGAATAATACATGTTGTGTGGCGAATCTCGAGGTAAACCTTGATGGTCCATGCCAATGACTTGAAAAGCTTTGTATCTTGTTTTGAATGACAAAATTCCCTTGATTTTAATGAGAAATGAAGCAATTTTGAAAAATGTTTTGAAATGATCTATTGCCTTGATGACGTGGGGGTTCAAATTGAGATGAGCATTGTAGTTGAGTCTTCTGCTTGAGTCTTTTTGCTTATTATTTTTGTTATCTTAGAATAGAGTAGTCTTTTGTTCCTTGATTGAGTCTACAGCATAATTCATTCCTTACCTTATGAGTATCTTTCTTGAGGACAAGCAATAGTTCAAGTTTGGCGGTTTGATAAGTCGGTAATCTACCAACTTATTGAGCCTTTACTCGTGAATTATTGCTATGTTTTAATAAGTTTTAGAGGTTCTTATGTACTTTATTTATATCTATGCAGGTGCTTATGATCAAAGATGGAAAACGAGGAAATGAACCCAAAAAGAGCCAAAAAAGAGTGAAGTGTGAAGTGAGAAAGCAAAACTAAGATTCTGCTGAGAGATGCGGCCCTTGTGCAAGAAACACTTGGCTTGGGGCGGACCACACCTCCCACTGCATGGAGATGAAAGTTGACTAAAGAATCTGTGAAGGGGTGCAGTCGTTGTGCGATACGCACAACGACTTGTGAAAACTGCACCTCTTGATATGAAGCTGCGCAATTTACTGAGTCACTGGATCACTGAAGCAGGGTGTGCGATGCGCACATAACAACATGTGAACCACACATCACGCCGCACACCGGTCGAAGGGCATTTTTGTCCAAAGTTATATGACATTTTGGGAATGTTTCTAAACCCATTTTAGTCACAATTGTAAAGGAGATCATCTAGCACTGAGTTTTAGAAGAATTTTCTTAGCTTTGTGAACAACTTTTCCCTTCTAAGAACAAAAATAGGGTTTCTCATAATTCCTTATTTCCAATTCTTAGAACCACCATTTATGTACAAATTAAGCTTGGATATTGAGAAATTTAGCTTGAATGGAAGGGAAATTGAATTACGCATTTGGTATATCTCTTTCCTTAAGCATGAGTAGCTAAACCAGTTATCTAGGGATGTGTTGATGATGGGTATTTGATAAATGGGTGTGGGTGTTGCTAATTCGTGTTTATAATTGCATTATTGACATGGGTCTAGTGATTTCACAATATTTTAACTCTAAAATTGGTGGTTGCAAACATTGATTTTGCTTACTTGGTTATGTTTTTGCTTGAAGGAGGAGATCATAGCTTCGGATGTGAAATTGCTAGTAGGAACTTGGGATTCCATTTAGATTGAGGCTAGAAATAGCTCAAATAGAAGGAATGACCCACTTAAGGGTCTAAAGCTAGAAATAGTATGACCTACCTAAACAATAACTTGGATGTTTATTAATAAATCAATAGTGCTTGACTTAAGGATGTTAAATATATGGTTGTTGATTGAGAGATAAATAACTATACCTAAAACCAAGGTTACCCATGATTTTTAGCATGAATTTGCATGAATGAGCATTCACCCTATCTCATGTTCGAGTCTCATTTGACACACATCCCTAGTCATCGTCTCTATTGTCTATACCCCATTTTATGTTGTTGCTTTATTTTGTTAAATTGTGATATTGTCACAGATTCCTAATACCCTCCTTTTTATATTATTCACTCTCGTTGTGAACTCTGTTTTATAATCATCTAGGCTAAACTCTAAATTCTCTGTGGGATCGACCTTGACATCCGTTAGGAACTATAAATATTGTTTGCTCTGACTATCGCCGATACATCCTAATAGGAGAATACATTTGAGATTTATCCATAACACAACTCTAAAGATAAGAATAATCAGAAAGAAACCTCACCAGTACAACCCTAGCATAAAATAAGCTACACCACCAAAACTTGAAAGGCCACTAACTAGTGCCATAATAAGATAGAATCCACAAATGATCGGAAGGCCACTAACAAGTACTACACTAAGATAACATAAGATAATCTACCTACAATTCCCAATAGGTGCCCATACACCTGAGGAACACATACAAGTGAAAACAAAGTATCACGACCCAAAATTGGGCCATGATTGCGCCTACATAACACCCCAGTAGGCAAGCCAAACCCACCGATGTGGAAGCTAATAGAGCAATTAAAGTAAGTAAAAGCGGAAGACATAAATGAAAAGACAGGGCCAATAGCATATATACATACCATCATACAAATTATACATAAGAAAACCCTAAATTGACCAATGAGACAAAACAGACTCGAGAACCAACACGGACCTGGTATCACTAGTACAAGAGCGACTAAAGTAAGGAACAGCTATACAACAGACTCTGTCTACCTAAAATACATGATATAGACAGAATATACAAGATAGAAAGCATGTACAGTCTCCAAAAGTGTCAGGAGCTCACCGCGATCCGAACTGCAATAGGCCTCGAATGATAGGAAGGTCAGTGAGGGTGGCTCATACTTTGTGCTACATCAGAAAAAGATGCAGACTGTACTATGAGTACCAAGACAATGGGTACTTAGTAGGCATCATAGGCCGACCAAGCCTAGAAAGATAATATATATATCATAAGATATTGAAAAGCAGTTAAAATACAGGGATCCACATAAATCTAGTTATAAAGCCAAAAATCAAAACAACCAAAACAATAAAAAGGGTAAAGTAATAACAAGATCGACCCAAATCGACCAACAATCAAAACAAACCCAAGGCCAATGCAATGCGATGTTACAATAATGTAATGTGTAAATGTGTACAAGTGAAACCCGATATCTAGTACACGGGCGACCGAGATGGAAGATCAAGCTTATCAGTAGATGCATAAAAGTAAAGCTCGAGATAACACACCGGGCGCTCAGAATTTAACCTCGGACTGATCAGCGTATCATAAAAAGTCAAACCCGAGATAGCACATCGAGCGCTCAGAATTTAACCTCGGACTCATCAGCATATGCATAAAAAGTTAAACCCGAGATAACACATTAGGCGCCGAATTTATCCTCAGACTCATCAGCGTATACATAAAAAGTAATATTTTTCCCTTTTCCTCCCAAAAATCTGTAACAATTCCAAATCAATCCTTTTATAAACCCAAAGATCATGAAAACCCAATAATTGTCAAGTGTGGGACAAAAAGCCTTAAAATCACTCTTTTCCATATCGATAAGCATGACAATACAGTATGAGCATATAAATTTCCATATTCAGGTAAAACACACACAATAAGGTAGAAACAGGGCAAAGCACTCTCCAAACAAAGAGAACTGACCTTGGACTCCATCCAAACCCAAGTATGGTCGTGGGCCCTTAACTACACATAACGATAGAATAAAGTGAAACGATACCATAAAGAAAGTGAAAAGCACTGAGAATTATTACTCTACCTCTAAAATCTCCTAAAAGCATACTAAGGATTCTATACTAGCCATAAGGATACTACAAGCTCCTAAGCTAAGGACAGCATGAAAATTCTATACTATAATTTGAAATGGCCAATTTAAAGTGATAAATAGGATTCAAGCCTAAATCTATCTAATATCCTACCTAACATTCCAGTATCATACAAATATATAAAATCTAACTAAACTCAGTCTAGAAGGTAAACCATAACCTACCTCGGGCCGAACCGCAAACATGGACCGTCACTCGTGTACCTTTCCCTTCTAAACAGCCTCGAAAAGTATCCACACTATCAAAAACATAATCTAGGTGTCAAGACGAGAAGAATGACACCCATATTGCTATACGGAAAATTGGGCTAAAAGTCGGGTCGAAAAATGACCCTCGGGGTCCATGAAGCAAAATGGAAATTTAAATTCACAATTATGTCCGCAGTGAATTTAGGAACTCATGGTAGTTTGAGTGCAAACAGAATTCATTCCGGGGCTCAAAGCAGCCCTGAAGTACTACTAATTCATGAGAACAAAAATGGAGAATTGTGATTTTCAAGGGCGTAAACATACGAATTTGGAAGCAAGAATCGACTACGGACGGGAACTAAAGCTACCGCGGACAAATAAGCTCACCAATGCAGCTTTAACCCAAAAAAAACCAAGCTTGTAAGAGCCTCAACAATGGATGTTTTCAAACGAAAATAGAAGAACAAGGCTTGAAGAAGAAGAGGCTTAAGAACGATAAAGAAGTGAGATTAACGATAATTTGGAGAATTTTCACGAGCCCACAACTATTCTTGAGTAATTAGAGTTGAGAAAAATAAAGTTGGAGTTGAAAGAAGTGAAAGAAATGAATTAAAAATCTTGACAAACAAGAATTTAAAGGGGCTGGCCATAGGCTGGCGCTGTGGGCCTCGCCTGCAACAAAAACCAGCAGTTTTTCAAACTTCTCCGGAGCATTCCGGGCACGATCAGTTGGCGATACTCACAAACCAATCAAGCTATTTGAGTGGAAATGACATTCTGGACTCAATGGAATTAACGAATTTACCAAAAGAGATCATTTTACAAAAAAAGTGGGCCCCATGCCCAAAACTAACTCAGAACTCAATAACCCAAAACAACTCTGGAAACCCCGAGACCCAAACCAAAGGTCCCCTAGCCCAGGGCTGACATTTTGAAGCTAATACGGCGGATGAATTTTCCATTCGAGGCTGTCTTCTCTAAATGTTTATCAAAGTCAACCCTACCAGCCAAACTAGCTTGAAAAAATTGTAAGCAACACAAAACCAAACTGAAAGCACCCTGACCCAGACCAATGGTCCTACTAGACCAAAATCCCTGTTCCGGAGATAACAGATCTGTCATAATTTAATTCTGAGCATGTTTACCAAGAAAGTTTACCGAAGTCAAAGATTTTCTAAGTTCAAGTTCTAAAATAGGAAAATGGTCATAACGACCTAACGAATGGCCCGGGCACAGAACCGTCAGTGCAGACAAGTGATAAATGACCTGCAGCCGTTAAGTGAAATCTCGAAACACCGAAAAAGCATGAAAAATAGGAAAATGACCGGGAGGGTCATTACATAGTCCACTACTAAAAGAACTTTTATCCGCAAAAGTTAATGAAGGGAAATCACCAGAAGACTCAAACAAAGACGGATACTAAGCCCGCACCACTCACTCGAAAACCCGGGTAGCCTCCCCGACTGGGCAGCACCCCACAGAGCTAAACCAAAGGAAAACTACTGACCCCCAATACCTCACCAGCCAAACTAGATTCTAACCTTTAACTCTAAATCCTCCAAATATCTCCCAACCAAATTGACCCTCAAGAATATCGATCAGAAGCATAGACATGACACTGAAACTAGAGAACCAAGGTGATCAACACATAGGATCAGAATCCTTAACATCACAACCAAGTTTTCCCAGAAAAGCCACCAGCCTAAAACTCCAACTCATGAACACGCTTATCCGCAAAACCCCTTATTCTGATCTAAATCCTTCTGCACCATAATTATGAAGCTGCACACAAGCCGTACACTCGATCCACTCTCGAAGTATCAAAGGACACGCCAGAAATCCCTGGTTCCCGCTTGCACTCCACCACGAATGAAGTTACCCTTTTGTTTACTCTGATTTAATCCAAACAAATCTATGGCTTACTATCTTTTGACCTCCAACATACTAACCCGATGCGCGTCCTTGAAAACCTTAGTATTTTTACCCTGACTGACAACCAACCAAAGGATGCCCACTTTTACTAACACCAGCCTTGCCACCTGAACTCATATGTACCAACCGACTGAACTAACAATCTGAACTCGACTGAGGATTGCATACTAGGGTTGGAAAAGGCATGTATGAACACTCGGTGCCGATGGAGAACCTTCTGACTATAGAATGAACCAACCTCATTGAACTGGCCAAAGTCTGAAACATTGGAAACCAAATGAACTACGAAAACCTGCCCAAATTACCCAAACCAAAACCAAAACCCTGCAAGGAGTGTGGTAAGCCTACCACAAGGTCTGTAACCACAAACTAAGCTCCAAACACTCGAACACTACATGAGTCCTAAAATAACCTTACCAGTCTCAACTTAGGAAGAAGTCAACCATGCTGCGAATATCAAGTCAGAATACCCCATAGGCAAGGAAAGGGTGCCTGAAGTCCAAGACAGCCATATAGATATAGAAATTTGCATAATCCATCAATTCACTTCTTTGGCTAGAATCAACCGTTCTATTGCATCAGCACACCATACTACCGACTCTGAAGCCTGCAACATACCAAACTTCTAGTTCACACTGCCCGAGTCCAATCAACATCGGAACCCCATATAATAGACAACCCTTGAAAAATAAACAAACCAATCTTTCAAACCCTCGAGATACAAAGGCGACCACCATCCTCAAAGTATCATTAGAACCCACAATAGCCTTGCTAGTCTTAACCCGCACAATCTGATCACACATAATACACTACAACCGAATCTTGAACTTATGCTACTGAATCTGTCCAACCATAGCACAAGGAACCTCATACTATCTGGAACACCATTGAAAGCTGGAATGTCCACCAATTTCAAAGGTTAGCTAAGGACTAGGTGTCCAACGACAACTGTCACTCTAGTTGTCCAAATTCATTGCCTTCCAATTCAAGAGGCTGCAATTGAAAAAGACCAACCACAAACTTTCTAGAGTAATTTGCTAGCCCAAGATTCTAAAATCCAATACTAGTTAGCAAGTAACACCTCTGTCAAACCTCCGTGTAGACCCATACACTGCCGATGAACACATAGGAATTGGAGTCAGCTAGGCTCTGAACATATAGTTTGCCCAAACCATAATGCTACAAAAACTTTGATCATTTACAGAACAACACAGGAAATCACAACTGATGCAATGAGTCCCCAAAGGTAGTACTAAAAATGACCACGACCACGATCCCTCACAAATAAGAATTCTGACCTCGAACCAATCAAAGAAAAGCTATTGTAATCTGTAGTCAGTCGAATCATCTCAACACACACAAACCCAAACAACTCTCAACTATCACCTCCGCCTACTACTAAAACACATAAGCACAAATAAGGAGTCATCACCCTCCTCCGCAAACCCAATAAAACCCTTTCCAAGGAAACACCGATCCTAACAAGCTCTCTCTCAAATTTAACCAGGATCTATTCCCTTAGCTCCCACAATTCCTATTGGCAACACTTGATACGATGGAACAAGGGTAGGCCAAATGCCTAACTCAACCAAAGAAAAATGCAATAATAAAAAATCAAACCACAAAGCAATAATTCCATAGTCAAACCTCAGTCACGATGCTACAAATGAAACTTAGCCAAACAGATAAATCCAGAACCCGACCACAATGCCATACTCAAACTAAATTATATCATCCAGAACTGGAGAGGGTAGAAAGAAAGTCATCTAGACTTAGAACAGAAGGAACCACGAAAACAAACAATACCTGCTAACTTACAAAACTTAACACTGAGGAAGGTCGATTCAGATCACCCGAGAAAAGAACATCAAGCAATGATCATCAACATAACCAACACCACCTGACTTATGATAGGAGTTCAAACTATGGCACTACCACTGATACCACACTATACTAACAAAATGAATCTTATCACATGATTGATAATGGCCTAGGCAACAACCACCTAAGGCCGCTAAACAAAAGAAAACACTCAGCCCAATCCTAGAAAAAGGACTAAACCAGAAATAAAGCTAACAAGACCTGCCACGAGTCAAAACTCCAGGTAGCCACCTCACAAAATCAACATACCCCATCCACTATTAAAGAACTCAACTACAAAGAACTCAGATACATATACCCCAAAATCACAAGTACTACTATATGATGGAATAAGTAAATCTATAACTAATCGAAAGGCTGCTACTCGACTCTACAAGAAGATAGCGTATGCAAAAGCACCTACAGTCCTGACAAGGGTTCGTACACCCAACGAAGTCACACAAGAGCACACAATCTCTCTGGCATCCTATACTACCAGAGCGCACACTGAACAACCAGAAAACATGAATCCAAATAAAATATGAATGATATAGTGGAACTAGGTGTGACCATAGTGCTGTATGCACCTCCCCCGACACTCGTAGTTGATGGACCCTAGTCTGGATTGATAAGATCCATGCAGGTCTAAGTGACCACATACAAAAATTGAGGGATCTCAAAGCATAATTGCCCAGAGTCTATCCGTGTATAAAATAGTAAACTGCAAATCTCTGACCCCTACATAGGGTGCCCGAAGTGTATCCAGAACTAAATTCATAACCAAAACATATCTAGCGCTATGGCACAGTCGAGCCTAGTATCAGTATGAAAATCAATGATGAAATAATCATAATATTCCATTTTACTCCAAGAAAATCCATAAAGTCAGTTCCAAATCCATTTTATAATCATTTTACTGAAAATGGGCCCTCAGGGCCATGTATGTTTTATAAACCATCTATAGTAGGCATGTATCCAAAATAGTAGCAAAATATGCGGGAACCCCTTTGTATGAATGATATGATCGCAAACAGACAATAGTCCAATGACTCACAATTAACCTATCGACCCTGCACAGGCACAATCAGCTCTACAACATACATAACAAACCTAAAATCACAAGTCGATGTCCAGGACTCACAGACATTCCAAAATATCCCACCATCTATTGTCCAAAGGCATATACAAAGGCCACGGGGGGGCATAAGTGTAATACTATAACCAAAGCAAGAAATAAGATGGCGGAAGAAGCGGGCAAGGTCTGGGGTGGCAACCTAGAATACTCAACCCAAGGATGCCAATTAATACAATTATAACCGATAAATGCAAAGTCTAAGGTATGGGAAACCATAAACTTAAACCTAGCCAAAGCACCTCTCGAAGAATTGGGTGTGGCCCATACCCGTGGTATAGATACACCCCCTAGAAGGCTCGGAGTCCAAGCTATGGTGCCTTAAAGAACTGGGGTAGCCATATATCACACCGAAAGTTAGGCTAGCCTCAAACCCCCTCTTAGCCAAAGCGGTAAGCCCACACTCTAAAATCCCAGGGCTGAAGGAAGCACTGAAGTGAAAGGCGTAGAAGCCTTATCGTCACCTGTTGTCATACTCGTCCTAGGTTTCTAAGGAGGAATGAAACAACTGCATTTGTAGAAATCGATGGAGTCAAGGACACACGATCAGGAATCAAACAAGATGGAATCTTTCCTAGGAATGTCCAATAGCCTCTCATTGATATGATACCGATAACATCGTACCGATCCACGAGACTCTACTAGACACTTGCTCTTGTACTGGCTACACCGGTGAACCTAGAGCTCTGATACCACTCTGTCACAACCCAAAACTGGGCCATGATGGAACCTACATATCCCCCCGATAGGCAAGCAAAACTCAATGACGTGGAAGATAATAAACAGTTAATGTAAGGAAAAGCGGAAGACATAAATGAAAAGACAGGGCCAATAGCATATATATACACCATCGTACAAAATATATATAAGAAGGCCCTAAAGTGACCAACGAGACAAACCAGACTCGAGAACCAACCTAGACCTAGTGTCACTAGTACAAGAATGACTAAAGTAAGGAGTAGCTATACAACATACTCTGTCTACCAAAAATAAAACATATAGACAAACTATACAAAATGGATAGCATGTAAAGTCACCAAAAGCGTCGGGAGCTCACCGCAATCCGAACTGCAATAGGCCTCAAATGACAGGAAGGTTAGTGAGGGTGGCTCATACTAGGTACGACATCATAAAAAGATGCAGAGTGTAATATGAGTACCAAAACAACGGGTAGTCAGTAGGCATCACTGGCTGACTGAGCGCAGAAAGATAATATATATATCATAAGATCCAAGAAAGCAATTAAAATACAGGGATCCACATAATTCTAGTTATAAAGTTGAAAATCGAAACAACCAAAATAATAAAAAGGGTAAAGTAATAACAAGATCGACCCAAATCAACCAACAATCCAAACACACCCAAGGCTATTATAATGCGATGTAACAATGATGTAATGTATGAATATGTACAAGTCAAACCCGGTATCTAGTACGCGGGTGCTCGGGATGAACATCAAGCTTATCAGTAGATGCATAAAAATAAAACCGGAGATAACACATTGGGCGCTCGGAATTTAACCTTGGACTCATCAATGTATGCATAAAAAGTAAAACCAGAGATAACATGTCGAGCGCCTGGAATTTAACCTCAGACTCATCAGCGTATGCATAAAAAGTAATATTTTCCCTTTTCCTCCCAAAAATTCGGAACAATTCCAAATCAATCCTTTTAAAAGTCCAAAGATCACGAAGACCCAATAATTGTCAAGTGTCACACCAAAAAGTCTTAAAATCACTCTTTTTTGTACCGATTAGCATGACAATGCAGTATGAGCATATAAATTTCCATATTCAGGTAAAACACGCACAACAAGGCAAAAACAGGGTAAAGCACCCTCTAAACCAAGAGAACTGACCTGGACTCCATCCAAACCCAAGCTATGGCATCGGACCCACAGTTACACATAACGGTAGAATAAAGCAAAAAAGACCATACATCGAAAAGCACCAAGAATCTCTACTCTACCTCTAAAACCTTCTAAAAGCATACTAAGAATTCTATACTAGCCATAAAGATATTACAAGCTCCTAGGCTAATGATAAGCATGAAAATTCTATACTATAATCTGAAATGGCCAATTTAAAGCGATAAAAAGGATTCAAGCCTAAATCTATCTAATATCCTACCTAATGTTCTAGTATCATACAAATATATAAAATCTAACTAAACTCAATATAGAAGGAAAACTATAACCTACCTCGGAGTTGAACCGCAAACACGGACCATCACTCGTGTGCCTTCCCCTTCTGAACTACCTTGGAAAGCTGCAATGCTATCAAAAACATAATCTAGGTGTCAAGATAAGAAGAACGACATCCATATTGTTATACGAAAAATTGGGTCAAAAAATGACTCTTGGGGCCCGTGCAGCAAAATGGAAAATGAAATTTAAAATTATGTCCGCTGGAGAATTTAGAAACCCAGGCTCAAAATTTGAGTACAAATGGAGTTCGTTTCGGAGCTATGAGCCCCGAAGTACTACTAATTCATGAGAACAAAAGTAGAGAATTGCAATTTTCAAAGGCAGAAACATACCAATTTGGAAGCGAGAATCGACACGGACCGAAACTACAGCTACCACAGACAAACAAGCTCACCAATGCAGCTTTAACCTATGAAAAATCAAGCTTGTAAGAGCCTCAACAATGGAGGTTTTCAAGCTAAAAGAGAAGAACAAGGCTTGAAGAAGAAGAGGCCTACCAATGATAAAGGAGCGAGATTAATGCTAATTTGGAGAATTCACATGAGCTTACACTGTTATTGAGTAATTAGAGTTGAGAAAAATGAATTTGGAGTTGAAAGAAGTGAAAGAAATGAGTTAAAATTGTGAAAAATAAGAATTTAAAGGGGTTGGTCACAGGCTGGCGCCGTGGGCATGGCCTGCAACAAAAACCAGTGGTTTTCCAAACTTCTTTGGGGCATTCCGGGAATGATTGGAACACGATTCTAACAAACCAATAGAGTTATTTGAGTGGAAACAACATTCTAGACTCAGAGGAATTAATGAATTTACCAACAGAGATTGTTTTATGAAAAAGTGGGCTCCATTCCCAAAACTAACACGGAACTCAATACCCCAAAATAAGTCTGGAAGCCTCGAGACCCGAACCAAAGGTTCTCGTTGCCCGAAGTAGTCATTACGAATCTAATAGCATGTACATAATTTTCATCTGAGGCTGTTGATAAGTCTGTAATCTACCAACTTATTGATCATATATCCATGAATTATTGCGATGTTTTAAATAGGTTTAGAGGTTTTTATGGTCTTTATTGATGTCTATGCAGGTACTTTTGATAGATGATAATAAACAAGGAAATGGACCCAAAAAGATCTCAAATGAAGTGAAGTGTGAAGTGTCCGAAAAGGCTGAAGATTCTTACAGGAGATACGGTGTCCATGCGACCTGCACAGGCCGATTTGCGACACGCACAGACGGAGGTGCGAACCGCACCTCCTCCGCACAAGAGCATAAAGTCACGAAAGATTCTGTCACGAGGTGCAGTCGTTGTGCGACGCGCACATCCTGAGGTTCGAACTACACCCCCTTCGCACGGAGGTCCTAATTCTAGCCGAAGTCACTGGTTCAACTGGAGGTAGTGTGCGGCGCGCACATCGCAACGTGTCAACCGCACGTCACGCTGTACACTGCTCGAAGGCCATTTTTGTCCTAATTTTTAGTGACATTTTGGGAAACTATAAAAGGCTTTTCCAGGCACAATTGTAAATAACTTTTATCATTTTGAATATTTTGAAGACTTTTGAGCTCTGTAAACAATTTTCCACCTCCATTGAGAAGAAGGTTTCAATACAAATATCTTGGTTAACAATTTATGTGCCTAAATTGATTCTAGAACTTGAGATTCAGCTATAATGGAAGAGATTTTGAAATACCCAGATGGTATCACTTCTTGTCTTACTATGAGTGGCTAAATTCTCCAGTCTAGGGGTGTATTGATGATGTGTGCTAGGCTAATGGGTGTGGGTGTTGTTAATTCATCTTTGTAATTGCTTATTTGACATGGGTCTAGTAATTTCACCATGTTTTAATCCTAAAATTAGTGGTTGCAAACATTAATTTACATTACTTGACTATGTGATTGCTTGAAAGAGAATTTCATGGTTGTGGATGTAAAATTGCTAATGGGTACTTGGGAATCCATTTAGATTTGATGCTAGAAATAGCTCTTATCGTAGGAATCTTTCGTGTAAGGGTCTAAGCTAGAGATAGTGTGACCTCCCCAAGAATATGTTTGTTGAATGTTGATCAAACTGATGATGTTTAACCTGAAATTGTCGGAAATGTGGATGTTGATCGAGAGATAAGCATTCCACACCTATGACCAACGCTACTTAAGCTAATAAGGGAGAATAAAAGTGAATTGATGATCTCCCTATCCCATAAGTGACACCCCATCGGATATGCACCCCTAGTCGTCTAAATCACTTGGTACACCCACCTTTAGTTTCTTGCTTTTCAATTGAATTGCGATCGTAGTGATAACTTTCCCAATTCCCCCCATCCTTTTACTTTTTCTTTTAGGAAATTACTCTCATCTTGAATTTAATTCGTTACAATCGTAATTTGGCTACCCCAAGTCCCTTGGGTATGACCCCGACACTCGTTGGGTTTATAAATAATGTTTTGCTGCACGATCATCATGGCCTCCTAATTCGAGAGCACAATTTGATCATTCATAAAAAATGGCGCCGTTGCCGGAGACTTGAGTTGATAGCTATTTTTGATTGTTGTTTTGAAATCACCTTGAGAGTACTTGTTTCTTTTAATTTTGTTTGTTGTTTGTGTCTTGATTAAGTAGGCTAGCCTATGAACGAAGCCGACGACAACGAGAGTGTTGACGATTTCATGGAAGTCGATGAGGCTGAGCCTATGATGCAAAGGGGTGTAGGTGCAATCCGCCTACCTCCCACAGTGGGAAATGTTGTTTTTCATGTGACTAGAACTATGCTCCACTTAATCAGAATGAAAGGTCTATTTGGTGAGAAGCACATGAAGATGCCAACCATCATATTCAGAATTTTATGGAGATTTTCCAACAGTTCATATTTCAACATATCTCGCAAAAGTCCATCCAATTGCGAACATTCTCTTTTTCCTTGACAGGGGAAGCCACGACGTGGTTGGAAGAATTGCTTGATGACTCTATCACATCTTGGGTCGAGTTGGTTGAGGCATTTACCTCGAGATTCTTTCCTCCATCTCGAATGATGAAGCTAAGAGATGAGATTACCAACTTTAGGAAGCTCCCGGATGAGCCTCTTCATGAAGTTTGGCTAAGATTAAAAAACAAGCTTATCTTGTTGCCAAATCATGAGTTGTCAAACAATGTGCTACTACAAAGCTTCTATCAATCATTGAACTCTATGAACAAATCGGTGGCTGACAATCTTGGAGGTGGTACCTTCATGGACTTAGAGTTTCCCATAGCCTCAACTTTGTTAGAGCAAATGACAAAGACCAATCAAGCTTGGCATACAAGAGAAGCAAATGTGCTAACTTTGGGAGAACCCTCATCCATATTGATCAATGAAACGAGGAAAAAAGAGGAAGAGCGAGATGAGACAATAGCCAAAATGATGACACAAATTGACTTGATGGCAAAGAATGTGATGGGAGCTGGCGGTGCTAAGTTAGTGAATGTAGTGAGTACACAAGAAATCAAAACTAGTGATGACGAGCTTATGACTGTGGTTGATGGAAAGCTGTGTTTTATGTTGGTGGGTTCTCGTCCCAGGTATTATCGCCCGAGGGAGGAGAATCAAGGTTGGATTTGAGACAAAGAATGAGACGGAAATTGGCGGGATAGAGACAAGGATGATGATCATTTTAATCACCAGAGTTCGACAGCTCGGGCACCAGACTACCGGTCCCAACAAGCCATAAATGACTTGGATCCGCTACAGGTAAGCTCTAACAGTACAAAGATGGGAAAAAATGTGAGAATGATTGGAAGGGTCATTACAATTTTATATAAGTTTTCCATAGTATGACACCGGTATACACCTTCTCCCTCTACCAGATAGTCACTATAAGCACACATGAATATAAGAAGTGCACACATTCATGAGATACAACTATCTCTCAGGAAAGTAATAAAACATACACAATCAATAACAAATGCACTTCACAATCGTAAGTCATTTAAGGACAAACTTCAAATCATAATCAAACTTATTATACAAGTATTATCAAGCCAAGCAAATAGTAAACCACAAATATGTTTGAAAACCAACCAACATGCTAATTAATCCAAAACACATATATAAGAATATCAAGTCTAACACTACATAAAACTATAACATACATTGATCAAAGAATTCCAAATCACAAGCTACCTTGCAATAGCCTTGCCCTTTCTTAATGCTGCAGAACATACAAAGTCTAAACAGATAAACAATAGAGAGTAATTAATCATTTACTATTTGATTTCAGGCCTTTGGAATTTAACCCACTAACTCCACCCTTATTTGAGGTTTGTAGCATTCCCCAAGGGTCAATCAATAATTAACTAGTCCCACATTATACACATGATCACTATTCATGGAGTTTCTACTCCAATTCCTCTTTTAAGCTATTTTTATGCTAAAGGTCATAACTTTATTGAACTCAAGGTTTCAAATTCATTAAAAACATGTTTAGAAACATTAAATTCATTCTAGGAAGCATTAAATAATATCCTAGGATCAAGTCTAGGTGAAATTACACCTAACCATAGGATTTTCCTCACTTTTCATACTTTTAGGCTCTAAACCCCGAGTTCCACTATTAATGTTCATTCCTATAATTCTACAATAGAAAAAGTATTAAATGTTTATAAGAGGAATGAATTACTCACCTTAATGAAGGAAAATTTCCTAGCCTACTAGGAAAATTGCCACCCATCAGTTCTAGAATGATACATTTAGTTTTGTGATATAAAACTCTAAAAATCAAACTTAACAGGCAAACTGACCCCATCTTTCACTGCAACAGTCGTTTTCTCCCTATGGCGAGACCACTAATTCAAGATTGGGTTGCTATAGCAAGCTCTGACAGTTGCCAAGCTTGCTATGACAGATACTATATCGCTACAATGGACTCGCTATGGTGAGAGTCTTATACTTCTATAGCGGACCCACTATGGTGAGACTCCATCCTTTAAAACAGTCTGCAAAAACCAAAACCTCGGGAACTCATCTAAAACTCCTCATTACACAGTACACCTTAATTTCTAGACATCATGAATCAATCCCGACATGGTAACCACCATAACTAAATTTTTATGAACCCATTTACCAACCTAAAACTTCCTACAGGACCTTACACATTTGAATATCCATAATTGGACACCACGATACCAAGTAATACACCATGAGACACAACACTAGATTTTCATCAAAGCTCACCTTATCTAAATCACACAACACTAGATTTTCATCAAAGCTCACCGTAGCCTGAGATTTTATCAACTATCATCTTGGGAAAAATCTAGGCGGATACTTACACCATAAATCATACAATAATAATATAATGGGTCATTACAATATATTCTAATGATTATTTTATATTTTTAGATATTTGTCACATCATGCGATGAATAATGCAAGAAATTATGGACAAGATCATAATTTTTGTCAATCTTTCCAATCCAGAATAGTTGGATCATATAGAAACATCCTCAAATATTGCTCACTCCTTGAGTTTAGTGTTGTTGATTATTATTGATAGGTATATCATTTGGATATTAATTTATTTATTTATACTTGATAGATTAAATATTTGTGCCTTTTTTAAATAGGAGAATTTTACACAATATGAGCCTGTTGCCCCAGCTAATATCAATAATACTGATATGCTGAATTATGGCTTAACTTAAGATAGTTATAGTTATGATGTGTCTAATGTGGAGGTACCAGGAGATGAAATTCCTTTTTCAGCATCTGAAACTGATGATGATTTTATATGTTGATTTTCCATAAATTCCTTTACACCAGTAAGAGACAGTGTCATAGAGTCAGTTTTATAAAGAAGAAGCGATTCCACAAATGTTGTCTCAACAATCAATACCAATGTCATGAACAATCCCTAGGCCTCAATTTTTTTCTCATAAAATTTTATATCTTAATCACCTTCTGATAGGTCAAATGTATTTGTCTATACTCATAAGCATGATGAAATTCAGTAGGTTGTGTTCTCTGAATCACAGGATCTTCAAAATGGGACAACTTAGTCTTGAGTCTGGCATATTTTTGAACTCCAAAAAAAGTTACAAATGGCAGTTAAACTTTTACATTATAAAGAGGTAAAGGAGTTTTCTGTTTGTCAATCCTATAAAATGGTGTGTCAAATTGCTTACATGTATGTGGATCAAGTTATAAATGTATGCTTTATGGAAGATAGTGTCCTCCTGGTAACATATGGATCACAAGAAAATATTATATGAAACACACTTGTAATATGGATATATCCCACCAAGGACATTTTAATTTGAATGTTAACATAATTACATATGTTCTAATTACGAATATTGAAATGATGCCAATGTATTATTTTTCCTTGAGATCATTCAAATTTAGAAATTAATATATTATTTTCTTTGACAATTATTAAGGTTAAATTTTTTAGGTTTCCTATTAAAAAATTCAAAACAACCATTCATAAAGCCTTTGACAAAACAATAATTCAAAGAAAAGCCTATTTTGATGAAAGCGTGATTTTGAAAATATCTATGAAAATTGGGAAGGTTCATTCTTCTCATTACCAAAGTACATAACTTCTCTTTATCACTTTTATACAGTCATAATTGTTGAATGAAAGTTCAAATGGCGTGCTGATGTTATTGAAGATATTTTTAACTATGTGTTCTGCACTATTAAACCATGTGTTGATGATTTTGTGTGATGACCCTTCTGGTCATCTTCGCGTTTGTACATTTATTATACTGTTAGAGCTTCCCTCTAGTGGCCTAAAGTTATTTATGGCTTGCTGGGACCAGTAATTTGGTGCCCTGGTCATTCGTTTTGTTATTTTGGCTATTTGCTTATTTTAGAGCCTTAACTTAGAATATCGTTGACGTTAGTCAATATTATTAGCTAACATGCTCAGAATTGATTTCTAACAGTTCCTTTAGTTTCAGAGCATTGAGTTTGGTCTAGTTGGACTTCTAGTCGAGGCTTGAGAACTTCTGGTGTGGGTTTTGTGTTGCTTTTTCTATTTTCAAGCCATTTGGAGTTGAAAGTGTAACTTTGGTTAGCTTTCGAGGATTGGAGTGTCAGATTCAAAATCCAATGATTCCATCAGCTCCATAATGTTGAGTTTGGGTTACGTAGGTGGTTTGTTTAGGTTTCGAGTGAGCCGAGCTCATTTCAGCTAGTTAGGTGGTTTTAGTCAGCATTGACTTGGGTCAACATTTCTCCAAAATGACCTCGCAAGGAAGTTTTGTCATTTCCATTGAGTCTGGAATGTCGTTTCCACTCTATTAGCATTATTGGTTTTTGAATATCGGGTTCTGATCTTGCCCGGAATACCCCATGGAAATTCTTAGTGCAGCTGGTTTTAGTGCAGTTGCAGCCCTTCAGTGCCAACGGCGCCCAGGCCGCGCGATCGCGCTATCCTGAGGCTGACCCTTGTGCGCGATGGCGCCAGGCAAACATTGATGGTGCCTAGGCTAGCACCTACCTGCTAGCGCTGATTCCGCCTCTTTGTGAATGATCGCGCCTTGGCGCTTTCTCTCCCTTAGCGCGATGGCGCTGACCAGCGGCTATCAGCTATATATCTCTTGACATTTCGATTTTCCAGACTTGTACCTTAATTATTCCAAGTCCAAAACTCATTTTTCTATCAAACAAGTTTCTGTAAACAGCTTCCAAACTTGGAATTTCATTATATTGAAGAGAAAATCATCCTCCCTTAATTATTTGGTAAGTATTCTTCCCTATTCCTTCCCTTTTTCCTCCATGGTTATAATTCTAAAAGCTTGTTTTCCCCTTGAAGAATCTTGCTCCCATGAGTTGCATGTCCCATAAAATCCATGATTTCATTTCCTTGGAGTGTTGCTCTCATTTTGGTAAGCTTCCTTGCTCAAATTCAAGTTTTTTGTTCTTAAAATTCCTTCTTTAAATCCCCTCTTGACCGGGCTGTTTTTGAGCTTTTCCCTTGGCCAAAATTGTTCATTTTTGTAGCATGTCATATTGGCATCTTTGTGGTCATCGTGCTTCTTTCCGTTTTAGGTTTTGGGTTATGGGCCCCGCAAATATGCTTTTAACCCAGATTTCGATCCGGATACAATTGTAGCATTATGGGTATCGTTAGACTTGTTTTAATGTATTATTTATGTTTTTGATAGTTTGATCATCATTTGGGACTTCTCGAAGTGATTCAGGCTTGGATATCATTGTCCAACAGCTTGTCATCGGACGACAGGTTGGTTAGGTATAAACTTCCTAAACTTAGTATATATCGGATAAAATTGTACTAACTGACATCCTTGGGTTGGGTTATTAGGTTGGCATCACAGACCATGACCGCTTTTCCATGATTCGCCTCATTTCTTTTTGGCCGTTGTATGTAGTATTCTTCGTAGTTTCTATTATTACCATTATGATCTGGTGTGCCCTTGTTTTAACTGTGGACCATAGATGGTGGGTTATTCGGGGGTTCTCGTGAGTCCCCAGCATCTTTATCATGATATTATGCTGGCTATCTGTGTTGTAGAGCGATTGGATCTTGTGCAGGGCCGATAGGTTATTTGTGAGCTACTGGGCGGCTATTGTGTTGATCATATCATACCCATACATATAATGAGGATTTCCTACTATATATTACTACGATTTTAGCTTCGGCCTACTGGTAATGATTTTCTAAGCTTTGCATGGCCCTGGTGGCCCATTTTCGATAGAAATGAATTGAGGATGGTTTGACTTAACATGTGGATCTTCTTAGGGTAAATGAGAGTTAAATTATGTTTTCTATCACCAGTTTTACTACTAATGCTAGACTAGGCAGGGCCGTAGTGCTAGTTGAGTTTTCTTACTGATTTGAGGTGGCATTTGACTCAGTCAAACCAAGCACCAAAGATGTTTTACTACTATTTTAGACCCGGTTATGCCCGGACGCCCTTGGTGGGGTTTTTGAGATATTTCCCACTACTTTAGACCCGGTTAAGCCCGAGCACCCTTGGCTGGGTTTTTGAGATATTTTCCACTATTTTAGACCTGGACATAGTCTGGGCATCCATATTTGTGACTTGAGTCTCCAGATTGAATCCAAACTTAGTCCGGATAATATTTTCGATATTGAGTTATAGTATGGGGTTCAGGACCTCCATGGAACTTGCCGTTCTAGGATTGGGGCTTTGGGCTGCGTGTGCCAGAGGAGGCGTATATGGCATAGTAGAGGTATACGGGCAGTTTCCTTCCATGAAACCTACCTACTGGGCCTTTAGTCGCCGGAGAAGGTACATATAGGGTTACTATTCCACTCGGTTTCCATCATGCATCATATCATTCATTGTTTGAGGCTCCACCCTTGTTTGCTATTTGTTGAGTGTACGCTCTGGTTGTATGGGCAGCCGAAGGGTTTGTTTTCACTTGTTTGCATTCATCGGTTGGTTTAGTAGCTAGAGGACTGTAGGTACACTCTTGTTACTTTATGATGGTATTAACCCCTGTTATAATTTTATTTATGAGATTGGATACTGCGAGGTTGTTAGTTTTTAACTTGAGATTAGTATGATTAATTTGGTTATTAATTCCTGTTTTCCGAGCATGCCTATCTTTATTCCTCTCCTCCCTTTCCTTGTACTTGAAGTTACTAGTATACCATCTATTTCTGAAACATGTTATGTATATAATGTTATTGTAAGGACCCCAGGATCGTCGTTTTCTACTTTCACTTGTGCCTGTTGTGTATATATTCTACTTGCTAGCCTTGTATGTTGTTTCTGTTGTCTTCCCTCTAGGCTAGTTCCTATATGACTTTTTGTAGATTTTCGTGACTACTTGTTTCTATTTTCTCTTTTACTATGCTTTTATCTTATATATGCCGAGTCGGCCTATGATACCTACTAGGTACCTTATGCTTCGCATTTGGTGCTCATACTATACTATGCATATTCTGGTGCAGATCCTAGTGTGAGCCATTGCCGCAAGCTCGTGGGAGACTCGTGCTTAGAGATTTCGGACCGTCTCGGACTGAGGGTGAGCTCTTGGAGATCGGAGCTAGCTTTTAGTTTATCTTTTGCTTTATGTACTCTATTACTACTCAGAGACATTTGTGTATATATTATTTTAGACCCATTCATACTTGTCATATGTAGATCCTGCTCTATACTATGATACCAGGTTTTGGGTTTGGTTTTGCTTCCGCATATGTATGTGTATGTTCCTGTTATCTATTTTCTTCAACATCTTCCTTTGCTTCTGCTTATTAGGCTGCTTTTACGCTTAAATTGTTAGATAGTAGCCCATTACTAACCATTTTGGGCTATGGGGATTGGTTCGCCTACTGGGGTATTGTAGGTACCTTCATGACCGGGGAATCGGGTCGTGATAGCTTGGTATACGAGCCCTAGGTTCACTGGTGACATCAGTATAGGATCCAATGTCAAGTAGAGTCCAGCGGATTGGGGCAGAGACGTCCATACTCAATCTTTGGAGGGTATAGTGACATCTTAGGAAAAATGGACTTTTCTTGCTTCTATCTCATGCGTAGTGTCCTTGAAAGTTTCTAGAAATCTCACTTGTTCTGGTTCACTCTTTCGCAGATGGTTCGTATGAGGTCTTCAGCTTCTGGCCGGGGACAGCCTCCTGCTCCTACGCCTATGACTCCATCAAAGGGCTAGGGTGGTCACATGGGTGGGACTAGAGGTCATCCCAGAGCAGCAGCACCAGCTGGAACTGCTAGAGCTGAGATAGAGCCTGAGATTTACTATGAGCTAGAGTTTGTTCCTGAGCCATAGCGTATGGACCCGAGGATAGCCTAGGGGCCACTAGTTCCCACACCAATTTCTGTGCCAACTTCAGCCCCAGCTCAGTCTTCGGATATTTGGGGTTTACTTATTCAACTTTTGGGTATTATTAGGGAGACACCTTCTGAGGTAGCACATATATTTGCTTAGGGGACAACCGTACGTGCACCAAATTCAGGAGTGCAGCCGGCCACTGCGGCTCTTCGTGCCAAGGTTATTCTGGTCCCCTCAGTTTCACAGCCTCTTAGTCCCCGCCTAGTTATGACAGAGCTGGAGCAGAAGGTGTTGGGTAGATTCTTAAGATTGGCACCTTCGCAATTCGCTGGCACTTTTGGATAGGATCCACATAATTTTATTACTACCTGTGAGGAGATGTTGCATCATTGGGGTAATTGGAGACTCCTGGGGTCAGCTATACTACATATCAGCTGGAGGGCCAGTAAAGTTATGGTGGAGGGCCCAAGTTGCTTGAAAACCATCGTCGTCACCTCCTTTGGCTTGGTACGAGTTTTATGAGGCTTTTATGGTCAAGTTATTTCCACAGAGCAACAGAGAGCATCAGATAGAGTAGTTCATTAGACTTGCTCACGATCCTATGACCGTCTCAGAGTACGAGACCCATTTCCATCAAGTTGCTCCATTTGGGGCCATGATTATGCCTACTGAGTTTGACAGAGTCCGTAGGTTTGTTTGGGGGCTACGAAAAGAGTTTAGAGAGCCTGCAGAGATATCGGTTGCTAGTGATTGATCATTCCAGGCTCTTGCGGACTATGCCTGTACTATAGAGGATTCGCGTCGTCATGACACAAGAGCTAGAGATAAGAGGCCTTGACGTCAGGGTGGCTACGTTGGTTCTAGACATGGTCGTAGAGGTTAAGGCCAGTGGGGCCGGGGTTGTCAGCCAAAGCAGCTCCAGGGTCAGTCCAGTCGACCGGTTCAGGCTTCACTTCACATTTCTAGTAGTACTTAGTTTGAGCAGGGTCAGAGTATCAATCAAGGTTATAATGATCAGTCTTTGAGGGGTGCATCTTCTGGGGCATTAGGTCATTGTGTCTATATGGGTTTTGCTAGTTCATCCCAACCGAGTAGGTCGTTAGGGGCTTGTTTCACCTATGGTATTATTGGTTATTTTGCTAGAGATTACCCCCAGTAGGGTGCAGTTTAGCCACCCACTCCACTGGCTCAGCCTATTCGCTCAGTTCAGCCACCGGCTCAAGAAGGTGGTAGTCAGTGTAGAGGTGGTTCTCCACGTGGTAGGGTTATGTCAGTCGCACACCGTCTGGGATAATCTCTTGTCTTCGAGCTAGGAAGTTGATTTCCCGTGGGTGATTAGCTTATCTAGCATATGTATGAGATGCTAGTGCTGACCCTTCATCTCCTGAGTCTGTCCCTATTGTTAGATACTCCTTAGACGTGTGTCCTACCGACCTGCCAGGCCTTCCACCTAAGATAGATATTGACTTTACCATTGAGTTAGAGCCAGGCACTAGGCCCATCTCTATTTCTCCTTACCATATGGATCCTACTGAGTTGAGGGATCTTAAGGAGAAGATCTAGTATTTGTTAGGTAAGGGGTTCATTAGATCGAGTGTGTCTCCTTGGGGTGCTCCTATTCTCTTCGTGAAGAAGAAGGATGGGTCGATGCGGATGTGATTTGATTATCGGCAAGAATACGTATCTGATGCCCAGGATTGATGACTTATTTGATCAGCTTCAAGGTTCTGCCATGTTTTTTGAAGATTGAATTGAGGTCCGACTACCATCATTTCAGGATTAGGGCGGATGACATCCCTAAGACAGCATTCGGGACACGTAATGTCCATTATGAGTTCCTGGTGATGTTTTTTGGATTGACAAATACCCCCGCAGCTTTCATGGACTTGATGCATAGGGTGCTTAGCCCATACTGGGATATGTTCATGATAGTCTTTATTTTTGACATTCTGATATTCTCGAGGAGTAGAGACGAGCATGAGCAGCACTTTAGGACTGTACTTCAGACTTTGAGAGATCATCGGCTTTATGCCAAGTTCTCAAAGTGTGATTTTTGGCTTGAGTCAATTGCATTCCTAGGGCACGTGGTGTCTAAGGATGGGATTAGAGTTAATCCGGGTAAGATTTTGGCGGTTCGTGATTGGCCTAGACCTACTACTACCACCAAGGCTCACAGATTTGTTGGGTTAGCGAGTTACTATAGGAAGTTTATTTAGGGATTTTCTTCCATAGCAACACCCTTGACTATGCTGTCTAGGAAGGATGTTCCATTTCAGTGGTCGGATAAGTGCGAGGATAGCTTCCAGAGGCTTAAGGCCTTATTGACTTGAGCTCTAGTTTTGACCTTGCAAGTCGAGGGTCAGAGTTTTGCCGTGTATTGTGATGCTTTCAGGGTTGGTCTTTGTTGTGTGTTGATGCAGCAAGGTCGAGTGATAGTTTATACGTCGAGGCAGGTGAAGGTTCACGAGTGCAATGCAGCAGGGTCGAGTGATAGCTTATACGTCGAGGCAACTGAAGGTTCACGAGTGCAACTACCCCACTCATGACTTAGAGTTTGCAGCGATAGTCTTCACGCTCAAGATATAGAGGCACTACTTAGATAGAGTTCATTGTGAGATATTCACCGATCACTGTAGTGTTCAGTACATTACGAGTCAGCGAGAGCTAAACTTGAGGCAGACGAGATGGATTGAGCTACTAAAGGACTATGATTTTGCTTTTTTATTCCATCCGAGCAAGGAAAACATAGTAGCGGATGCCTTGAGTCAGAAAGCAGTGATTATGGGAAGCCTAGATTCACTTTGAGTTTTCTAGAGATCGTTTTCCCTGGACATCAAGTCCTTAGCTAATCGTTTGGTTAGGCTTGACTTGTCGTATCCTAGCAGAGTTCTTGCCAGTGTTGAGGTTCATTCTACTCTAGTTGATAAGATTCAGAGCTGACAGTTCGAGGATCAGAGTTTATGTGACCTTCGTGACCAGGTAGTTCAGGGTTAGGCTAGCCAGGCTACTTTAGGTTTTGTTGGTATTTTGAGGTTTAGTGGTCGACTTTGTGTTTCGAGGGTTGGAGATTTGATTTAGTTGCTACTTTGTGACGTACATTATTCTAGATACTCCATTCATCCTTGTGCAGTGAAGATGTATAGAGATTTGAGATAGCTTTACTAGTGGAGCGGTATGAAGTGGGACGTAGTATAGTTTGTATCTCGGTGTTTGAACTGTTAGCAGGTTAAGTTCGAGCACATGAGGCCGGGTGGTTTAATGCAGTGACTTCCCATTCCTGAGTGAAAGTGGGAAGGGATTACTATGGATTTTGTGGTTGGTTTGCCTCGTACGTCTCGGGGTTTTCATTCTATTTGGGTGATTGTGGATCGCCTGGCTAAATTGGTCCACTTCTTTCCAGTTCATACTTCCTACGGTGTTGAGAGATTAGATCAGATTTACATTCAAGAGGTTGTTCGATTGCATGAGTTCCTCACATCTATCATTTCAGACCGCGGAACTCAGTTCAGATCCAAGTTTGGAAAGATATACATAGGGATTTGGGTACAAAGGTTCAACTTAGTACTGCTTTCGACCCTCAGACAGATGGCAAGTCTGAGAGGACTATTCAGGTCCTACAGGACATGCTTCAGGCCTGTGTTCTTGACTTTGGTTGTTCATGGGATCAGTTTGTTCCTTTGGCCGAGTTTTCTTATAATAATAGTTTTCATTTGAGCATCGGCGTGGCACCTTCAAGGACTTGTATGGTAGGAATTGCAGATCGTCGATTGGTTGTTTTGGTGGTTTAGAGTCCGGACCGCAGAGTACATATTTTTTTAGAGATTCCTTGGACCGAGTCCATTTGATTCAAGCTAGACTTAGAGCATCCCAAAGAAGGAATAAGAGTTACGCTGACTATAGACTTTGTGCCTTGGAATTTAGTGTTGGTGACTTGGTATTCTTTCGAGTATCCCCCGTGAAGGGCGTGATGAGATTTGGTCGGTGGGGCAAGCTTAGCCCCAGGTTCATTAGGCCGTTTGAGATTCTTCAGAGGGTTGGTAGTGTGGCCTACATGTTAGCTTTCCCCCCAATGTTTTTAGCTGTGCATCTTATTTTTCATGTTTTGATATTGCCCGGTATATTCCAGATGAGTCTCATGTATTGCATTGGTATTCGACCTATTTAGATGAGAGTTTATCCTTTGTTGAGGAGCTGATTGCTATTCTGGCTAGAGATATTAGGAGATTGAGATCTAGGGATATTTCAGTTGTTAAAGTTCAGTGGAGGCATCGTCCGGTCAAGGAGGCTACTTGGGAGACCGAGAGTGAGTTATGTGCCCAATATCAACAATTGTTTGAGCTTTCAGGTACTCCCTTTTTCTTGACATTCGAGGAAGAAAGTATTTTTAGTAGTGGATGTTGTGATAACCCTTCTGGTCATCTTCGAGTTTGCACATGCATTGTACTATTAGAGCTTTCTTATAGCGGCCCCAAGTCATTTATGGCTTGTTGGGACCGATAGTTCGGTGCCCTAGTCATTCATTTGGTTGTTTTGGCCATTTACCTATGTTAGAGCCTTAACTTAGAATATTGTTGACTTTAGTCAACATTCTTAGCTAACATGCTCAGAATCAAATTCTGATAGTTTTGTTAGCTCCGGGGCATTGAGAACTTACGGTGTGGGTTTTGTGTTGCTTTTTTGTTTTCAGGCCATTTGGAGTTGAACGTTTAACTTTAGTCAGCTTTCGAGGATCGGAGCGTCAGATTTGAAATCTGACGATGTCATCTAGGCATCATTGTGGTCATCATGCTTCTTTCCATTTTTGGTTTTGGGTTGTGGGCCCTGGGGGCCTGGTTTAGACCATGATTTCAACCAGGCTACAATTGTAGCACTATGGATATCGTTAGACTCATTTTAATGTATTATTTATGTTTTTGATAGTTTGATCATCATTCGGGGTTTCTCGGAGTGATTCGGGCATGGATATCATTATCCCAACAACTTTTCATCGAATGACAGGTAGGTTACAGTATAAAACCCCTAAACTTAGCATATATCGGATAAAATTGTACTAACTTATATCCTTGATGGGTTATTAGCTTTGCCCCACAGACCTTGACTGTTTTTCAATGATTCACCTCATTTGTTTTTGTCTTTGTATATAGTATTCTTCGTAGTTGCTATTATCTCCCTTATAATCCGGTGTGGCCTTGTTTTGATGTTGTACCATAGATGGTGGGTTATTCGGGGGTGCCTGTGAGTCCCAGGGATCGTTATCCCAGGGATTGAATCTTGTGCAGGGCCGATAGATTTCTTGTGAGCTGTTGCGCAGCTATATGTGTTGATCATATCATGCTCATGCATACAATGAGGATTTCCTACATCTTACTACGGTTTTGGCTTCGAGCCTACTGGTACTGATTTTCTAAACTTTGCATGGCCCTGAGGGCCCGTTTTTTACGAAAATGAATTGGGGATGGTTGGACATAACATGTGGATCTTCTTGTGGTAAAAGAGAGTTAAATTATGCTTTATATCACCAGTTTTACTACTAATGCTAGACTTGGCAAGGCCGTAGTGCTAGTTGAGTTTTCTTACTTATTTGAGGTGGCATTAGACTCAGTTGGACCGAGCATCAAAGATGTTTTACTACTATTTTAAACCCAGTTATGCCCCGGCATCCTCGGTGGGGTATTTGAGACATTTTCCACTATTTTAGACACAGTTATGCATGGGCACCCTTTATGGAGTTTTTGAGACATTTTCCACTGTTTTAGACCTCGACAGAATCTGGGCATGCATATTTAAGACTTGAGTCTCCATCTTGAATCTGGACTTACTCCGGACGATATTTTTTATATTGAGTTATAGTATGGGGTCCGGGTCCTCCACGGACCTTGCAATTCTGGGCCTGGGGCCTTAGGATTCATGTGCCAGAGGAGGGGTATACAACGGAGTAGAGGTATACGGGCAATGTCCTTCCATAGAACCTACCGACTAGGCCCTTAGGTGCCGGAGGAGGTACAGGGTTACTATTCCACTCGGTTTCCATCATGCATATTATCATTCATTGTTTGAGGCTCCACCCTTGTTTGCTATTTGTTGAGTGTACGCTCCAGTTGTATGGGCGGCCGGAGGGTTTGTTTTCACTTGTTTGTGTTCCTCAGTTGTATGGGTGGTCGGGGACTGTAGGTAGACTCTTGTTACTTTATCACGGTATTATCCCCTGTTATGGTTATATTTATGAGATTGGATACTGCGAGGTTCTTATTATTTGACTTGAGATTGGTATAATTAATTTTGTTATTAATTCTTGTTTTCCGAGCATGCCTATCCTTATTCTTCTCCTCCTTTCCCTTGTACTTGAGGTTACCGGTATGCCATCCACTTCTGAAACTTGTTATGTATATATTGTTATTGCAAGGACCCTATGTGCGTCATTTCCTACTTTCACATGTTCCTGTTGTGTACATATTCTACTTGCTAGTCTTGTATATTGTTTATGTTGTTTTTCGTCTAGGCTAGTTCCTGTGTGCCTTTTGGTAGATTTCCGTGACTACTTGTTTCTATTCTGTCTGTTACTACGCTTTTATCTTATATGTGGCCAGTCGTCCTATGATACCTACTGGGTAACTTATGCTTCACATTTGGTGTTGATACTACACTCTGCATCTTCTAGTGCAGATTCTAGTGTGATCCAGTGACGCTAGCTCATGGGAGACTCGTGCGTGTTGCACGAGAACCGCATCTCAGGCCAAAATCTCTATCTTTTCCGATCCCTCTCACACTTCACTCCTTTTGAGATATTTTTGGGTGTATTTCCTTGTTTTTCATCACTAATCAAAAGTACCTACATAGACATCAATAAAGGCCATAAGAACCTCTAAATCTATTCAAAACATAGCAATAATTTATGGATTTAGGCTCAATAAGTTGGTAGATTACCGACTTATAAACCCCCAAACTTGAACTATTGCTTGTCCTCAAGCAAGATACTCACAAGGCAAGGAATGAATCATGCTCTAGATTCAATCAAGGCACAAAAGACTAATCTATACTAAAAATTAAGAAAAAGAATAAACAAAAGACTCAACTACGATGCTCATCTCAATTTGAACCACCACAAATTCAAGGTAATTTATCATTTCAAAAATCATTTCCAAAAGGACTTTATTTCTCATTCAGAACCAAGGGAAGTTTTTCATTCAAAACAAGACATTCAAGCTTCTCAAGTCATTGACATGGACTGTCAAGGTTTTCCTCGAGATTTGCCACACAACTTGTCTCCTTAATTCCCCATATTTGAAATAGAGACTTCATGTTTCAATTTGAGAGAAAGGTGCCACTCACCACAAGAGAGAATGTCACTCACAATCATTCAATTCACAAACAACGGGATTATAGGAGAACCAAGAAGACTCTCACTCTCTCAAGGAAATTCAATTGTATATGCGTCAAACCATAGGCTTGACCTTCATGTAAATTGACACTAATGTAGGGTATCCAAGATCAAAATCACCAAGGACTTATGGGTTAGGATTTTGGCTAGGGCTAAGGTGAGGATGTCATTTGGTTCAAGTGACTAAACCTCTCTAATGCTCTTTGTTCTCATTTCGAACACCGCTCTCATTTTCAAATTTTAACTTCACCTTATTTCTCCCTCAAACAACCCAAGCTTCTCCTTCCCAATCATGATCATTCAACTCCTTGTATCGCCTTCATTTGGTAGCACCTATTTTTTCTTTTCATGTTTTGCTCATTGGATTGAATTTTTGAGCAATTTTTAATTCAAACCTTAGGTGCTACCTTGAACTTCAAGTGCATTCCTTTTTTAGTCCTTATTTGATCACATACACCCCCAAACTTAGGCATTTTCCTATGTTGTGTATTCACCCCCCCCCCCCCGAAACTTAGGCTTTTAGCATACTTTTCACTTTCAAGAAATTAGGGCGGATGGGTGCAAAGACAGAGATTCAAAAAGGACAATGTGTTAACAAGGTGCCAAAGAACGGTTACAAGCTCAAAGGGGTTTACTAGGATTGATGACATGGGAAGTCATTCGGGTGAAGTGTCTCACAAAAAGGGCCTAAGGTCATCTTCCATGCTCGGTCACACCAAGAATTTTGCCTTGAATCACATTCGTGTCAAGTTCTATATGACACGCATGCACGAGAATCAATGTACAACCTCACCACACAAGGCATCATGCCACAAGACTTCTTTCATTAGTCTCAAAATCAATTGGGGCAAATGATTTTCGACAAGCTATTTCGAGTTCATTACACACTTGTTTGTGAGTAAATCAAGCCAAAGATAGAGTGTGCAATTCATGACAAGAGATGCTTTTCTTCAAAAATTCATTTCCTTTCTTCCTTTTATTTTCAAAAACAATTTGCCAAGAAATATTTTTTGGTGGGCCCATTTCACCACAAGCAACTACAGACTCAATTTAAAACTAAAACTTGGCATTTTACCTTAAGAAAGTCGCCTCTCAATCTATCATAGGGAAACACCAACCCGGGTTGACACACAAACAAAAGAAAAGAAAAAGAAAATAATCAAAAAATTTGTTTCTTGGGAAAGAACCGTGGTATTAAGAAAATCCTTGGAGTTTATTGCTAAACTACTATTAACAAGGTGATATCCAATTGTGCGCTCATGATTCAATTAAAAACAAACCTTGGCGTAGGCCTTTAGCGCATTTGCACAGCATGGGTAGTAAGACAATGGGGCATGTAAGACAAAAACCCCCAAACTTAGATAGAGCATTGTGGTCAATGATATTAGCTAGAGAAAACAGAACACTCCCTGAGGTAGTTGTGCGATGCACACTAATGCTGATGCGGCTGCACCACCATCACACAACCAATAAGTCAATTTAAATTGTGTTTCTGTTTATCATTGTGCGAAGGTTGTGAGAAACACACTTCTGGATATGCGAAATTCCCCACTAATCACATGGCGGTGTGGAGTTTTTGAGAAAACTTCTTGTGTTCTTTCAAAGAGGTGTGAATTTGGTGTGCGATGCACACTAATACTCATGCGACCGCACACCAGTTGCAGGTTGTGGTGCCCATCTTCTTATCTTTCTATTATACCTATGCAACTTGTTGTGCGATATGCACCTTATGACATGAAATTGCACATCGCGCCACATGTCCTAATCATTGCTCACACCGCCTTAGCTTGGTTCCCACTACAAGACTATTAAAAAAACATACAAAGTAAAACCAGAAAGCAAACAGTACATAAAAGTAATAAAAATCAAAATGCTTGGGTTGCCTCCCAAGAAGTGCTTTTCTTAACATCACGTCTCAATGAAGGTACCTCCCACTCAAGGTTCGTCAAGGTAGATAGCCTCTAAGATCGCAACCTCCTCCGGAATGCCCAAGTACTTCTTCACTCACTGACCATTGACTTTGAATATCGAGCCAGCCTAATTTTTTAATTTTATTGCTCCATTGGTGAAGACTTGATGCACTTTAAAAGGACCCGACCATTTGGACCTTAGTTTTCTCGGAAAAATCTAGAGTCTCGAATTGAATAGGAGCACCCAATATCACGGATGGAACTCTCGCCTTAAGATTTGTTGATCATGATAGCGCTTAATCCGGGCTTTGTAGATTGAGGCACTTTCAGAAGCCCATATCCGGAACTCATTCATTTCATTAAGGTCATCCACTCTAGCATGAGCGGCTCTCGCCCAATACAAATTCAGCTTCTTCAAGGCCCACATAGCCTTGTATTCCAATACGACGGGGAGATGACAAGCCTTTCCAAACACCAATTGGTAAGGGGAAATTCCAATCGAGCTTTTTGTAAGCTCTCTTATATGCCCATAGTGCATTGTCCAACTTGCGTGACTAATCCATTTGGTGAACATTCACCGCTTTTGAAGGGATGGACTTCATCTCCCGGTTAGACACCTCAACTTGCCCATTTATTTGTGGATGGTAGGGGTGGCCAATTTGTGTTTGACTCCATATTTAGTGCACTAAACAACTTGTTGCAAAAGTGCAATCCCCCATAACTAATGATGGCACGGGGGGTACCAAACCGAGCAAAAATATCCTTTTTGAGAAAAGCAGTCACGCTTCTCCCTTTATTATTTAATATAGCCACTACTTTGACCCATTTGAACATGTAGTCCACATACACTAGAATATATGTGTTCCCATGTGAGCTTGTAAAGGGACCCATGAAATTGATACCCCATACATCAAATAATGCGACCTCAAGGATGGGTGTTAGTGGAAGTTCATGGCGTCGGGATATGCCCCCTCCCCTTTGACACTTGTCATACTCCTTTACCAAGTCATGGGCATCTTGAAATGAGGTAGGCCAATAGAATCCACTTTGCAACACTTTAGAGGTCATGCGCATACCCCCATGATATCCACCAATAGGTAACGAATGGCATGCTCTAAGAATGGGTGACATTTAATTTTTGGTATGCACCTTTGTATCATCCCATCAACGCAAATCTGGAACAAGTAGAGCTCATCCCAATAATATATATGAACGTCGTAGAGGAATTTCTTTTTCCCATTCGAGTGTCGTCCCTCCGGAAGTAGATCACCTGCTAAGTAATTAGCAAAATACGCAAACCAAGGTGTCGATTGACAAGAAGCAGCCAAAATTTTCTCATCCGGGAATGAGTCATTGATTTCAATCTCCCCCACGGGCCTTCCTTCTTCTTCCAAATGCGATAAGTGGTCGGCCACTTGGTTCTCACACCCTTTTCGGTCATTTACCTCAAAGTCAAACTCTTGAAGAAGTAACACCCACTGGATAATCGGGGCTTTGCATCCTTTTTAGTCATCAAATACCTGATAGCTACATGGTCAGTATCAACCACAACCTTAGTCCCCAACAGGTATGCCCAAAATTTCTCGAAAGCAAACACCATAGTCAATAGTTCTTGTTTCGTAATGGTGTAGTTTGTTTGGGCTGTGTTTAATATTTTGCTTTCATAATATATCGGGTGAAAACATTTTTTTCTTTGTTGTCCAAGCACTGCCCCTAAAGCTACATCTTTGGCATCGCACATAAGCTCAAACAGTCTCAACTAATCTAGTGAAATGATAATACAGGTGGAGGTTAACTTTTCTTTCAAGGTGAGGAATGCCTTTATGCATCTATCATCGAAGTCAAATTTGGCCTCCTTTTCTAGTAGAATACATAAAGGATAGGATACTTTTGAGAAGTCTTTGATAAAATGCCTATAGAATCCAGCGTGGCCAAGAAAACTCTGGACTCCCTTCAAAGTTTTTGGAGGGGGTAGCCTTGATATTATCTCGATTTTGGCTTGATCAACTTCAAGCCCCTTTTTGGAGATCTTGTTCCCCAAGACTATCTCCTCCTTCAACATGAAGTGACATTTTTCCCAATTCAACACCAAATTCGTCTTCTCACATCTTTTAAGCACCCCCTCTAGATTCTCCAGACAATCGCTAAACTCATCCCCAACAACAGAGAAATCATCCATGAAGATCTCCATGGTGTCATTCACTATTTCCGAGAATATTGACATCATACACCTTTGGAAGGTGGCCGGGGCATTGCAAAGCCCAAAGGGAATTCTCTTGAAAGCAAAGGTCCCATACTGACATGTGAAAGTGGTCTTTTCTTTTTCTTCCTGAGCGATTGAGATTTGATTGTATCCAGAGTAACCATCTAGAAAACAATAAAAGCCATGACCAGCCAACTGGTCTAGCATCTGATCCATGAATGGGAGAGGAAAATGGTCCTTTTTCGTCTAAGAATTCAATTTTTGGTAGTCTATGCATACTCTCCAACCGATCATGGGTCTGAGAGCTATAAACTCATCTTTCTCATTGGAAACCATGGTAATTCCTCCCTTCTTTGGCACACATTGCACTGGGCTAGCCTAGGTGCTATCGAATATGGAAAAGACCACCCCCACATCCAACCATTTAATAATTTCTTTCTTCAACACCTCTTGCATCGGTGGGTTAAGCCTTTATTGGTTCTCAATGGAAATAATGCTTTCCTCTTGGAGGTTTATATTGTGTGTACATATTCTCGAATGTATACCAATAATATCCGCTATTGTCCACCCTAGAGCTCAGATATGTTTCTTTAACACTTTAAGCAGAACTTCCACTTGCTTATCGCTCAACTTGTTGGAAATAATGATCTACAAGGTTTCGTTAGATCCTAAGTAGGCGTATTTCAAATGTGACAGTAGTGGCTTGAGCTCCAAGGTAGGAGGCTCAATTATTGAAGGTTTGGATGGTGTAGTTTGCCTGTTCTTTAGATCGAGATCAAGTTTCTTTGGAGGACAAGAGTAGGAACCCATGCGCACCAATGCACAATAAACCTCGTCAAACTCCTCTATCCCCTCACCATCATGATTCAACCGTACCGCTTCTAAAACTTTGTTATTGAATCCCTCTCATATGTGCAAGTCAACCCTTTCCTTGATTTTTTCAATTGTGAAGGACATTTGGAGATCACTTGGTTGCCTCATAGATCTATTCAAATCGAAGGTGGATTCCTCATCATTCAAATCAAACATCAACTCTCCCAAGTCTATTTTGCTCAAGGCACGCCCTATTTTTAGGCGAGGTTGCCCCAAGATAATGGGTATATCAAATACCACAAAGTCCATAGGGTACACAATTTGTCCTACATTGATCAAAATGTCATATCTGACCCCCACGGGATAACTTATTGATCGGTCTATCTTGAAGAACTCCATGTTTGTGCTAGTGGGTTGCCCCAACTCCATTAGTTTGAAAGTGTCCAATGACATCAAGTTGACACTTGCGTTTTCATCATACACTAACATAGTGGAATTGTGAACTCCCTTTGAATCACAAACAGTGTGCACTCTCGGCATCACCGAATCATTGCTGAAATTCCCCACAAGAATTGTGCTACTAATACCAACATCCTCTAAGTTGCATGTGGTGCATAATTCCTTCACTAAATTGGCATACTCAGGCATTTTGTTTAAAGGGGTACTCGCAGGCATATTGATGGTGATTCTCTTCAACATAGATTCAAAATCATTCAGATTCTCATCTATTCTTTCTTGCAAAAATCATTGAGGGAATGAAGAAGGACATATAGGGAAAGGTGTAAGAACCTTAGACTCCTCGTTCTCAAATTGAACAACTTTGGTCAAACCATTTCTCCAAGCTTGCTTATTTCGAGGCTTGCTTCTCATTGTCATTGCAACAACAATGTGGTTGAGAGAGCTCTCAACACTACTACCTCTTTAATCACTCTTGGCTTGCCTAACTTTTAATTTCGAACTAAGCCAAAGCATTCTATCTTCAAGATGTTCAATGGATATAGATTGCGATTTCATGGTTTGGGCAATACTTCCAAGGTTATGACTCGACTTCTCAATGACTCCGTAGGTTGCCCCTACTTTCTCTAACACCTGCACAAGCATACTTTCCATTTTAGAGTCATCATATTATTTGTTCCGACCTAGATTCCCATGATCACATCTACCCAAACTAGGTGGGAACCCACCTTGTGGCCGACTGTAGACACCTCATCCCTACCATCATTTGAGCTCTCACCATATCCTACATGCCTCACACCCCCAACAATACCAATTGTGTAAATAGTTTCAACTCACTCATTTGAGATACTTCTTACCATAAATTCAAGCAGTGTGAAGGTGATTGATAGTTCTCTATTCCTTCGTGCATCAGTCTTTAACCAATCCTCAATCTCTTTAGCGGAGGTCACACCCATTGCTCCCTCAGCCCCCTATCAATCCAACTTAAAGTCTAGCAAGGTATCAAGATCAAGTACGAGTGGGCTACATAAGAAGTACTGGCATTGATGCTTGAGTGATGTGTGCCTGCAATCCACCATAAGCAACAATAAAAGTAAAAGAGACAAATACTCTCGAAGTGATTTCAATTCAACAATCAAAAATAGCTATCAAATCAAGTCCTTGACAATGGTGTCATTTTTGATAAACGCTCAAATCGTACTCCCCAAATATGGAGGCACAACAATCATCAAGTAAAACATATTTATAAGTACCCAATAGGTGTTGGGGTCGTACCAACAAAGACTTGATGTTAGCTATATGAAGATTGTATCGAAATGAGTTCACAAGGAGAGTAATTGTTTAAAAATAGGAGAGTAAAAGGTTGGGGGAATTGGGATTCTGTCACTAGAATCACAATTAAAATTTAAAGCAAATAAACAAAGCAGGTGTACCAAATTGAGTAGGCGACTATGGATGTGTATCCAATGGGGCATTAATATAGGATAGGGTGTTTATCTATTCACACTTATTCTCTCTTGTTAACATAAGTAGCATTAGTTATGGGTATGGTTGTTTATATCTCGATCAACAACCATATGTCTGATAATCCTAGTTAGAGCATCATCAGTTAAATAAATAAGCAACCAATATCTAGCGTGGGGAGGTCACATTATCTCTAGCGTAGACCCTTAAATGGGTAACTACATCGATAAGAGTTATTTCTACCCTCAAATCTGAATGGAGTCCCAAGTTCCTACTAGTAATATCACATCAGAAACCATGAAATTCTCTTTCAAGCAACAACATAGTCAAGTAATGAAAGTTAATATTTGCAACCACCAATTTTAGGATTAAAACTTGGTGAACCTACTAGACCCATATCAAATAAACAATTATAAACAAGAATAAGCAACACCCACACCCATTTGTCAAGCACTCATTATCAACACATCCCTAGACAAATAAAATTATCCACTCATAGGAAAGGAGAGAGATATACCAAATGGGGGTTCTCAAAGGTAAAAAGCTCATCAGATTGTTTTGGACTGAAGAATGTTACTTACAATTATGCCTAAATTGGCCTTTTATACTTTCCCAAAACATCACTAAAATTTAGGACAAAATTACCCTTTAGGTGGTATGCGATGCAACGTGCAATTCGCATTTCATGATGTACATATCACACACTGTCTTCAGGTGGACCACTAACTTCAGCTTATTTTGGAGGCTTCGCGCAAAGGAGGTGCAGTTGGAACCTTGGGTTGTGTGCGTCGCACAACGTGTGATGACCCTTCCAATCATCTTTATGTTTACACATTCATTGTACTATTAAAGCTTTCCTGTAGTGATCCCAAGCAATTTATGGCTTGTTGGGACCTATAGTTTGGTGCCCTGGTCATTCGTTTGGTTATTTTGGCCGTTTGCCTGTTTTAGAGCTTTAATTTAGAATACCATTGACTTTAGTCAAAATTCATAGCTAACGAGATCAGAATTGAATTCTTCTAGTTTTGTTAGCTCCATAGCATTGAGTTTTATTTATTTGGACCTTTAGTGGAGGCCTTAGAACTTCTGGTGAGGGTGTTGTGTTGTTTTCTCTATTTTCAGGCTATTTGGAGTTGAAAGTGTAACTTTGGGTAGCTTTCAATTATCAGAGCGTCAGATTTGAAATCCAATGATTCCATCAGCTCCAGAATGATGAGTTTGAGTTAGTAAGGTGGTTAGTTCAGGTCCTAAGTGAGCCGGGATTAATTTGAGCCTTTGGGTTCTTATTCGTTAGTGTTAACTTGGGTCAACATTTCTCCAAAACGACCTCGTATGGAAGTTTAGTTGATTCTGTTGAGTGTGTAACGTCATTTCCACTCTATTAGCATTATTAGTTTTTGAGTATCGGTTTCCAATTGTGCCCGGAATGCCCTATTGAATTTCTAAAAAGTTGCAAATTTAGTTGCAGGCCAGGCCTTCAGCGCCAACAACACTAGTCTAGCGCGATCGCGCTCAGGCGCATTTTGCCTGCCAATGCGATTGTGCTGTGGAAGTGCGATGGTGCCTTGGCGCCTGGACCTCCTTGAGCGAGATGGCACTAGTTTAGCGTGGCGACCATGAGCTATATATTTCTTGTTTGTTCGACTTTCCAGCCATTTATCTCAACCTTTCTCTAAAAATCCACCATTTTTGCTCATTCAAAAATCTTGGAAAAATTATGTAGTGGCTGCCTCTTAGCTCGTGCATGTTTGTGGTCTTGAAGAGTTATCCATCTTGGCTAAAAAATTCCATCAGTTTGGTAAGTAATCCTTGCCTAATTTCCATTTTTATTCTTAAAATTCTATCTTTAAACCTCAACTTGAGCGGGCTGCTTTGGCGCCCTCTCTTGGCAAATTGTGCTCAATTTTGGAGCATGGCTTCTTGGTATCGTTGTGGTCATCGTGCTTCTTTTCATTTTTAGTTTTAGGTTGTAGGACCCACAAGCCCGCTTTTGACCTGGATTTTGACCTGGCTACAATTGTAGCGATATGGTATCGTTAGACTCACCTTGATGTATTATTTATGTTTTTGATAGTTTTATCATCATTCGGGGTTTCTCAGAGTGATTCGAGCTTGGATTTCATTATCCCAGCAGCTTGTCATTATACGACTGGTAGTTTATGGTCTAAACTCCCTAGAATTAGCATATATCGGATAAAATTGTACTAGCTGGCATCCTTGGGTTTGGTTATTAGGTTGGTACCACAGACCCTGTCCGCTTTTCCATGATTCGCCCTATTTCTTTTCTCTGTTGTATGTAGTATTCTTAGTAGTTGATATTATCACCCTTATGGTCCGGTGAGGCCTTGTTTTGACTCTAGAACATAGATGGTGGGTTATTCGAGGGTGCTCATGAGTTTCGGGCATCATTATCATGATATTATGCTGGCTATCTTTGTTGTAGAGTTATTGGATCTTGTGCAGGGCTGATAGGTTGATTGTGAGCTGCTGGGAGGCTATTTGTATTGATCATTCATTTCCATGCATATAAAGAGGATTTATCAATGTTTTACTATGGATTTAGCTTTAGGCCTACTTGAATTGTTTTCTAAACTTTGCATTGCCCTGGGGGCCCATTTTCGATGGAAATGAATTGGAAATGGTTTGACTTAACTTGTGGATCTTATTGGGGTAAAATAAAGTTAAAGTATGATTTCTATCACCAATTTTTCAATTAACACTAGACTCGGCAGGGCCGGGGTGCTAGTTGAGTTTTTTACTAAATTTGGGATGATTTTAGCCTCGGTCGGACCAAGCACCTGAGATGACTTTCTACTTTTTAGACCTGGATATGCCTGGGCACCCTTGGAGGGGTTTTTGAGACATTTTTCCTACTACTTTAGTCATGGATAGGGTCTGGGCATGCATATTTGAGACTGGGTCTCTATCTTGAAATCGGACTTATTTTCGGATGACAGGTTTGATACTGAGTTTTATTATGGGGTCCGAGACCTCCATGAACCTTGTCGTTCTGGGCCTGAGGCTTTAGGCTGCATGTGCAGGAGGGAGGGCATACGGTGAGTAGAGGTATACAGGTAGTATCCTTCTACGGAACCTACCTGTTGGGCTCGATCAACACCGGATGAGGTACATATAAATTTTTTATTTCACCCTTAGATCTTCATGCATCATATCATTCATTGTTTGAGGCTCCACCCTTGTTTGCTATTTTTTGAGTGTACACTCTAGTTGTATGGGCGGCCAGATGGTTTTGTTTTCACTTGTTTGCTTTCCTCGATTATATGGGGGTGGCCAGGGGACTGTAGGTAGCCTCTTGTTAATTTATCACGGTATTATCCCCTGTTATGTATTTTTATGAGATTGGATACTGCGAGGTTGTTATTTTTTAACTTGAGATTGGTATGATTCATTTGGTTACTAATTCTTATTTTCCGAGCATTCCTATTCTTATTCCTCCCTCCTTTCACTTGTACTTGAGGTTACCGGTATACCATCCACTTCAGAAACTTGTTATGTATATATTGTTATTGCAAGGACCCTAAGTGCGTCGTTTCCTACTTTCACTTGTGCCTGTTGTGTACATATCCTACTTGCTAGTCTTGTATGTTATTTCTGTTGTTTTTCATCTGGGCTAGTTCCTGTGTTCCTTTTTGTAGAATTCTGTGACTACTTGTTTCTATTTTGTCTGTTACTATGCTTTTATCTTATATGTGCCCAGATGGCCTATGATACCTACTAGGTACCTTATACTTCATATTTGGTGCTCATACTACACTCTGCATCTTCTAGTCCAGATCCTAGTGTTGACCATCATCGTTAGCTCGTGGATACTCCTCTGAGGAGATGCTTTTGATGATATTCTTGACTGATGGTGAGCTCTTGGCGACCAGAGCTTAACTTTTAGCTATCTTTTGATTATGTACTCTATTTCTACTATGAGATAGCTTTGTATATACTATTTTGGACCCTTGTACTCCTTATGTTGATCCGGCTCTTATACGCTATGATATCAGGTTTTGGGTTTTGTTTAGCTTCCGCATTATATATATTACTCCTGTTATTTATTTTCTTTATCTTGTCCCGTTGCTTTTGCTTATTCAACTGTTCTTCTGCTTACTTTGCTAGATAGTTGCCCATTAATTACCGTTCCAGGCTACGGGGATTAGTTCGCCTACTGGGGGTTGTAGGTGCCATCATGACTGAGAAATCAGGTTGTGATAGCTTGGTATCAGAGCTCTAGGTTCACCGGTGTCATCTGTATAGGAGCCAATGTTTAGTAAAGTCTTGTGGATTGGGAAAGAGACGTCCGTACTCAATCTTCAGGAGGTTATAATGATAGCTTAGAAAAACATTGGACTTTTCTTGTTTCTATCTCGTGCATAGTATCCCTGAAAGTTTTTGGAAATCTAACTTACTCTGGTTCGCACTTCCACAGATGGTTCATATAAGATCTTCAACTTCTGGTGGAGGAGAGCCTCCTGCCCCTGCACCTCCAACTCCGGCTAGAGGTTGGGCTGGTCGCAAGGGTAGAGGTAGGGGTCGTGGATTCACCAGAGCAGCGTCACAAGCTAGAGCTACTAGAAATGAGATAGTGCTTGAGTTTGACTATGAGCAGCAACACGTGGACTCAGGGGCAGCCCAAGAGCCACCAGTTCTAGCACTAGTTTTCGTGCCAAATACAGCCCCATCTCAGTCTTCAGATATTAAGGGTTTACATGTTTAGCTATTGGGTATGATTGGAGAGAGACCTTCAAAGGTAGCACAGACACCCGCTCAGAGGGCAGCCCTAGGTGTTCAGAGTTCCGGAGCGAAGCCTGCTACTATGGCACCCCATGCCGAGGTTATTCTGGTCCCTTCAGTTGCACAACCTCTTGCTCTTCGCCCAGCGATGATAGATGAGGAGCAGAAAGTGTTAGGTAGGTTCTGGAGATAGTCACCACCAAGATTTTTGGTACATCGGGTTAGGACCTGCATGATTTTATTACTACATGTAAGGAGATGTTGCACTATCTGAGTTTGTTGGAGACTTACGGAGTCGGTTATACCACTGATCAGCTGAAGGGTCCAGCAAAGCTATGGTGGAGGGCACAGATTGCTTGTAGACCTTCTACATCACCTCAGTTGACTTGGTCCAAGTTCTTGCCACAGAGCAACAGGGAGCGTCAGATAGAGGAGTTCACTAGACTTGCTCAGGATTCTATGACTGTATCAGAGTACGAGACCCGTTTCCATTATCTTGCTATATTTGGGGCCATGATTATGCCTACTAAGGCCGACGGGGTCCATAGATTTGTTTGTGGGCTATGGAGAGAGTTAAGGGAGCCTGCGGAGATATTGGTTGCTAGTGGTCGGTCTTTCCAGGCTATCGTGGACTATGCCCGTACTGTAGAGGATTTGCATCATCATGACACCAGGGCCAGAGATAAGAGGACTCTACATCAGGGTGGCTACAATGGTTCCAGACATAGTGGTAGAGGTTCAGGCCAGTGGGGCTGGGGCTATCAGCCACAACAGCATCAGGGTCAGTCCAGCCGATTAGTTCAGGCTTCACTTCAGACATCCGGTAGTACTCGGTTTGAGCAGGGTCAGAGCAGCAATTAGGGCTATAGCGATCATTCTTTGAGGGGTACAACTTTTGAGGCATCAGGTTGTGGTGGTGATATGAGTTCTACTGGTTCATCTCGACGAAGAAGGTCATTAGAGGCTTGTTTTACCTATGGTATTGTTGGCCATTTTGCTAGAGATTGCCCCCAGAAGGGCATAGTTCACCCAGCCACTCAGCCGGCTCAGCCTATTCACTCAGTTCAGCCACAAGCTCGAGAAGGTGGTGGTTAAGGTAGAGGTGGTCCTCCATATGGCAGAGCAGGTTGAGGTCGTCATCAGTTCTATGCGGTCCTTGGGAGACCGGAGGCAGAGGCCTCAGATACTGTGATTACAGGTACAATTTTTATGTGCCATCAGTCTGCTATAACTTTATTTGATCTTGGATGCACTTGCTCATATATATCTGCCTACTTTCTGCCTTGTTTGGGGTTGGCTAGTGAGCCATTATTTGTTCCTTTTTCTGTTTTGACCTCAATAGGAGATTCTTTAGTAGTGGATCAGATTGTGAGATCTAGTGTGATTTTTGTTTGTGATTTGGAGACTTGGGTTGATTTGATGATACTTGACATGCTAGATTTTCATATAATACTAGGCATGGACTGGTTATCCCCTCACCATACGGTTTTGGATTGTTATGCTAAGACCATTACCTTAGCAATGCCCGGTGTATCCCTGATTGTGTGGCAGGGTTCTATCAACCGCGCACTATCTGGGATCATCACTTGTCTTCGAGCTAGGAAGTTGATCTCTCATAGGTGTTTATCTTATCTAGCATATGTCCAAGATACTAGTGCTGACCCTTCATCTCTTGAGTCTGTTCCTGTGGTTAGAGACTTCCTAGATCAGTTTCTTATTGACCTGCCAGGCCTTCCACCTGAGAGAGATGTTGATTTTTCCATTGAGTTAAAGTCGGGCACCAAGCTTATTTCTATTCCTCCCTACCGTATGGCTCCTACTGAGTTGAGAGAGCTTAACGAGCAACTCCAGGACTTGTTAGCTAAGGGGTTCCTTAGATAGAGTGTGTCACCTTGGGGTGCTCCTGTCCTCTTCGTGAAGAAAAAGAATGGGTCGATGCGGATGTGTATTGACTATCGGCAGTTGAATAAGGTGACCTTGAAGAATAGGTATCCGATGCCAAGGATTGATGACTTGTTTGATCAGCTCCACTGTTCAGCCGTGTTTTCGAAGATTGATTTGAGGTCTGGCTACCATCAGTTGAGTATTAGGGCGGAAGACATCCCTAAGACAGCATTCAGGACACGTTATGGCTAATTTTGTGTGCCATCAGTTTGCTATAACTTTATTTGATCTATGATTCACTTGCTCATATATATCTGCCTACTTTCTGCCTTGTTTGGGGTTGGCTAGTGAGCCATTATTTGTTCCTTTTTCTGTTTTGACCACAATAGGAGATTCTTTAGTAGTGGATCAGATTGTGAGATCTAGTGTGACTTTTGTTTGTGATTTGGAGACTTGGGTTGATTTGATGATACTTTACATGCTAGATTTTCATGTAATACTTAG
Source organism: Jaltomata sinuosa (assembly GCA_003996215.1). Classification (NCBI taxonomy): domain Eukaryota; kingdom Viridiplantae; phylum Streptophyta; class Magnoliopsida; order Solanales; family Solanaceae; genus Jaltomata; species Jaltomata sinuosa. The sequence continues at coordinate 200,654 of QJPP01002697.1, read as the reverse complement.
CATGGACTAGTTATCCCCTCACCATGCGGTTTTGCATTGTTATGCTAAGACCATTACCATAGCAATGCCCGGTGTATCCCTGATTGTGTGGCAGGGTTCTATCAACCGCGCAATGTCTGGGATCATCTCTTATTTTTGAGCTAAGAAGTTGATTTCCTGTGGGTGTTTAGCTTAAATAGCATATGTTCGAGATGCTAGTGCTGACCCTTTGTCTCCTGAGTCTGTTCCTGTGGTTAGAGACTTATTAGATGTGTTTCCTACCGATATGCCAGGCCTTCCATCTGGGAGAGATGTTGATTTTTCCATTGAATTAGAGCCGGGCACCAGGACTATTTCTATTCCTCCCTACCGTATGGCTCCTACCGAGTTGAGAGAGCTTAAGGAGCAACTCCAGGACTTGTTAACTAAGGGGTTCATTAGATATAGTGTGTCACCTTGGGGTGCTCGTGTCCTCTTCGTGAAGAAGAAGAATGGGTCGATGCGGATGTGTATTGACTATCGACAGTTGAATAAGGTGAGCGTGAAGAATAGGTATCCGATGCCAAGGATTGATGACTTGTTTGATCATCTCCAGGGTTCAGCCGTGTTTTCAAAGATTGATTTGAGGTCCGGCTACCATCAATTGAGGATTAGGGCGGAGGACATCCCTAAGACAGCATTCAGGACACGTTATGGCCACTATGAGTTCTTGGTGATGTATTTTCGGTTAACTAATGCCCTCACAGCCTTTATAAATTTGATGCATAGAGTGCTTAGCCTATACTTGGATATGTTTGTGATAGTCTTAATTGATGATATTCTGACATACTCGAGGAGTAGGGACGAGCATGAGCAGCATTTGAGGACTGTACTTCAGACTTTGAGATATCATTGGCTTTATGCCAAGTTCTCAAAGTGTGAGTTTTGGATTGAGTCAGTTGCATTCCTAGGACACGTGGTGTCTAAGGATTGGATTTGTGTTGATCCGGGTAAGATTTCGGCGGTTCGTGATTGGCCTAGACCTACTACTCCTACCGAGGTTCACAACTTTGTTTGTTTCACCGGGTACTACAAACGGTTCATTGAGGGAATTTCTTCCATAGCAGCACCTTTGACTCTGCCGACTAGGAAGGATATTCCATTCCAATGGTCGGATCAGTGCGAGGATAGATTTCATAGTCTTAAGACCTTATTGACTTCAACTCAAGTTTTTACTTTGGCGGTTGAGGGTCAGAGTATTTTCGTGTATTGTGATGCTTCAAGGGTCGGTCTTGGTTGTGTATTAATGCACTAGGGTCGAGTAATAGCATATGCGTCGAGGCAGCTGAATGTTCACGAGTGTAACTACCCAACTCATGACTTGGAGTTTGCAGCGGTAGTCTTCGCGCTAAAGATATAGAGGCACTACTTATATGGGGTTCACTGTGTGATATTCACTGATCAACATAGTATTCAGTACATTATGAGTCAGCAAGAGCTGAACTCAAGGCAGAGAAGATGGATTGGGCTACTGAAGGACTACGATTTCACTATTCTATACCATCCGGGCAAAGCAAATGTGGTAGCGGATGCCTTGAGTCGGAAGGCGGTGAGTATGGGCATCCTAGCTTCACTTTAAGTTTCTGAGAGACCATTGGCCTTGGACATTCGATCGTTGGTTAACCGATCGGTTAGTCTTGACTTGTCAGATCCTACCAGAGTTTTTGCCAGTGTTAAGGTTCGTTCTACTCTAGTTGATCAGATTCAGAGCCGACAGTTTGAGGATCAGAGTTTGTGTGACCTTTGTGATCATGTAGTTCGGGGTGAGGCCAGCAGGACTACTTTGGGTTCTGATGGTATTCTGAGGTTTGATGGTCGACTTATTGTTCTGAGGGTTGGTGATTTGATATAGTTGATACTCCGTGAGGCACATTGTTCTAGATACCTCATTCATCCTAGAGCGGCGAAGATGTATAGAGATTTGAGACAACTCTACTAGTGGAGCGGTATGAAGCTAGATATAGCAGAGTTCGTATCTCGGTGCTTGAACTGTTAGCAGGTGAAGTTCAAGCACATGAGACCGGGTGGATAATTGAAGCGACTTCACATTCTTGAGTAGAAGTGGGAAGATATTACTATAGACTTCGTTATTGGTTTGCCTCATACTTCTCATGGGTTTGATTCCATTTGGGTGATCATTGATAGGCTCACTAAGTTAGCACATTTCATGTTGGTTCAGACTTTGTATGGTGCTGAGAGGTTATTGCAAATCTACCTTCGTGAGATTGTTCGGTTGTACGGGGTCCCAGCTTCCATCATTTCAGACTGTGGCACTCAGTTCACATCTCAGTTCTGGAGGGCTATTCAGCGAGATTTGGGTACAAAGGTTCAGCTTAGTACTGCTTTCCATCCTCAGATAGATTTCCAGTCCGAGAGGACTATTCAAGTCCTAGAGGACATGCTTCGGGCTTGTTTTCTTGACTTTGGAGGTTCATGGGATCAGTTTGTGCCTTTGGCCGAGTTTGCTTATAATAGTAGTTTCTATATGAGCATCGGGATGGCACCTTTCGAGCCCTTGTATGGCAGGGGTTGCAGATCGCCGATTGGTTGGTTTGATGGGTTAATGTCCAAATAGCAGAGTACAAATTTGCTTAGAGATTCCATGGACAAAGTCCATTTGATTCAGGATAGACATAGAGTGGCCCAGAGCAGGCAGAAGAGCTACACTGATTGTAGACTTCATGCCTTGGAGTTCAGTATTGGTGACTTGTTTATTCTTCGAGTGTCGCCCGTGAAGGGCGTGATGATATTTGGTTGGCGGGACAAACTTAGCCCCAGGTTTATTGGGTCGTTTGAGATTCTACAAACGGTTGGTAGTATTGCCTACATGTTAGCTTTGCCTCCAATGTTTGCAACTGGTCACCCAGTTTTTCATGTCTCGATGTTATGCTGGTATGTACAAGATGAGTCCCATGTGTTGCATTGGGATTCTGTTCAATTGGATGAGAGTTTGTCTTTTGTTGAGGAGCCGATAGCTATCCTGACCAGAGATATCAGGACATTGAGATCTAGGGAGATTCCAGTTGTGAAAGTTCAGTAGAGAAATCATCTGGTCAAGGAGGCTAGTTGGGAGACCGAGAGTGAGTTGCGTGCTCAGCATCTGCAGTTCTTCACACCTTCAGGTACTACCTTTTTATTGAGTTTCGAGGACAAAAGTCTTTTTCGTAGTGGATGTTGTGATGACCCTTCCATTCATCTTCGTGTTTACGCATTCATTGTACTGCTAGAGCATTCCTGTAGCGATCACAAGTCATTTATGGCTTGCTGGGACTGGTAGTTCGGTGCCCTAGTCCTTTGTTTGGTTGTTTTGATCGTTTGCCAGTTTTAGAGCTTTAACTTAGAATATCATTGACTTTAGTCAACATTCTTAGCTAACGTGCTCGAAATTGAATTCTGACAAGTTCATTAGCTCCGTCGCATTAAGTTTGGTCTAGTTTGACCTTCAGTTGAGGCCTGAGAACTTCTGGTGAGGGTGTTGTGTTATTTTCTCTATTTTCAGGCCATTTGGAGTTGAAAGTGTAACCTTGGGTGGCTTTTGATGATTGGAGTGTCGGATTCGAAATTCGATGATTCCATCAGCTCCAAAATGATGAGTTTGGGTTAGGAAGGTGGTTGGTTTGGGTCCCAGGTGAGCCAAGCTCATTTCAAGCCTTTTGGTTCTGAAATGATCTCGTATGCAAGTTTCATCGATTCCCTTGAGCCCAGAATGTCGTTTCCACTCTATAAGCATTATTGATTTTTGAGTATCGGTTTACGATTATGCCCGGAATTACCTATTGAATTTGTAAAAAGTTGAAGATTTTGTTGCAGGCCAGGCCTTCAGCGCTAACGGCGCCAGTCTAGCGCGATCGCGCTCAGGCGCATTTTGCCGGCCAGCGCGATGGCACCCTTGCGCCTGGCCCTCCATGAGCGTGATCGCTAGTTTAGTGTGATAGCACTGACCAGCAACCATCAACTATATATTTCTGGTTTGTTCGATTTTCCATCCATTTCTCTCAACCTTTCTCACTCTAAAACTCTCAAACACTCTCCCAAATCGTTCCATATCAATGTTAGCTTTGGGGAAATCAAATGTTCATCAATTTTCTGTGCTTCTTCGATTCTTGGTAAGCTTCTTCCCCAACTTCCTTTCTTTTGGTTTTATCTAAAAATCCGCCATTTTTCCTCATTCCAAAACCTTGGAAAATTGTTGTAGTGGCTGCCTCCTAGCTCGTGCATGTTCGTGGGCTTGAAGAGTTATCTGTCTTAGCTTAAAAATTCCATCATTTTGGTAAGTAATCCTTGCCTAATTTCCATTTTTATTCTTAAAATTCTATCTTTAAACCTCAACTTGAGCGTGCTATTTTGGCACCCTTCTCCTCGATAATTGTGCTCAATTTTGGAGCATGCCTTCTTGGAATCGTTATGGTCATCATGATTCTTTTCGTTTTTAGTTTTAGGTTGTGGGCCCCAAGGTCTCACTTTTAACTTGAATTTTGACCCGGCTACAATTGTAGTGCTATGGGTATCGTTTGAATCACCTTGATATATTATTTATGTTTTTGATAGTTTGATCATTGTTCGGGGTTTCTCGGAGCAATTCGAGATTGAATTTTGTTGTCCCAGTAGCTTATAGTGGGACGACAGGTAGGTTACGGTGTAAACTCCCTAGACTTAGCATATATCAGATAAAATTGTACTAGCTGGCATCCTTGGGTTGGGTTATTAGGTTGGTACCACAGACCTGACTGCGTTTCCATGATTCGCCCCATTTCATTTCTCCGTTGTATGTAGTATTCTTAGTAGTTGATATTATCACCCCTATTGTCCTGTGTGGCCTTGTTTTGACTCTGGAACATAGACAGTGGGTTATTCGGGGGTGCCCATGAGTCACGGGCAATATTATCATGATATTATGCTGGCTATTAATGATGTCGAGAGATTGGAGTCTGTGCAAGGCCGATAGGTTGATTGTGAGCTTTTAGGCGGCTATTTGTGTTGATCATTCATTTTCATGCATATAAAGAGGATTTATCCACGTTTTACTACGGTTTTGGCTTTGGGCCTACTAGAATTGTTTTCTAAACCTTGCATGGCTCCGAGGGGCCATTTTCGATGGAAATGAATTGGAAATGGTTTGACTTAACTTGTGGATCTTCTTGGGATAAAAAAATGTTAAAGTATGATTTTTATCACCAGTTTTTCTATTAACGCTAGACTAGGAAAGTCCGGGGCGCTAGTTTAGTTTCTTACTAAATTGGGATGATTTTAGCCTCGGTCGGACGGAGCACCTAAGATGACTTTCTACTGTTTAGACCCAGCTATGCCCGAGCACCCTTGGAGTGGTTTTTGAGACATTTTTCCCACTACTTTAGTCTTGGAAAGGGTCTGGGCATGCATATTTGAGACTGGGTCTCTATCTTGAACCTGAACTTGTTTTCGGATGACATGTTTGATACAGAGTTTTAGTATATGGTCCGGGACCTCCATGGACCTTGCCTTTCTAGGCCTGGGGATTTGGGTTGCATGTTCCTGAGGGAAGGTATACGGTGGAGTAATGGTATACGGTCAGTGTCCTTTCATGGAACCTACCTGCTGGGGCCTATCGGAACCGGATGAGGTACATACAAAATTTCTATTTCACCCTGAGATTTTCATGCATCATATCATTCATTTTTTAGGCTACACCCTTGTTTGCGGTTTGTTGTGTGTACGCTCCAGTTGTATAGGTGGCCGAAGGACTTTATTTTCACTTGTTTGTGTTCCTCGCTTGTATGGGCGGTTGGGGGACTGTACGTAGCCTCTTGTTACTTTATCGCAGTGTTATCCTCTATTGTGGTTATGCTTATAAGATTATATACGGGTAAGTTGTTACTTGTTAGATTTGAGATTGGTATGATTAGTTGGGTTATTGATTCCTATTTCTGAGCATGTCTATCTTTACTCTCCTCTTCCTTTCCTTGTACTTAAGGTTACCGGTATACCATCCATTTCTAAAAGTTATTTTGTATATACTGTTATTGCAAGGATCCCAGGGGCATTAATTTTTACTTTCACCTGTATATTTTGTGTATATATTCTACTTCCTAGCCTTGTATGTTATTTCGTTTGTCTTCCCTCTAGGCTAGTTCCTGTGTACTTTTTCATTGTTTTTTGTGGCTACTTGTTTCTATTTGGTATGTTACTATGCTTTTATCTTATATATGCCCAGTCGGCCTACGATACCTACTGGGTACCTTATGCTTCGTATATGGTGCTCATACTACACTCTGCATCTTCTAGTGCAGATCCTAGTGTGGGCCATCATCGTTAGCTCGTGGAGACTCGTGCAAGGAGCTTCTTTTGGTGATATTTTTGACTGAGGGTGATCTCTTGGCGACCGGAGCTTAGCTTTTAGTTATATTTTGATTATGTACTATATTTCTACTTGGAGACATCTTTTTATATATTATTTTTTACCCTTGTACTCCTTATGTAGATCCGACTCTTATACGCTATGATATCAGGTTTTGGGTTTGCTTTAGCTTCTGCATTGTATATATTACGCCTGATATCTATTTTCTTAATCTTGTCCCCTTGATTCCGCTTATTAAACTGTTCTTCGCTTTATTTGCTAGATAGTAGCCCATTACTGACTGTTCCGGACTATGGAGATTGGTTCGCCTACTGGGGGATTGTAGGTGTCATCATGACCGAGAAATAGGGTGTGACACAACGACCACACTCCTTAGCAGATTCTTCATTGAATTTTTCATATCCATACGGCAAAGGTGCATTCCGCACCACAGCTTGTGCGTGTCGCACGGGCACCGCATTTTAGGCCAGAATCTCCATCTTTTCCGATCCTTCCAAACTTCACTCCTTTTGAGTCCTTTTTGGTCCATTTCCTTATTTTTCATCACTAACCAAAAGTACCTACATAGATATCAATAAAGGACATAAGAACCTCTAAATCTATTCAAAATATAGCATTAATTCATGGAATTAGGCTCAATAAGTTGGTAGATTACTGACTTATAACACATCAATAAAAATGGATGCCAAATCCATCTTAACGATTTGAGAAATACAGGTTAAAGTCATTGTGTCCCCTCACTAATTATCATCAAAGAGATAACATCTTTAAAGTCATGACGAATATGTAACAAGGTAAAGGAAGTAATGTGCACATTGATAATTAGACACAAACAAACTGTTAATGTGGTGTGTAGCAATTAAATCACATTCAATGTTCTCATGCGATTACGTCCTTTGAGCATGTTGGGGTTAAGGGATAGAGTTATATCACACCGGAACATAGTGTACAAAATTATAAAAAAATATATATATGACAGTTATGTCCACTTGGTTAAGAGGTATATTGGCCAAGGGATCTCTATCCTATGATTGCTAACAAAAGAGTTTTTGTTAAAAGTATGTGTCCGAGCAAACACTCATATTTTCAATGAAATAAATGTTCCAAAAAGGTCACTCTCAAAATTGCTCTTTACACAAGTAATATGGTCATGATAAGTACAACTGTCCTATGCGAGAACATAACACAAATGCATCTCAAATAGCTCTCATGGGGGAGTATCTCAAGGAGTTAACTTTTATTGTATGCATTATTAAGTATTTCTTAATATGTTCTTTGCATGAGTCATTAAGTATTAAGTAGTGGTTAATTCTACCTTATCTTTGGTGAAATTAATCAATATCTTTTTTTGTTAAAGTAAATTTTACCGTTAAAATACTTACTCATATAAATTGATAAAGTGCACTCAAATAACAAGAAAAATGTACAGTCTTAAAAACAATTCTTCGTCTATTTCTAGAACCACATCTACATTATCTTCATAACTATAATTGAGACTCCAGCTTACACGTGTTTCTTAAATAGACTCTATAAAAGAACTTTCCTTATTTATGCAATAATATGGAACTCCACAATTTAATATTTGTGGTAAATATCTATTATGGCTTGTCCATTCATTAACTATTGGGTATACTTAATGTGAAGAATCTCGATACAATTTTTCATTCTCCTAGAGTTTCTAATGCTCTTCTTCATCCGCTCTACAATAGTTCAAATCATCTAATTAATGAAATATCTCTAATGTTTTTCCTATTTCAGAGATTTCTTTTTATCAAGTATTGAATAACTTGGGGTTCATTCCTTCATTTTGAAGTCTGAAAAGTCGCTAATAATGCTTGTGATACAATCAAACCATGCCAACAATATAAGATCTCATAATCATACCCATATAGGCAAAGCCAATAAATTTTTTCACCCTAAATTATAACATCTTCTAGCATAGAGAAGTGTGCTTCTTCCTCAATGATGTGTCTAACAATATTTAAATCAACATAAATAAATATAGTTTGATTTTCAAAGGAACAAATTACTCCATACCATTTTGTATTTGATAAGTCTGTGTAATATTTTAATATTTTTTTGTCAAGATAAGAATCAAGTGTGTTTGAACTTACACTCCTAACATGAGAATTCGTTGAGCTTACCTCACCCTGTTGTCTATTTAAAATAACTATTGAATGTAACTTTTTTTCGACATTGTCCAATAGTATTTTTTACCAACATAAATGTAGTTATAGTTTTTATAATGTTAAATCCTATATTGAATCTCGTATAGAGCACTTCTTATGTGCAGTATGTAAAATGATAGTATATTGTGTCATATAGAGGTAATTGTTTTTGACTAGTCAATCAAATGTGTCATTCACGAGAGTACAAACTCTCTCGTATAGCGTACTTATTATGGTTATTATATAGATATTTGTGATGACCCTTCCGGTCATTTTCGCATTTATGCTTTCTTTGTACTTTTAGAGCTTTCCTGTAGTGGTCCCAAGTAATTTATGACTTGCTAGGACCAGTGGTTCGGTGCCATGGTCGTTCGTTTGATAGTTTTGGATGTTTGCCTATTTTAGAGCCTTAACTTGGAATATAATTGACTCTAGTAAACATTCGTGATAAACATGCTCGGAATTGAATTCTGACAGTTTTGTTAGCTCTGGAGCATGGATTTTGGTCTAGATGGACCCTTGGTCGGGTTCTAGGAACATTTGAATTTGTTTTGTCTTGGTTTTTGAGTTTTAGCCAAGTTGAACATGAAAGTTTGACTTTGGTCATCATTTTGAGAAGACAACCTCGGATGGAAATTCGCTATTATCTAAAAATGTCGACTTCGGTCTAGGGGGATCTTTGGTTCAGGACCCAAGGGTTTCAGACTCATTTTAGGCCTTGGTGTTCCATTTTGGAAAGATAGGCCTAAAGTTGGTTCTTGGGCGTGAGGCCCAATTTTCGTTCTATTAACCTCTGTTGGGATTTTCATCGATTTCATTAAGTCTAGAATGCTATTTTTAGTCAAATAGCTGAGCTCATTTTGGTTTGCGGGACTCTGAATGTGTTCTCGAGGGTCTATCGGAGAAATTTCCAATTTGGCTTTGCTGGTGGTAGGCTATTGCTTTCATAGGTACAACTTGGCCTTTGCCTACGCGTAAGATGGCCACCTACGTGAAAGGCAAGGCCAGCACCGAGAATTCTTGGCGCCTGACTGCGTACCCATAGGCCTAGCTGGCTGTCGAGTTTTTGGCCTTCGCCTAGGTGATTCTTGGCCGCGTTTGCGAAAGACTCTAGGCCAATAACTATTTAAGTTTTTCCCATACATTTTCCAGCCTTTATTCTTCAATTCTATCAACGCTAAAACACCAAAAACTCTCTCTAAATTGCTCTAATCAGTTCAACCTTGGAGAATTCATTGTTGCCTCGACAATTCATGCTCCTTTGGCATTTTGGTGAGTCTTCTTCCTTCCCAAAAGTTTGTCTTCTCCATCTTAAAACCACCATTGTTGGAAAATTCTCAAACTTGGAAATCCATGTAGATTCTGCTCCCTTGGTGATTGCATGATTTTTGGTTCGTTTAATTTACCTCCGTGGCGTAATTTCTCTCATTGTGGTAGGTGTTCTTGCTCAAATTCTAATTTTTCATCCTTAAAATTTCAACTTTAGCCCCTACTTGAGTGGGCTGTTTTGGTGCCTTTCCTTTGGCGAAAATTTCTCAATTTTGGAGCATGTCTTCTTGGCATTATTGTGGTCATCGTGCTTCTTTCAATTTTGGTTTTAGGTTGTGGGACCCTCGGGCCCACTTTTGACCTGAATTTTGGCCCGGCTATTATAATAGCAATATGGGTATCGATAGTCTCATTTAATGCGTTGTTTATGATTTTGATAGTTTGATTATCATTCGGAGCTTCTCAGAGCAATTCGGGCTTGGATATCATTGTCCCAGCAGCTTGTCATCAGACGACAGGTAGGTTATGGTATAAACTCCCTAGACTTTGCATATATAGGATAAAATTGTATTAATGGGCATCCTTGGGTTGGGTTTACTAGCTTGGTACCACAGACCTTGACCGGTTCATTATGTCTAACTCATTTCTTTCCTCCATTATTTGTAGTATTGGTTATAGATGATGTTATTACCCTTGTGGTCCTGTGCGGCCTTGAGTTGACTCTGGAACATAGATGGTGGGTTAATTGGGAATGTTCGTGAGTCCCAGATATTGTTATTATTGTTATTGAGCTGGCTATATGTGTTGTATAATGATTGGAGCTAGTGCAGGGCCGATAAGTTGATTGTGAACCGTTGGGCTATTGTTTGTGATTGAGCATCCTATTTTCATGCATATAAGGTATTTCTACATGATTACTATGATTTTGGCTTCAGACCTATCGTATATGGTTTTCTAAATCTTGCACGGCCTCGACGGCCTATTTTTGATAAAAATGATTATAAAATGGTTTGGTACTGTTTTAATGGATCTTCTTTGGGTAAGAAAAGTTAAAAGAGAGATTTATCATAATTTTCCTACTTAACCTAGACCCGGTTAGGCTGAGGTGCTAGACTTTCTTGGTTATTAATGTAAAATTATGTTAGACTTGGTAAAGTTGAGAACTAGACTTGATTTACTACTGTTTTAGACCCGGTTACACCCGGGCACCCTGGAAGGAGTTTTTTGAGACTTATAGGTTCTGGGCATGTATTTTTGAGATTAAGGTTACTGCTTTGGATCTGGATCACCTCTGATGATGATATTGAGAGTGAGAATTAATATGTGGCCGAGGACCTTCATGGACCTTGTCGATCCAGACTATGGGCTACGTGCTGAGAGTGTTTGATGAGGGGTATATAGTGGAGTTGAGGTATACGGGTCATGTACTTCTATGGGACCTACCTACTGGGCCCTTAGGCACCGTAGGAGGTATATACAGGGTTACTATTCCATCTAGTTTTCATCATGCATCATACTATTCATTTGTGTGAGGTTCGACCCTTGTTTGATGTTTATTGAGTGTACGCTCTAGTAGTATGGGATGCCGGAGGGCTTGTCTTCACTTTCTTGTGTTCCTCGGGTGTATGGGTGCCCGTTCGAATTGTAGGTAGACTTATTTTTGCTTTATCAAGTTTTATGATTCCTTATGCTAATTTCTTGTTATAACTTGATATTGAGACTAGTTTTATGTATCTAGGCCTGGTTATTATTCCTGTGTTCGAGCATGCTATCGTTATCTTGTTTCACTTCTTTTCTTTTTAATTGAGGTTACTGGTATACTGCCCATTTTCTAAAACCTCTATATATATGTTGTTATTGTGAGGATCCCAGGTGCGTTACTTCTTCCTTTTGCCTGTGCCTATGATTTATATCCTAGTATCTATCCATGTATATTGTCTTCTACTTGAATTCCTTCCATGCTAGCTTTCGTGTACTTATTCATTATTTTCTGTGTCTATTTGTTTCTACTCTGCTTATGACTTCTCTTTTATCTTATATATGCCCAGTCGGCCAATGATACCTACTGGGTACCTTTTGCTTCGCATTTGGTGCTCATACTACACTCTGCATCTTCTGGGCATATCATAGTATGGGCCCTCACCATTAGCTCATGGACATTCATGCAAGGAGATTTTGGACCACTTCAGACTGAGGGTGAGCTCTTGATGACCAGAGCTTGGATTTCGTTTATCTTTTGTATTATGTACTCTGTTACTACTCGGAGACATTTTTATATATATTATTTTGGATCCTTTGTACTCCTTATATGTAGTTCCGGCTCTATACTATGATACCAGGTTTTGGGGTTTGGTTTATCTTTCACATACATTGTTATATATTCTTGTTATCTACTTTCTTCAGCTTATTTCCCTTGCTTCTGCTTATTTAGACTGTTCTTCCGCTTATTTGTTGGATAGTAGCCCATTACTAACCGTTCCTGGCTATGGAGATTGGTTCTCCTACTAGGAGGGTCGTAGGTGGCATCATGACCGAGAAATTAGGTCATGAGATCTTCCTAGCAAACCCTAGGTTCAGTGGTGTCATCGGTATATGAGTCAATGTCATGTAGAGTCCTGTGGATCGGGGTGGACACGTCCGTACTTAATCTTTGGGAGGCTATAGTGACATCTTAGGAAAAATGGACTCTTCTTACTTCTATCTCGTGCATAGTACCCTTGAAAGTTTCTAGAAATCTCACATGATCTAGTTTATTCAGCCGCATATGGTTCGTACGTGAGCATCAACATCAGGCAGAGATGAGCCTCTTTACTCCAGCACCCCCAACACCAGCTAGGGGTGGTGGAGGTCATAGATCCAGGGGTCGAAGACATCCCCAAGCTGTGGCACCTGCTAGAGATGCTAGATTGAGATAGAGACCGAGCATGACTATGAGCCAGAGTTAGTTCATGAGAAGTAGCATATGGAGCCAGGGACAACCAAGGTACCACAAGCTCCAATACTAGTTCCAACACCAGTATATGTGCCAACTTTAGCCCTAGCTCAGTCTTCAGATATTCAGGGTTTACTTCTTCAGCTTTTGTGTATGTTTAGAGAGCGTCCTTCTGAGGAAGCCTAGACATCTGCTCCAGGGGTAACCCTAGGTACACCAAGTTCAGGAGCGTAGCCTGCTACAGCGGCTTCCCATGCTGAGGTTATTCCAGTTCCATCAGTTGCATAGCCTCTTGCTCCTCGCCCAATTACGACAGAGATGGAGCAAAAGGCATTGGGTAGGTTTCTGCGATTGGCATCTCTGAGGTTTGCTGGTACATCTGGACATGATCCACATGACTTCATCACTACTTGTAAGGAGATGTTACATCACTTGGGTTTGTTAGAGACTCACGGGGTCAGATATACTACTTATCAGCTGGAGGGCCCAACTAAGTTATTTTTGAAGGCTCATGTTTCTAGCAGTCTGTCTTTATCTCCTTTGTTTTCTTGGTCTGATTTTTATGAGGCCTTTATGTCTAAGTTATTGTATCATAGAGATCGTGAGCATCACAGGGAGCAGTTCACTAGGCTCTCACAGGGATCCATGTCATTATCTGAATATGAGACCCTTTTTCATCAGCATGCCCCATTTGGAGCTATGATCATTTCCACCGTGCTGGATAGGATTCGAAGATTTGTTTAGGGGTTGTGGATAGAGATTAGATAGCCAACTAAGATCTTAGTTGCTAGTGGACTGTCATTTTAGGCTAGTTTAGACTACGTCCTTACTTTTGAGGACTTGCATCATTATGATCAGGGGGCTAGATATAAGAGGCCTCGTCATAAGGGTAGCTATAGTGGGTCGCATCATGGTCGTAGGGGTTCGAGCCAGTGGAGCTAGGGTTATCAGCCACAGCAGCACCAATGTCAGACTGGTCGTCCAGTTCAGGCTTTGCTTTAGACTTTTGGTAGTTCTCAGTTTGAGGAGGGTCAATCTTTGAGGGGTGCAGCTTCTGGGCATCAGGCCGTGGTGGATATACAGGTTCTACAACTTCATCTTAATAGTCTAGGCCGTTAGAGTCTTGTTATGAGTGTGGTGTTATTAGCCATTATGCTAGAGATTTCCCTCAGCGGAGTACAGTTCAACCAGCCGCTCAGCCAGCTGAGCCTTTGCAAGCAGTTCAACTACTAGCTTGAGGGGGTGGTTGTAAGGCTCAAAGTGCGGCCCCACATTGCAGATAAGGTTGTAGAGATAGGGATCTAGCAGGTGGAGTTCGTCATCAGTTAAATGTGGTCCTTGAGAGGCTGGAGGTAAAGGCCTCAGATGTTGTGATCACAGGTACGTTTTCTATATGCCATCAGTCAGCTATGGATTTATTTGATTTTGGATCTACATATTCATATGTATCTTCCTACTTTATGTGTTGTTTGGGGTTTGCTAGTGAGTCGTTATCTGCGGCTGTATCTGTTTTGACCCCGATAAGAGATTCTTTAGTAATGGATAAGATTATGAGGTCTTGTATGATTTCTATTGGTGGTTTAGAGACTTGGGGTGACTTGATGATCCTTGATATGTTGGATTTTGATGTGATACTAGGCATGGATTGGTTATTTCCTCATCGTGAAGTTTTGGATTATTATGCCAAGACTGTTACCATAGTCGTGTCCGGTACCCTGGTTGTGTGGCAGGGTTCTTTTAGCCGCGCACCGTCTAGGATCATCTCTTGTCTTTAAGCTAGGAATATTATTTCTCATAGGTGTTTAGCTTACCTAGCATACATATGTGATTTTAGTGATGACAGTTCTTCCCTCGAGTAATTTCCTGTGGTTAGAGACTTCCTAGATGTGTTCCCTATCGACCTGCCAGGCCTTTCACCTGAGAGATATAGACTTTTCCATTGAGTTATAGCCGGGCACTAGGCCCTTTCCATTTCTCCTTACCATAGGTCTCCAGCTGAGTTCAGGGAGCTTAAGGAGCAGCTTCAGGATTTGTTAGCTAAAGGGTTCATTAGGCCGAGTGTATCTCCTTGGGGTTCTCCTGCTCTATTTGTGAAGAAGAAAGATGGATCAACACGGATGTGTATTGATTATTGAAAATTGAATAAGGTGACAGTGAAGAATAGGTATTTGATGCCATGGATTGATGACTTCTTTGATCAACTTCAGGGTTCAGCCATGTTTTCAAAGATTGATTTGAGGTCGAGCTACCACCAGTTGAGGATTAGGTCGGAGGACATCTCTAAGATAGAATTCAGGACACGATATGGCCATTATGAGTTCCTGGTGATGTTTTTTGGGTTTACAAATTTCCGCGCAGCTTTTATGGACTTGATGCACAGGGTGCTTAGCCCCTATTTGGACTTATTTGTGATCATTTTCATAGACGACATCTTCATATACTCCTGGAGTAGAGATGAGCATGAGCAGAACTTGAGGTATATATTTCAGACTTTGAGAGATCATCGTCTTTATGCCAAGTTCTCAAAGTGCTAGTTTTGACTTGAGCTATGATCATTTCCACCGAGCTGGATAGGATTCGTAGATTTGTTTAGGGGTTGCAGACAGAGCTTAGATAGACAACTAAGATCTTAGTTGCTAGTGGTCAAACATTTTAGGCTAGTGCAGACTACATCCGTACTTTTGTGGACTTCCATCATTATGATCAGGGGGCTAGATATAAGAGGCCTCATCATAAGGGTAGCTACAGTGAGTCGCATCATGGTGGTAGGGGTTCGAGCCAGTAGATCTAGGGTTATTCGCCACAGTAGCACCAAGGTCAGACTGGTCGCCCAGTTCAGGCTTTGCCTCAGACTTTGGGTAGTTCTCAGTTTAAACAGGGTCAATCTTTGAGGGGTGCAGCTTCTGGGCATCAGGCCGTGGTGGGTATACAGGTTCTACAAGTTCATCTTAATAGTCTAGGCCATTAGAGGCTTGTTATGAGTGTGGTTTTATTACCCATTATGCTAGAGATTTCCCTCAGTGGGGTACAGTTCAGCCAGCCGCTCAGCCAGCCGAGCCTTTACGAGCAGTTCAGCCACCGGCTCGAGGGATTTTTTGTAAGTCTCAAAGTTGTGCCCCCAATTGCAGAGCAGGTGGTAGAGATAGGGATCGAGCAAGTGGAGTTCTTCATCAGTTCTATGCGGTCCTTGAGAGGCCGGAGGTAGAGGCCTCAGATGCTGTGATCACAGGTATATTTTCTATATGCCATCAGTCAGCCATGGATTTAATTGATTCTGGATCTACATGTTCATATGTGTCTACCTAGTTTATGTGTTGTTTGGGGTTTGCTAGTGAGCCGTTATCTGCGCCTGTATCTGTTTTTACCCCGATAAGAGATTCTTTAGTAATGGATAAGATTGTGAGGTCTTGTATGATTTCTATTGGTGGTTTGGAGACTTGGGGTAACTTGATGATCCTTGATATGTTGGATTTTGATGTGATACTGGGCATGGAGTGGTTATTTCCTCACCGTGCGGTTTTGGATTATTATTCCAAGACTGTTACTATAGTCATGTCCGGTTCCCTGGTTGTGTGGCAGGGTTGTTTTTGCCGCGCACTATCTGGGATCATCTCTTGTCTTTGATCTAGGAAGATTATTTCTCGTAGGTGTTTATCTTACCTAGCATACGTCTGTGATGCTAGTGCTGACACTTCTTCCCTCGAGTAAGTTCCTGTGGTTAGAGACTTCCTAGATGTGTTCCCTATCGACCTGCCAGGCCTTTCACCTGAGAGATATAGACTTTTACATTGAGTTAGAGTCGGGCACTAGGCCGAAATATGACGATTCCATCATCTCCATAACGATGAGTTTGGGTTAAGACGGTGGTTGGTTTGGGTTCTGGGTAAGCTAAACTCCTTTCAAACCTTTGAGTTCCTTTTCATTAGTATTGACTTGGGTCAACATTTCTCCAAAATGACCTCGTATGGAAGTTTCATTGATTCCGTTGAGTCTAGAACGTCGTTGCCACTCTATTAGCATTATTGGTTTTTGAATATCGGCTTCCGATTATATCTGAAATGCCCCATAGAATTTTCAAAAGTTGCAGAAAGTAGTTGCAGGCCTGGCCTTAGCGCCAACGGCGCCAGGGCAGCGCGATCGCACTAGCCTGTGGCAGGCTATGAGCGATGATGGCGCTGGCCAAATTCCAGCAGCTATATATTTTGTTGTTTTCATTTTTGCAGCTTATTTTCTCATATCTTCTCAACTCTAACTCCTGGAATACTCTCCTAAATTACTCCCAGATCAATTCTAAACATTGGGGAATAATTTCTTCATCGATTATCCATAGTTCCTCGTCTCTTGATTCTGCCTCCTAAGCTGGTGCATGTTCGTAGGTCTGGAGTTTTATCCATCTTTGCTTGAAATTCTATCTTTTCATTTGATTGTCATTCAGGATCTCTTAGAGCAATTCGGGCTTGGACGTTGTTGTTCGGGCAGCTTATCGTCGAACGACAGGCAGTTTACTGTCTAACTCCCTAGACTTAGCATATATCAGATAAATTTGTTCTAGATGGCATCCTTGGGTTGGGTTATTAGGTTGGTACCACAGACCTTGACCCTTTTTACATGATTCGTCAATTTCCTTCCTCCATTGTGTGTAGTATTCTCAGTAGTTGATATTATCACCCTTGTGGTCCTGTGAGGCCTTGTTGAATCTGGAACATAGAAGATAGTTTATTGGGAATATCTGCAAGTCCCAGGCATATAAATATCCTTCTAGGCTTGTTATGGTTGCTGAGTAGTGTTGTAGCCTGTACAGGGCTGTTAGGTTGATTTTGAGCTGCTGGGCGGCTATCTGTGTTGATCATTCATTTCCATGCATATAAAGAGTATTTATCCATGTTTTACTATGCTTTTAGGTTCCAGGCCTACTCGGACTATTTTTGAAAACTTTGCATGTCCCTAGGGGCCTGTTTTCGATGGAAATGAATTGGGAAATGGTTTGATTTAACTGGTGGATCTTCTTGGGATAAATAAAGTTATATTTTTATTTCTATCACCGGTTTTACTATTAATGCTAGACTCGATAGGGTCGGGTTGCTAGATGAGTTTTCTTACTACTTGAGATGATTTTAGCCTCGGTCAGACCGAGCACCTAAAATGATTTTCTACTTTTAGACCTGGTTACGCACAGGCACCTTTGGAGGGGTTTTTGAGGCATTTTTTACTACTTTAGTCCTATACAGGGTCTGGGCATGCATATTCGAGACTGGGTCACTATCTTTAACCCAAACTTGCTTTCGGATGACATATTTTGATACTGAATTTTAGTATGGGGTCCACTTATACTATATTGGATAGCATGAATGGTACTAGTTTGGATGGTATATATCCTTCAAGACTTTTCACAGGGAGTCAAGCTAAAAAGCTCCAAGACCTTCATGCAATGTTCATGAAAAGGGAAGCATTGGAAAAGCTTGAAGAATCCTAAAGGAAAGCATACAATGTGTGGGTGGCCCATTAGAGTGAGGTGGAGGGAGGAATTCAAGAATTCCCAAAAGAAGGAAATCAAACAAGGCCCTTACTTCATTAAGGGAAAAATGGTAATAGATAGTGTCCTCTTATTCCCTAGTATAAGTAGTATCTTTTCTTCATTTTGAAAACTAGTTTTGGCATATTGAAGATTGGTACTCTAAACTTGTAGTTGCTAGACTGATGCTTAGTGTAATTTCCTTAAGGAATTAGAGAGGGCTTAGGGTGACTCTCTTGATTGTTAGTTTAACTTCTTTGCTTAATTAATCAAAGATCTCCCACTTGTGGATTTCAATTGGTTTTCCTTGATTGGTTGAGTTGGAATAGTTCCTAGGTGTTGGAATCAATTGGGAAGTGAGGGTTCTAGCCTCTTACTGCCCATAATTTCAATTTCTATTTATTAATTCCCATATCTTTTCCTTCTTCCTTGTTTGTTTGATTTCCGTTATCATCCGGTACCTCTATGGACCTTGCCGCTCCGGGCCTGGGGCTTTGAGCTGCGTGAGCTAGAGGGATGGTATATGGCAGAGTAGAGGCATACGGGCAGTGTCCTTCTATGGAACCTATCTTCTTGGCCTGATCGGCACCAGAAGGGGTACATACAAAGATATCATTTCACCTGAGATCTTCATGCATCATATCATTCATTGTTTGAGGCTCCACCCTTGTTTGTTGTTTGTTGATTGTACGCTCTGGTAGTATGGGATGCCAAAGGGTTTGTTTTCACATGTTTGTGTTCCTCGGTTGTATGGGTATCCTGGGGACTGTAGGTAGACTCATGTCATTTACTTTCAAACTTGTTCCTTGTTTCAGCTAGGTTGTTGGTTTCTGGATTTGAGATTGATATGATTCATTCGATCTTTGATTTCTGCTTTCCTGAGCATGTCTATCTCCACTCTTCACCCCTTTTTCTTGTACTTGAGGTTACCAGTATATCGTCCAATTCTAAAACTTGTTATGTATATGCTGTTATTGCAAGGATCCCAGGTGCGTATTTTCTTACTTTTACTTGTGCCTGTTGTGTATATACTCCACTTGCTAGACTTGTATGTTGTTTTTGTTGTCTTCCCTCTAAGCTAGTTCCTGTGTACTTTTTCATTGACTTCCATGACTGCTTATTTCTTGTCTGTTTGTTATTACTCTTTAATCTTATATGTGCCCAGTCGGCCTATGATACCTACTGGGTACCTTATGCTTCGCATTTGGTGCTCACCTTACACACTGCATCTTCTGGTGCAGATCCTAGTGTAAGCCATCGCCACTAGCTCGTGGAAGACTCGGACGAGGTGTTATTTTGGTGATATTCTGGACTGAGGGCGAGCTCTTAGCGACCGGAGCTTGGCTTTTAGCTATCTTTTGATTATGTATTTTATTTTTACTCAGAGATAACTTGTATATGTTATTTTGGACCCTTGTACTCCTTATGTAGATCCAGCTCTTATACGCTATTATACCAGGTTTTTGGTTAGTGTAGCTTCTGCATTGTAAATCTATTAATCCCGTTATGTATTTTCTTTATCATGTTTCTTTGCTTTCGCTTATTAAACTATTCTTTCACTTATACTGTTAGAAGGTAGCCCATTACTAACCGTTCCAGCTACGGGGTTTTGTTCACCTACTGGGGAGTTATAGGTGCCATCATGACCGAGAAATCAGGTCATGACAGCTTGGTATCAGAGCCTTAGGTTCACTGGTGTCATCGGTATATGAGCCAATTAGAGTCATGCAGATCGGGGCAGAGACATCCATACTCAATCTTCGAGAGACTATCGTGACATCTTAGGAAGAATTGGGCTTTCCTTATTTCTATCTCATGCGTAGAATCCTTGAAATTTTCCAGAAATGTCACTTATTCTGATTCACTCTTTCACAGATAAATTGTACGAGATCTTTAGCTTCTGGTGGAGGAGAGCCTCCTACCCCTGCACTTCAGACTCCAGCTAGGGCCGGGGTGGTCACCGGGGTAGAGGTAGGGGTCGAAGGCTCCCCAAAGCAGCAGTACCTGCTAGAGCTGCTAGAGTTGAGGTAGAGTCAGAGTATGATTATGAGCCAGAGTTCACTCCAGAGTAGCACCATGTGGACCCAGGGGCAGCCAAGGTGCCACTAGTTCCTGTACCAGTTTCTGTGCTGGCTTCAGCCCCAGCTCAGTCTTTGGATATTCAAGTTTATTTGTTTAGCTTTTAGGTATGATTGGGGAGCGTCCTTCTGAGACAACCTAGATATCTTCTCAGGGGGCAACCCTGGGTGTTCTGAGTTTAGGAGCATAGCCTACTAATGTGGCTCCCCATGCTGAGGTTGTTCCAGTCCCATTGGTTGCCCAGCCTCTTGCTCATTGCCCTACTATGACATAGACGGAGCAGAAAGCCTTGGGTAGGTTTCTGAGATTGGTACTCTCGAGATTCGCGGGTACACCGGGTCAGGACCCACATGATTTCATTACCACCTATGAAGAGATGTTGCATCATTTGGGGTTATTAGAGACTCACAGGGTTGGCTATACTTTATATCAGCTGGAGGGTCCATCGAAGTTATGGTGGAGGGCACAGGATGCTTGCAGGCCTTTTACATCACCTCCCTTGACCTGGTCTGAGTTTTATGAGGCCTTTATGGCCAAGTTCTTGCCATAGAGGGACAGAGAGCATCAGAGGGAGGAGTTCACTAGACTTTCTCAGGATTTTATGACTGTCTCGGAGTACGACACCTATTTCCATCAGTTTGCTCCATTTGGAGCCATTATTATGCCTACTGAGGAATATAGGGTTCGTAGATTTATTTGGGGGCTACAAAGAGAGTTTAGAGAGACGGCCGAGATATTGGTTGCTAGTGGTCGGTCCTTTCAGGCTATTGCAAAATACGCCCATACCATTGACGATATGACACCGGGGCCAGAGATAAGAGGCCTCAACATCAGAGTGGCTACATTGGCTCCAGACATGATTGTAGAGGTTCAGGCCAGTGGGGCTGGGGTTATCAGCCACCGCAGCACCAGGGTCAGTCCAGCCGATCGGTTCAGGCTTCACTTCAGACATCCGTTAGAACTCAGTTTGAGTAGGGTCAGAGCAGCCATCAGGGCTATAACGATCAGTTGTTGAGGGGTATAACTTCCAAGGCATCAGTCTGTGGTGTCCATATGGGTTCAGTTGGTTCATCCCGACAGAGTAGGTCTTTAGGAGCTTGATTTACATATGGTATGGTTGGTCATTTTGCTAAAGATTGCCCTCACAAGGGTACAGTTCAACTAGCCGCTCCACCGATAGAGCCATTATGAGCAATTCAGCCTCAAGCTAGAGGGGGTGATGGTCAGGCTAGAGGTGGTACCTCGAGTGGCAGAGCAGATGGTAGGGATGGCGATCGGGCAGGTGGAGGTCGTCATCAGTTTTATACAGTCCTTGGAGACTGAAGGCAGATGCCACAAATGTTGTGATTATATGTATGATTTTTGTGTCCCATCAGTCTGCCATAACTTTATTTGATCCTGAATCCACTTGTTCATATGTAACTGATTACTTTCTGCCTTGTTTGGGGATGGTTAGTGAGCCATTATCTGTTGCTATTTTCGTTTCGACCCCAGTAGAAGATTCTTTAGTAGTGGATCGGATTGTGAGATCCTGTGTGATATCTGTTGGTGATTTAGAGACTTCGGGTGATTTGATGATTCTTGATATGCTAGATTTTGATGAGATACTAGGCATGGACTGGTTATCCCCTCACCGTGCGGTTTTGGATTTTTATGCCAAGAGCGTTACCATTGCCATGCCGGGGTGTATCCTTGGTTGTGTGGCAGGCTTCCGTCAACCATGAACCGTCTGGGTTCATCTCTTGTCTTTGAGCTAGGAAGTTGATTTCCCATGGGTGTTTAGCTTATCTAGCATATGTTTGAGATGTTAGTTCTAACCCTACGTCTCTTGAGTCAATTCCAGTGGTTAGAGACTTCCTAAATGTGTTTCCTACCGACCTTCTAGGCCTTCCACCTGAGAGAGATGTTGAATTTGCCATTGAGTTAGAGCCGGGCACCAGGCCCATTTCTATTTCTCCCTACCATATGGCTCCTACTGAGTTGAGAAAGATTAAGGAGTAGCTCCAGGATTTGTTAGCTAAGGGGTTTATTAGGCTGAGTGGGTCTCTTTGGGGTTCTCCTATTCTCTATGTGAAGAAGAAGGATGGGTTGATGCGGATGTGTATTGACTATCGTCAGCTGAATAAGATAACAATGAAGAATAGGTATCCGATGCCATGGATTGATGATTATTTGATCACCTTCAGGGTTCAGCCGTGCTTTCAAAGATTGATTTGAGGTTCGGCTACCATTAGTTGAGGATTAAGGTGGAGGACATCCTTACGAGATCATTCAGGACACGTTATGGCCACTATGAGTTCTTGGTGATGTCTTTTGGGCTGACTAATGACCCCACAGCCTTTATGGATTTGATGCATAGGGTGCTTAGCCCGTACCTGGATATGTTCTTGATAGTGTTCATTGATGACATTCTAATATACTCGAGGAGTAGGGACGAGCATGAGCAGCATTGGAGGACTATACTAAAGACTTTGAGAGACCATCGGCTTTATGTGAAGTTCTCAAAGTGTGAGTTTTGACTTGAGTCAGTTGTATTCCACGGACACGTGGTGTCTAAGGATTGGATTAGAGTTGATCCGAGTAAGATTTCTGCAGTTCGCGATTGGCCTAGACCTACCACTCCTACTGAAGTTCGTAGCTTTATTAGGTTAGCCGGGTACTACAGATGGTTTGTTGAGGGATTTTTTTCCATAGCAGCACCTTTGACTATGATGACTAGGAAGGATATTCCATTTCAGTGGTCAGATTAGTGCGAGGATAGCTTCCAGAGGCTTAAGGCCTTATTGACTTCAGCTCCAGTTTTGACTTTACCAATTGAGGGTAGAGTTTCTTCATGTATTGTGATGCTTCGGGGTCAGTCTTGGTTGTGTGTTGATGCAGCACGGTCGAGTGATAGCATATGCGTCGAGGTAGCTGAAGGTTCACGAGTGAAACTACCCCACTTATGACTAAGAGTATGTGGTGGTAGTCTTCGTGTCAAGATCTGGAGGCACTATTTATATGGAGTTCATTATAAGATATTCACCTATCACCTTAGTCTTTAGTACATTATGAGTCTGCGAGAGATGAACTCGAGGTAGAGGAGATGGATTGACCTACTGAAGGACTACAATTTCACTATTCTATACAATCCGAGCAAGGCAAACATGGTAACGGATGACTTGAGTCTAAAGGCAGTGAGTATGGGCAGCCTAGCTTCACTATCAATTTTTGAGCTACCATTGGATTTAGACATCCAGTCCTTGGCTGACCAATTTGTTAGGATTGACTTATTGGATCACAGCAGAGTTATTGCCAGTGTTGAGGTTCGTTCCACTCTAGTTGATCAGATTTAGAGTCAAAAGTTTGAGGATCAGAGTTTGTGCAACCTTCATGATCAAGTGGTTTAGGGTGAGGCTAACCGGGATACTTTGGGTTCTGATGGTATTCTGAGGTATGATGGCCTACTTTGTGTTACGAGGGTTGGTGATTCGATTCAGTTGATACTCTGTCAGGCACATTGCTCCAAATATTCCATTCATCCTAGTGCAACAAAGATGTATAGAGATTTGAGATAGCTTTACTGGTGGTGTGGTATGAAATGAGATATAGCAGATTTTGATCTCGGTGCTTGAACTGTAAGCAAGTTAAGTTCGAGCACATGAGACCGGGTGGCTTGATGCAGCGACTTCACATTACCGAGTGGAAGTGGGAAGGTATTACTATGGACTTCATTATTAGTTTGCCTCATGCTTCTCGAGGTTTTGATTCAATTGGGTGATTGTGGATCGGCTGACTAAGTCGGCCAACTTCTTGCCGGTTTAGACTTTCTTCAATGCTGAGAGGTTAGCTCAGATCTACATTCGTGAGATTGTTTGGTTGCACGGGGTCCCATCTTCTATCATCTCAGACCATGGCACTCAGTTCACATCTTAGTTCTAGAGAGCTATATAGATGGATTTGAGCATGGAGGTTCATCTTAGTATCGCTTTCCATCCTCAGACATATGGCAAGTACGAGAGGACCATTCAGGTCCTGGAGGACATACTTCGGGCTTGTGTACTTGACTTTGGAGGTTCATGGGATCAGTTTGTGTCTTTGGCCAAGTTTGCTTATAATAATAGTTTCCATTTGAGCATCGTCATGGAACCTTTTGAGGCCTTGTATGGTAGGCATTGTAGATCACCAATTGGTTAATTTGATGGGTTAGAGTCTAGACCGCAAGGTACATATTTGCTTAGAGATTCCTTGTATCGAGTCTATTTGATTCAGGATAGGCTTAGAGCAGCCCAGAGTAGGCAGAAGAACTATGATCGTAGACTTTGTGCCTTGGAGTTCATTGTTGGTGACTTGGTTTTCCTTCGAGTATCGCCCGTAAAGGGTGTAATGAGATTTGGTCGGCAGGGCAAGCTTAGCCCGAGGTTAATTGGGCCATTTGAGATTCTAAAGAGGGTTGGTAGTGTTGACTACATGTTGGCTTTGCCTCTGATATTTCCAGCCGTTCACCTAGTTTTCCATGTCTCGATGTTGCGCTGGTATATGCTAGATAAGTCTCATGTGTTGCATTGGGATTTGGTTCAGTTAGACGAGAGTTTGTCATTTATTGAGGAGCCGATAGCTATTCTGGCCAGAGATATCAGGAGGTTGAGATCTAGAGTCTTTGTGAAGGTTCAGTGGAGACATCGTCTTGTCAAGGAGACTACTTGGGAGACCGAGAGTGAGTTAGGTGCTCAGTATCCACAGTTGTTCGAGCCTTCAGGTACTCCCTTCTTCTTGACTTTCGAGGATGAAAGTCTTTTTAGTAGTGGATGTTATGATGACCCTTCCTGTCATCTATGCGTTTACGTATTTAATGTGCTGTTAGAGTTTTCTGTAGCAGTCCCAAGTCATTTATAGCTTGCTGGGACTGATAGTTTGATGCACTGGTCGTTCATTTGGTTGTTTTGCCCTTTTACATGTTTTAGAGCTTTAACTTAGAATATCGTTGACTTTATTCAACATTCTTAGCTAATGTGCTCGGACTTGAATTTCAATAGGTCTGTTAGCTTCGGAGCATTGAGTTTAGTCTAAAACTAATTTCTTCATGATTTTTACTACGGTTTTGGCTTCGGGCCTACCAAAACTAATTTTCTAAACTTTGCATGTCTCGTGGGGCCCATTTTTGGTGGAAATGATGTAAAGAGAGTTTTGGTATCATTTTAATGGGTCTTCTTAGGGTAAGGGAAAATCAAGGGCCGTTTTATCACTAGTTCCAGTTATACTAGACTCGATGGGGTTCGAGCGCTAGACTTGTTTTACTATAACTTCCAGGGTGTTGCTAGACTCGGCGGGGCTGGGTGCTAGGACTTTTTTACTTACTGATTTAGACCTGGATACTCTCCGGGAATCTTTACTTTGGGTTTTTAAGATCGTGAGGCATCTAGTATATTGGTCAGGGGATTGCATAGACCTTTTCATTCTGGAACAGAGGCTGCAAGCTGCGAGTGCCAGAGGGGGGATATACGATGTACTAGGGGTATACGAGTGTGACGTTCCATGGATCCTGTCTTTTGGGCCTTATAGGTCATCGGAAGTGGGTAACATATGGTACTACTATCACTCTTGACTTAGCATGGCATCATATTATTAATCTGTGTGAGGTACCACCCTTATTTGCTATTTGTTAATTGTACGCTCCGATACTATGGGATGCCGGAGGGTTTGTTTTCACTTGATTTTGTTCCTCGATTGTATGTGCGGCCGGGGGACTGTAGGTAGACTCTTGTTACTTTATCGTGGTGTTATCCCCTGTTACAGTTATACTTGTAAGATTGTATACTGCTAAGTTGTTACTTTCTGGATTTGAGATTGGTATGATTATTTTGGTTATTGATTCTTGTTTCCGAGCATGACTATCTTTACTCTTCTCCTCTTTCCCTTGTACTTGAGGTTACTGATATACCATCCATTTTTAAAGCTTATTACATATATACTGTTATTGCAAGGATCCCAGGTGTGTCATTTCTTACTTTCACATGTGCCTGTGTGTATATATTCTATTTTCTAGCCTTGTATGTTATTTCTGTTGTCTTCCCTCTGGGCTAGTTCTTGTGTGACTTTTCATAGAATTCTGTAACTACTTGTTTCTTTTCTGTCTGTTACTACGGTTTTATCTTATATGTGCCCAGTCAGCTTATGATACTTACTGGGTACCTTATGCTTCGCATTCGGTGCTCATACTACACTCTACATCTTCTGGTGCAGATCCTAGTGTGGGCCATTGCCATTAGCTCATGAAAGACTCGTGCGAGGAGCTGCTTTTGTGATACTCAAGACTGAGGGTGAGCTCTTGGCGATTGGATCTTAGCTTTTAGTTTATCTTTTGCTTGTGTACTCTATTACTACTCGGATACATTTATATATATTATTCTGGATGCTTCATACGCCTTTGTTGTAGTTCCGATTCTATACCATGATGCCAAGTTTTGGGTTTGGTTTAGCTTCCGCGTTATATGTATGTACATCCCTGTTATCTATTTTCTTTATCTTGTTCCCTTGCTTCCGCTTATTAAACTGTACTTTCGCTTAAATTGTTGGAAGGTAGCCCATTACTAACCATTCTAGGCTATGGGGATTGGTTCGCCTAATGGGGGGTTGTAGGTGCCATCATGACCGAGAAATTGGGTCGTGACACTCTTGACTCATTAGCGGTGATAATTGGAGTCATAGAATATGACTCTATTTGATCTTATTTAGGAAATTAAATTGATATTTCTTGAATGATTCGCATGCCATGTGTGGTGAGATTTTGTTAAATAATTCTTGTACTTGCTTGTGTTAACTAGAACTTGCCCAATTAGTTGTTCGATGCTAGTCTCAGTTATGTTTGTTGGAGAAATGATCTTAGGACTTCTTTTTGATTGTTGAAGCCTACTTAGCCTTAAAAGTCTACCATTGCACTTAAATTATATCATAAGTCACCCCTCTTGAGCCTAATACCTCTTGTTTGGCATCCTCGTTACAAGCCTTGAACCATTTTGAAAATGAGTCCCTCTCTTGAACCCGTCCCTCTTTGAACTCTACAAGTGTGAAATCGAGGCTAAAAGCCTAAGTTTGGGGGTTAAAAAAAATTACCTTGAAGGAGTGCTAAATGGGCTTATCTTGGGTTGTTGATCGAATCCTAAATGAATTGTCAAAAAGAAGGAAGATTTGAAAAAGAAATCAAAGATGAAAGAGAAAGAGGAAAGAAAGGAAATGAATCCTCCAAGGTGAATAGAATGATAAAAATTGGGGCTTCAAATGAAATAAGTGAAATGGTGCCTTGTGTTGAATGAAAATGAAAAGAAATGGCTTTAGTTTTGAATTAAAAAAAAGAAGGTTGTGTAGTGTTCAAGGAGGATGTAGTCACTTCTATCCAAATGTTTATCCTACCCTTCCCCGAGCCTACATTACAAGCTTAGAAAACTCCTTTGAGATCTCTGACCAATTGCCTTTGAGCTAGTGGCAAATGAAAATAAGGGAAAGCTTATTGTTTGATACTTGTAGTACTTGAAATTTCTTGTGAGTGTGAATGTTTGTGCATTTATCCCTTGTGGTTGTCTTTGTACATAATGTTTTTTTGGGCCTTTCATTCTTGTGAGGGCATGCAAATTAGGATAGTTGGTGAGATTTATAAATTCTTAAAATGAGTGAAATGAGCATGTTTTTTGTAAGCTAGTGGTTTGCGTCACTTCTTGAAGGTTGGTTGTTGTCACTTGATTGTTCTTGTAGTACCATTTCACCTTTGAATTATGTTTTGAATTGAGGGGAGTGCTTATATTAAATTATCATGTTATTGACTAATCATTAGTACCAATTGAAGTAAGGCTTGGTGCTTAAAATGGATTTTCATTGGCTTATAGTGATGTCATTGCACTTGAGTTGTGTGTCTCTTGAATTAGAGTTTTGAGTTTCTTGAGGACAAGCAATAGTTCAAGTATGGAGGTTTGACAAGTTGGTATTCTATCTACTTATTTAGCTCTTAATCTTATGCCTTTGCTAATACAAAGTGGAAAATAGTGCAATTGACATGAATTACTTCTATTTTTGCAGGTTTCTATGTTTTAGAAGTGTTTGGGAAGGAATCGAGTGAAATGAAGTCAAAATGGACCGAAATTGGAATTGATGATCACTGTCAGGAGAATGCTCATTACGACCGTGACCTACAATCCATGCGAGCATGGTCAACAAGAAGTCAACACCACGCGACCGCGAGGAAAGTTCCACGCGACCGCGGTCAACCATCAGTCAAAGCCATACAATTGTGACAATGGCCTCACGCAACTGCATTGAAGGGATGAACAAACCATCGGGATCATGATGCTTACTCATGCGATCGCGAGGAAGAAATCATCAGCTACAGGGCAAAATTAGAAAATCATATTTTTAGGAACCCCAATCCACATAAAAGCACATCCCAGCCATTTTGGAAAGATATTCTGGATTATTCACAATTGTTCTTCAACCAATTCATCCTTAGTCTTAGATTGAACATCTTAGGGCTAGCTTAGGGAGTAAGTTCATCCTCCAACACCATTGGAGTGAAGATTTAAAGCTTTTATTGTAAAATCTATAGTTCCTTTCTTTAACTCTTGCTTTGTATTGCTAAATTCATTGGAGTGTTGGTTGATTTGAGATTAGGATATTGTGTTAGATATAAACAATATTTGGGTATGATTTTTTATCTTGTGGTTTTACAATTTATTCAAGATTTTCTAGTTTATAAATTGGGTCTTTGATTCTCTAATTAATGTTGTGCTTGAATTGAATCTAATGGGAGTGATCAACCCTTGGACTTGCCCCTTTTACCTGATTTGGCTTGAGAGAGTGAATTAAGGTGGGGATAGATTGATTATCACTAACTTGAGGCTCTAACCCTCATTTAAGGAATTGGCTAGAAATAGTAATTCTAGTTTTGCCATATTTGGAAGAGCTTTATTAACAATTGGCTAGGTTCGAGAGAACTAGTTGAGGGATATTTGTCGATGGTCGAGAGACATTGGTAAATTACTTATACTTCCAAGTCTTGTTTCATTCGACCCATGATAAATCTAGTTTGTATTTAATAAACTTGTAATGGATCGTATAGATTTAGAGTGATACCCATTCCCAAATCTCCCCTGTGATCCTTGTGTTGGGAAGAATTGGTCAACCTCGCAATTGCAACATCGCTCATATTTTCGACTACAAACCTGCCAATCATTTTTACTTCCTTTTTCCCTTGAACTTCAATAAGTTGTTTTAATTCTTTATTATCTCAATTGCGATTACATTGTTTTGTCTGGGATCGACCCTGACTACTGTCGGGAATATAAATTTTTTATTCTCTGATGATCACAATCACCTTCTCTTGGAGAGTGTATTTGAGCATTATCAAAGAGTATATATGTTACATTTAGTACCGAGATCATGATGCCAACATTTTGTTACCTTTATATGGGTAGACAACTTAAAGTTTTAGGTTGGACTCTTTAGAGCATGCTTGAACTCTTGATTAAAGGTTACCCAACTTTTTGGAGGGACCACATGTATTTAAATGAATGTGTTGATAATAGGTCCCTCATTCCCTTCCCAAGCATGCCTATTTTGAAAGATACTCTCCCTTTGAGGTGTTGTGTGAAAAAAGAGGGTCACACTTGTGTGTTGAACTGCAAGTTGTTATCATATGTCCGAACATGTGAGAATAAGATTGATAGGATCCTTGTACCTAATTTTAAGATTTCATATGAGGACACCATGATTGACATTACTGATGTTGTTACCTTTCTTTTCTATCTTGATGCATATGATGATATTCATGGTTGTGGTGAGTATGCATCATTTGTGGGCATAAATTTTGTAACAAGAGAAGGTAATGTATGCCCAACTGTCATCACTCTATCCTTAGGTTTTCCCCGTTGTTGTGCTTTGCTTGATATAATTCATGAGCATTATAGTCTTCTTATATGTGGAAACACCTTTGATGAGACTAGACAGCTAGATACCTTTCTGTACTACCTCTTTGCATTCGATGATGTTCATGCGTGTTTTGAAATTGCATGTAAAAGGGGTAGGCTTACCTTTAGTTTATTCCATTGTGTATATGACCAAGTGGAGTGGGTCATATATCCTTTTGACCTCGGAAACCATTCAAGGGTACATGAGTTCATAGGGGTACCTTACTTTGATGTGTACTATCATTGTGATGGGGTGAACAACCAATTCCTTTTTACTCTGTATGTTGACTACATTGTCATTGCAATAGGGAATGCTTGGTTTTATCTTGAGAATGTGCCTTTTTGGCACACTACTATTTGTGCTAACCAATGTGCTAACCCTCATATTATCAGAAAGTTGTTGTTGTTTATCCTACCTATGTTCTTGCAATGTTTAGATTCGAGGACGAATCCTTTTCAAGCAGGAGAGGATGATACGATATCGGCTGGCGTAACCCATACAAGGCTATTCACTCGGGATCAAGCCAAAGAAATCCAAGCCTTACAAGCTATATTCATGAAGAAAGAAGCTTTAGTGACCATCAAGGAAAGTCAATAAAAGGATCTACACCTTAGGGATGATCGTGTGGAGCGAAGAAGAGGTTGACAGAGATTCTGCCTCAAGGTGAAACCTAGGGGCGAGGGGAATTTCCCCTGGTGCAAGTGCCACCTCTACCCAAGGTGCATTCCTTATGTGTTTGGAACTTCTCTTGGTGTGACAAGCACCTTCAAACGCACCAGACCCATAATGGGCCAAGTTTAGAGTCTTCTAAAGTCACTTTTAGTCCTTTAATTGTACAAGGCAAACACTATAAATACATGCCTTAGTCATTTACATTTCTTATATTTTGATGAATATTAAATTGCTTTGAAAGCTTCTAGTTGCCATTGTTAGCTTGTAGTTTTGGGTGGATTTCCAATCTAGTCTCTAGTTGTAGAAATATATTGGGTGGATTCCTAATAAGTAGTTGAGTGATTAAGGGTGGATTCATTTTATTGCTTGTTAACTTCTTTACTTGATTAATCATATAGAGTCATCCATTGTGCAATTCATTTGGTTTTCCCTATTGTTTGATTGAGGAATTATTGTTGGTTGATTAGGTTCGATTAGGAGGTGATGGTATAAAGTTCTTTGTTGCCCATAAACTTGATTAATTAGCTTTGATTCAAATATTATTTGTTTATTTCATTTTCGCATTTGGATTTCAATTAGTCTCCCTAATCGAGATCTTATCAATGGTTTTTGACCAAGTGTTCCTGATTGTATCACCCATGATGGGCGTGATAAGATTCACAAGGAAGGGTAAGCTCAGTTCTAGATTCATTGGGCTGCTTGAGATCTTTTTTCGCATTAGGGAGATAACATATGAGCTAGTGTTGCCCCAGCTCTTTTGGGTGTCCATCCTGTTTTACATGTTTCCATGTTGAGGAAGTATGTTCTAGATAAGTCGCACGTGCTTCGATGGGATTTAGTTTAGTTAGATGAGTCACTAGCCTTCGAGGAGGATCCAATTGCTATTTTGGATAGGCAGGTTAGGAGGTTGAGGTCCAAGGAGATTCCATCAGTTAAGGTTTAGTGGTGGCATTTTCCTATTGAGAAGGCTACTTGGGAGACTGAGATCGACATGCGAACCCATTATCCTAACCTTTTCGATCCTTTAGGTATCTCCTTTTCGATCCTTTAAGTATCTCCTTTTCATTAACTTTCGAGGATTAAAGTTCCTTTAGTAGTGGATGTTGTAATGATCCTCTAGGTCATTTTCTCTGTTTTCATGCTTTTTCTGCATTTTGTGCTTTTCCACAGCAGCTACAGGTTATTTATGACTTGCCGAGACAGGCGATTTGGATCCCAGGATGTTTGGTTTTGTTTTAAGACCATTTTACTATTTTGAAACTCTTAATTCTAGAAGAATTTACTTTGGTCAACATTCGGAGAAGACGACCTCAGATGGAAATTCCATCAGTGTTGTTAGATCCAAAATGTTGACTTTGGGCTAGTAGCAACTTTGGTTTTGATCATGAGGCTTCTGGAATCATTTTAGGCTATTTGATTTCTTTTTGGTAAAATGATAGTTATAGGTGCGGGACCCACTTTTCATCAAAACAATATCTTTTTGGAATTTTGTTAATTTTGTTGAGTCTGAAATGCCATTTTTTGTATGGTAACGTATATGGTTTGTATTCACGGGGCTCGAAATGAATCCCGAAGGTGTAGTCGGAGAGTTTTAGAGTTTAGTTTGACAATTGGTGTTGTTGGTTCTGGTATGGACACGGTTGCAGTGCCTTGGCCACACCTGTGCAGCTACCCCTGCACTTAAGCGCCGCACCCGTAGTGCAGAGTGACATTAGTAAGGCATTGCCCCTGCGCTACTCTTTCTTCCCCTGCGGTGCTGCCTCTGCGGCGTGTATTCCACACCTGCGTGGTATAGCCGCTGCGGAGATGCTGAAACTGCATCAATTTGACTGCAGGTGCCACAATCGCTGGCAGTCTTAAATGAAGTTCTTCTTCATTTATTTCATTCCAATAACTTATTTCCACAATTGTTGAACCCGTCAGAGTGGAAGAAACACCAAATTCTGGTCATTTTCGTGATCGATTGAGGTAAAACCCGTTCCCCTCTCGTTCTATCTTGCATCTAGTCCTTTAATTCGCGTGTCATTCTTGAAATTGAGTCCTGATTTGCATGATCTTTCTTCCTTTCTAGTTGTATGTTTCAGACCACTTGAGGTTCAAATTCGCTTTCAATTTTGGCCAAACTTGGGCCATGCACCCTGTACCTCGTTGGGAGCATGTTTATGAATTTCATTTTCCAATTTGTTAAGCGGGCCTGGTGGGTCATTTTTGGACATAATTACCTGCCTGAAATTTTGTATAGCAATATGGGTTTCATTCTTCTCGTTTTGACACCTGGATTATATTTATGATAGCGTGGCAGCTTTCCAAGGCTATTCAAAAGGGGAAGGCACACAATTGATAGTTTATGCTTGTAGTGTTGCCCCGAGGTAAAGGGAGGTTGGACAAATGCCCTTCGCAAATGTGGCCAAGGCCCGCGAGTGTGAAGTACAAAATGGGAAGATAGAATTTTTACCTATGCGAACGGGGCCAACTCCATGCGTTCACGATGAACAAAATGGCTATGACATCAACCAGCTGTCAAGGGCAGATTTTTCACACTATGGACCCCAGGGAATGCATCTGGGGTCCTACAAACACAAACGACTAGAGTTATTTGACTAGAAACCAAAAATCCCATCGGAGGTCAATTTAATGAAAAGTAAGCCCCACTCCCATAATCAACCTTTAGCCAACTATTTCTAAAAGTGAACCCTATGGCCAAAAACATGTCTGGAAGCCTCGGGACCTAAACAAATGGTCCCCCTAGCCTAAAAATGACATTCCATAGCTAACAGTGCTGACAAAATTTCCATCCGAGGCCGTCTTCTCCAAATGTTGACCAAAGTCAACCAAACAAGCCCAACTGGCCTGCAAACATAGAATGAGAGAGAATTCCAAGCTGCAAAGCTCCCGGATCCTGACCAAAGGTCCCTCTACACCAAAGTATATGCTCTGGAGCTATAGGAACTATCGAAATTTGATTCCGAGCATGTTCACCAAGAATGTTGACTAAAGTCAACGATTTCCAAATTTAAAAGCTCTAAAACTAGGAATGGACAAAAAGACCAAATAACCAGCCCGGGCACCGACCGTCAGGCACTTACCCTAGTCCCGAATCTCTTAAAGGCCGGATGATTCTTCAATGCAATCAATGGCTAAAGCTCAACTAATATCTATACTAAGAAGTGGAGAAGTATAGTATGAGTGCCAAGACAACGGGTACTCAGTAGGCATCATCAACAGACTTAGCGCATATAAGATATAAAAAAAGTAAGTAGCAGATAGCAAGAAAGCAGTCACGGAAGCAATAGAGAAAGCACAAGGAACTAGCATGGAAAATAGATATCCAAGGGTCATAAGAAAACAATGCTAGCACAGAAAATAAATATATATAGAACACAGGTGTAAGAAAGAAGAACACACCTAGAATCCTTGAAACAATAGTATATAAAAGGAAAATTTAAAGAGATGGATGGTATACTAGTAACCTCAAAATAACGGGAAAGAAGGAAATCAACCAACAATAGAGCTAGAAATCACACACTAACAGAAACAAGCCTAAAATATCAATTCCAAGGTAGAATAGTCGTAAAACACTCACAAATCAAGCCTAAGATTGAATAACTAACCCAATGCATTCAAAACTACTACTCAAGCCAGGATAAAATTGGAATCAAGAACCCTACAATAGCTCAAGAAGCTATATAATCAGCATCTGTATATGATGGGACACATTAGCCCCTCAATAATCTTAGGCCCAAAACTCGACAGCCTCGACAGGCTAAAACTTACAAATTCACAAGAACCTAGGGACCATAACTAGCTCTATGAAGTAACAGGAGTAATAAAATCAACCTGCAGTCCCACGACCGCCCATACAACCGAGGAACACAATCAAGTGAAAACAAACCCTCCGACCACTCAGACAACCGAAGTGTACACTGAACACACAGCAAACAAGGGTGGAATCGGCGTGCCAAATGCATAATAATGTTATGATTTGAAAGTAACTGATATGTTCCCCCTCAGGTACCTCACGGGCCCATATAGAAGCAGGACCCATTGAATGCTCTTTCATGTGTACCTCTCCTCCGCCATACACCCTCCTCCTGGCATGCAGTATTAGCCCGTAGCTTATGGACCAGGAACGACAGGGGTCCGTGGAGCTCTACCTCTCGACCACAAACAAAACTGCGCATTCTCAAGTGTAACTCAAACCTCAGAATCTCGTAGTACATGCCCGTCTTTGACTCAGGTCTAAAACAGGAGTAGTGATCTCAACAGACCCTCTCAAAGGGTGTCCGAATTATACTCAGGTATAAATCAGTTATAAAAAGTCTCTATAACCGTCTCAGAAGGTGCCCAGAGCGAATCCGGGACAAAATAAGTCTGAAATCAGGTCTAGTGCACTGCCCAACAGAGCCTAGTATCAGTAGGAAATCAAGTCTAGTAATCTGCCCAGCAGAGCCTCATATCAGTAGAAAATAATGTGTGAAATCATCCAAAATCCCATTTTTATCATCAAGTATACCAAAAATGGGCCCCCGAGGCCATGCAAGTTTAGGAAAAACCATCTATAGTGGCTCGTAGCCAAAATCGAAGTAAAACATGAAAGGAAAACCTCTTTCATGGATTATATGCTTGCACACAAATATAAATTAGCCCATCGGCTCACAAACATTCCTATCGGCCCTGCCCAGGCTCAACAACTCTACAACAGTCATAACCAGCCTAAAAGGATATTTCTATGTCCGAGACTCCTGTACGTTCCCAAATAACCCACCATCTATGTTCCTGAGTCAATACAAGGCCATACAGGACCACAAGGGTAATATACAGTACTGATACAAATACTAAAATCAACGTAGAAAATAACGAACAAAAACGGCGGTCAAGGTCTAGGGTACCAACCTATTACAACCCACCCAGGGATGCTAATCAATGCAGTTATAGACTATATACGCAGAGTCTAGGTGGGAAAAGCCATAACCTACCTGTCGTCCGATGAATAACTGCGGGATGGGGTCGTCCAGGCTTGAACTACTCCGGGAAACTCCAAATTGTTAAATCACAATCAATACAATAATTTATACGTCAAAACATGACTAACGATACCCATAATGCCATAAACATACCCGGGTCAAAATTTGGGTCACAAATGGTCCTGTGGACCCCATAACCCAAAATTGGAAATGAAAAACACACATGTGTTCCTTGTCATCCCGAGAGCACATTCTCAAAATTTGAGTGGGACCACACATAAAATGGTCTCCAAAACAGCCCGCTCAAGCCGGAGATAAAAGATAGACTTTCAAGAATGAAAAATAGGGAATTAGGCAAGAATTACTTACCACGAAGATGGAATTTAGGTCAAGACAAAGAATTCTTCACACTAACGATCATGCACGAGCTTAGGAGGCAGAATCTACCATAAAATCCAAGCTTTTGGGCATAAGCAACAATGGAGGATTTTAAAGACAACAAGAGAAGAAAAGGGTCGGGGAAGAAGACTTACCAAGTGACGAGGAACCATAGATTATCGAAGAGTAACGATTTTCCGAAGCTAGGAAATGATTTGGGTCAGTTTAGGTACTGTTTTTTGTGTTTTAGAGTTGAGGGAATGAAGAACAATGTCTGGAAAATCTTCGGGGCTCAGCTTAAATAACTGCTGAAAATTACTCTTCGCGAACGCGGCCAAGGCCCGCGAATGCAAAGAACAAAAAGGGAAGCTGGAATTTTTGCCAATGCGAACACGGCCAACTCCCCGCGTTCGCGATTAACAAAATGGCTATGACAGCAACCAGCTGTCAAGGGAAGATTTTTCACACTTTGGGCCCCCAGGAACGCATCAGAAGTCCCGCAAACACAAATGACCAGAGCTATTTGACTAGAAATGGCGTTGCGGATACAATGAAATCGATGAAAATCCCATTGTAGGTCTATTTAACGAAAAGTGGGCCCCACTCCCTAATCAATCTTTAGCCAACTAATTCCAAAATGGAACACAATGCACAAAAACAAGTCCGGAAGACTCGAGACCCAAACCAGTGGTCCCTCTAGCTTAATCTCGACATTCCAGAGCTAACGGCGCTGATAGAATTTCCATCTGAGGTCGTCTTCTCCGAATGTTGACCAAAGTCAACCAAACAAGCCCAGCTGAAAAGATCACGGATCTTTACCGAAGGTCCCTCTAGACTATCCAGAGCTAACGAAATTGTTGGAATTTGATTTCGAGAATGTTCACCAAGAATGTTGACTAAAGTGAATGATTTCCTGTCACGCCCCAAACCATGGGAGGCATGACCGACACCCGAAGCCCCAAAAGGCCGAGGGTGCCAAAATAGAGTGTATATCTATTGAACCAGCTGGGGGTCTGAGACCGACAAGGTCTCTAAGAATTGAAATTTGAAACACTGAAAGCTCAATAGTAGGTAAGCAACTCAAGGCCGACAAAGCTATTATCATAGTAGATATCTAATAACAAGGCCGACAAGGCCATACCCAACATTGATGTACATATACACATCTACAAGCCTCTAGGAGTAAGTAAAATATCTCATATCCAGGACAGGGCCCTGGACTACCCATAAGCGGTACATATACATAACCTGGTCAAAATATAAGCTAGACCTCTGACTCATCAGCTCCAGGAAGAATGAAGCTTACCAAAATGGCTGAACTCTGCAACTCCTACTGAAGAGGTCTATTTGGGTTTCTGTCTGGACCTCCAGGCAATGGGGACGTCAGTACGACAATAATGTACTGCCATGTAAGGTAGAAGCATAAAAGCAAGTCGCAAGTAGTAAATTTGAACAAGATATAATATAAAACTTGTAAACTGTAATTGGTAAGGCCCGTTAAGCTCTTTCTCCTTTATTCTTTTTAGAATACAACACATGCATTAACTCACACTACAACTCACTCTTTATAACCCACGCTGAACTAGAATAGCGCCTCGGTGCACCCTATATATAATAGCCTCAATATGGCAGTAGCGCCTCGGCGCACACTATGTATATAATGGCCTCAATATGGCAGTAGCACCTCGGTGCATACTATGTATATAATGGCCTCAATATGGCAGTATCACCTCGGTGCACACTAACACGCAAACCATGCATAATAAGTGTATTACTAGATTGACCTTTAAAGCTATTCTTGTTATTTATGAAGGTTCATTTAGATAACATCTTTAGCCTTGGCTTACAAGGTGTTGGACTCAACATACCAATCACATATAAATGGGGATTAACTTGCTAACTTTCCTTGTATACTTTCTATAGCTTGATTAGGGATCACACTACAAAGAAGAAACTTGACAAAAGGATAACTTACGTTTCGTGCAAAAAGAATCGGATTTTTATAAGAAGGCGACTTGAATCACCATAATGTATAACTTAGTTCCTTAAGACTTTTTGAGTTACCAAATCAGCTCTCTTACAATAGAATACACAAATTCCTTCTTTTGGAGATTTAGAGTTCTATTTCTAGATTCATGCCGATAAGGAATAAAGAAGCCTTAACATACCTCGTTCCTTCCGAAGATTGTGCTTACCAGAACTTGGGCTTTCCATTATTAAGTTAATCTACAACACAAGGGTATAATGAAGCTAATATTAGCTCTTAAACCTGATGCAACCTTTCCAAAACAGTAGCTAAACATTTCCAGGGCAGATTTACGTATTTTGCATTAATTAAAGGTGTATCGTCACACCTTTCTCCCCTGTCCAATACACATCACACACACACACCAACCTACTGCCTACAATAATACAAAACACATCAAACATCTCCTACAGAACTCACCATGCCGAAATACAATAGCAACACATTGAACCCACGGCTTCCGATCGTCGTCCCGTGAGTTCTTAACAACAATTAAACAACAATTGTCCATCCAAACTTCAATCCAAAAATATGATTATGGGCAGAGTACTTACCACACTTGAAGGTGTGTTTTATTATATTTTTATTGATGCCTTGAAAAGCTTAAGTACCCCTACACATACACCAACAATAGAAGAAAAAATCTCTTAATTGTTACACAATTTCTATGTGTTAAATCTTAAAGAAGGGGCTGCCATAGTTCATGTCTTTCTTACCATAGGATACCCTAGCTATATGTAGTATATTAATACCAAGATAAAAAGTTGTTTAACTCACCTTAAGCTTGAATGAATCTTGATCTTCTTAGAACCCTAAAGAGAGAGAAGGACTGCCAAAAGGAAAGGAGATAAGAGAGAATTTTTCCACCTTTTTGTGATCAATATTGATCAACAAAAAGGTCTGTATAAAGGGACCTTTTTGGCCGATTTTTTTGAGTATATTTGGGACAAAATGGGTCAAGAAACTTGGGCCAAAATTACCATTTCCTTGGGCCTCAAAAGCGTTAAGTTTTGTGGCTGATTTTGGGCTTCTCTTGGGTCAAAATGTGGTCAATATTGGTGGCTACCTTTTGTAATTGTTTGGGCCAGATTTGGTTTTTCTTTGATGGGCCAACTTTAAGATTCATTTGGGCTACCATTAGGTCTAATAATCCATGGTCTTGCTGCCCATAATTGGCCCTCGTAACTTAGTTCGTTAGCGTAGGTAGGTGATGCACCTACTTGTCACCTAAGAGCTTAGATAAGTCGAGCAAGTACCTCACTTGTTTTATCTCATTTTCAAAACCCTCATCTTATAATTTAACTTAACACTTATATACATTTGACCATTTCAAATTCTAGGCCAAATTACCCCTTCACAATCTCGAGCTCAAATACCTTCGTCGATATTTACTTAGTCACATAGATTTTGAAAGGTACGGGGTGTTACATTCTTCCCCCCTTAGAATCATTCATCCTTGAATGAGGGTAATGCATATAGAGCTCTAGTCCCTTAGGATTTTTTGAAATTTTGGAAGAGTTTCCTTTATAATTGGGACTATCCAAAAACCTGAAACTCAGCAAAAGTCTAGCACGATGCCTCACACGGCGATACAATTATATACAATTAAATGTAATCATTTTCACATGTTCAAACCTGATAATATTTTCATAGTAGGAAGAGTATAAAGAACATAAGAATATGACTTACCTATATACTATCTTCAAGTCATAAATAACTGGGGATGCTTTTTCCTCATTTCTTCCTCGGCTTCCCACGTCATTTCCTCGATATTATTATTTCTCCACAACACCTTTACTGAGGCTACTTCTTTGGTTCTGTGCTTTCTAACTTGACTATCTAGGATAGAAATTGGTACTTCCTTATAGGATAAGTCTTTAGAAAGTTGAACATCTTTGATAGGCATAATACATGAAGGATCTCCTATGCACCTTCGTAGCATCAATACATGAAATACAGGATGGACTGTCTCCAATTCTGTGGGTAAATCTAGCTCATATGCCACTATTCCTACCCTCCGAATGATCCTGTATGGTCCAAT
Organism: Jaltomata sinuosa; assembly: GCA_003996215.1. Classification (NCBI taxonomy): domain Eukaryota; kingdom Viridiplantae; phylum Streptophyta; class Magnoliopsida; order Solanales; family Solanaceae; genus Jaltomata; species Jaltomata sinuosa. Next base: position 160,328 of record QJPP01002697.1, on the reverse strand, counting down.
ATATCTTGCACTAAGCTTTCCCTTTTTACCAAATCGCATAACGCCTTTCATGGGCGAAACCTTTAGGAAAACCCAATCACAAATATTAAATTCCAAATCCCGACGTCGCACATCTGCATATGATTTCTGCCTACTCTGGGCTGTTAGTAATCTTTCTCGGATTAGCTTCACCTTCTCCATTGCTTGATTAACTAGGTCTGGCCCTAATAATCCTGCTTCTCCAATTTCAAACCATCCAATCAGTGATCTACACTTTTGTCCGTATAAAGCCTCATAAGTAGCCATTTGAATGCTTGCATGGAAGCTGTTATTATAGGCAAACTTAATTAGTGGCAAAGGGTCATCCCAACTCCCTTTAAAATCTAGTACACAAGCTCTTAGCATATCTTCGAGTGTTTGAATAGTGCATTTAGCTTGTCCATCTATCTGTGGATGAAAAGTTGTATTGAGACTTATTAGAGTACCTAAGCCTCTCTGGAAAGACCTCTTGAAATTTGCTGTAAACTGAGCACCCCTATCTGAAATAATGGAAATTGGAACACAATGAAGTCGAACTATTTCACTAATATACAACTTGGCATAATCTTCAGCAGTATAAGTTGTCCTGACTAGCAAAAAGTGAGTTGATTTTGTAAGTCTATCTACAATCACCCATATGGAATCATACTTTCGATAAGTATGGGGTAAGCCTATAATAAAGTCCATGTTGATCACCTCCCATTTACAGGTAGGTATCACTATACTTTGAGTTAGACCTCCGGGTCTCTGGTGTTCAATTTTTACCTGTTGACAATTCGGGCATTGGGCTACAAACTCTGCAATATTTCTCTTCATATTATTCCACCAATAAATCTGTCGAAGATCATGATACATCTTCATCGCTCGGGGATGGATTGAATAGCGGGAATAGTGAACTTCTGCCAAAATTTTCTCCCAAAGCTCCCCAACGTTAGGTACACATAGACGACCTTGATATCTCAGAACCTCATCTTTCTTAAGATATATTAGTGGTTGCTTCTATTGTGGAATTTTCTCCCTTAATCTTACTAATTCTGGATCATCATATTGTCTTTCCTTTACCTCTGTCATAAGTGAGGATTCCGCTGTGCTTTGAATAACAACTCCCCCATTTACCTTGGTCTAGTAGTCAAACCTGCAAATTAGCTAACTGATGTAGTTCTCTTGTCATCTCAATCTTTCTATTTTCCACGTGGATCAAGATTCCTATGGATTTGCGGCTAAGTGCATCGGCCACTACATTGGCCTTCCCTGGATGGTACAAAATATCTACGTCATAATCCTTTAGTAACTCTAGCCACCTTCTTTGCCTTAGGTATAAATCCTTCTATTTGAATAAATATTGTAGACTTTTGTGGTCAGTAAACACGTCTACATGGACTCCAAACAAGTAATGGCGCCAAATTTTCAAGGCAAATATAACTGCTGCCAATTCAAGATCGTGAGTAGGGTAATTTTGTTCGTGCTTTCTTAGTTGTCTCAAGGCATAGGCAATAACTTTACCATGTTGCATTAAAACACAGCCCAACCCAATCCTTGAAGCATCACAATAAACAACATAACCATTCGTGCCCTCTGGAAGAGTTAAGACAGGTGCTGAAGTAAGTCTGTCCTTCAACTCCTGAAAACTCTGGTCACATGCATCAGACCACTAGAACTTGGCAGCTTTATGAGTCAACTTTGTCAATGGTGCAAATATAGAAGAAAATCCTTCCACAAATATCCTGTAATAACCTGCTAAGCCAAAAAAACTACGGATCTCTGTAGTATTCAAGGGCCTCGGCCAATTCTTTACTGCTTCAATCTTTTGGCCGTCAACTCTAATACCTTCATCTATAATTATATGGCCAAGAAAAGCCACTGAATTCAACTAAAACTCACATTTGGAGAACTTCGCATATAATTTATGATTCTGAAGTGTTTGCAATACTGCACGTAAATGATCAGAATGTTCGGCTTTGGACCGCGAGTAAATCAGGATATCGTCAATAAATACGATCACGAATACATCTAGGAATGACTTGAAGACTCGATTCATTAGGTCCAGAAAAGTTGTTGGGGCATTAGTAAGCCCAAAAGACATTACTATAAATTCAAAGTGGCCATACCTTGTCTTAAAGGTTGTTTTTGGAACATCTACCCCTTTAACACGTAACTGGTGATACCCCGACCGCGAGTCAATCTTTGAAAAACATTTGGCGCCTTGCAACTGATCAAAAAGGTCATCAATCCTTGGAAGTGGATACTTATTCTTGATTGTAACTTTTTTCAGTTGTCGGTAATCAATACACATTCTCAAGGACCCATCCTTTTTACGAACAAACAAAACTGGTGCGCCCCATGGCGATGTACTAGGCCTAATGAAACCTTTTTCGAGTAGATCCTTTAACTGTTCCTTTAACTTTCTTAACTCTGCAGGAGCCATCCTGTAAGGAGGAATTGATATTGGCTGAGTATCTGGGAGTAGGTCAATGGCAAACTCAATTTCCCTTTCTGGAGGGATTCCTGAAAGCTCATCAGGGAATACATCTAGAAACTGACTCACCATGGGAACCGATTGAAGAGTCGCTGGTCCATCCTCTGTGATTCTTACTCGGACTAAATGATAAATATAGCCTTTAGAAATCATTTTTTGGGCCTCAAGGTAGGAAATAAACCTACCCCTTGGCGTGGCAGCATTACCTTTCCACTCTAAGATTGTCTCTTCCGAAAAATGGAATTTGACAACCTTATTTCTACAATTGATATTAGCATAACATGCAGCTAACCAGTCCATGCCCATAATGACATCGAAGTCAGTCATATCTAATTCGATTAGATCAGCTGAAGTGAGGCGGTCATAAATCCACACTGCACAATCTCGATAAACTCGTCTAGTTATAATAGATTCACCAACGAACGTAGATACAACAAAGGGTCTAGGCAACAACTCAAGGCCTGCCCCCAACTTACCAGCAACGAGCGGGGTAACATATGAAAGAGTAGAGCCAGGATCTATAAGTGCATAAACAACATGAGTAAAAATAGTCAATGTACCTGTAACAACATCAGGTGACGATTCCAAGTCCTGGCGACCGGCTAGAGCATAAGTGCGATTTTGACCACTGCCTGAACTGGATGCTCCTCCTCCTCCTCTACCTCTACCACGACCTGATGTAGCCTATTGGCCTGTCCTAGGGGGACGAATAGTAGATGAAGAAGCTGCCATCGACCCAGTAGGCTGGGATATCTCACCCCTACATCTACTCGGACAGTCTCGTATAAAGTGACCAGGATGCCCACATGAATAACAAGTATCTGAACCCAGGCGACATATCCCAGGATTCTTTCTACCGCATTGAACACAAGGTGGCAAAGGTGGCCTCATCTGACCTGAATGCCCCTGGCGATAGGAACTGAATGCACCTGAATTGTGGCCTGGTCCAGTCTGAGAAAAATGATCATACCTCTGCCTTTGTAAATGATATGGGGCACCACTAGTAGGGTGGGGTTATTGCCTATTAAAATGTGGCCTAACATTACCTCGTGGCTCTACATAGGACCCAATAGATCTAGCCATCTTATTCTGATCCATTTCTCGGCTTTGGTTATCTCCAATTGTATTTCAAGATCCTCTGCAGTCTGAGCAATAGCCTGTATCTTAGAAATATTCATATCCTCTAGTGTGTATGCTATTGTTAATCCCTTAATCAATTAATACTTAAGGCCATGCACATATCGATGAACTCTAGCTCACATCGTACTCATAATATCGGGGGCGTACCTGGCTAATGAATTAAACCTGAGGTTGTACTATCGAACATTCATATTGCCGTGCCTAAGGGCTAGAAATTGATCAAGTCTGGCCTCTCAAACCTCCTGTGGAAGATAGTGAGCTAGGAAGGCCTCTAAAAATTCCTCCCATTCAGCTGGGGGTGCATTTGATCCCCTAGACCGATCCCAAGCCTCGAACCAGAAAATGGACACATCTCATAACCTGAAAGATGCAAACTCCACTGCCTCCACTACTGTTGCATACATGACTCGAAGTACTCGATAAGTCTGATCAATACACTCCTGAGGATCCTCACGTGGGTCAGAGCCTGTAAATATAGAAGGACTTAGGCTGATAAACACTCGAGCCCTAGAACTTTCTGAGCCACCTGACCTAGCACTCACTGATGCCCCAATTTGTTGTTGTTGTGTGGCTACCTTCTGGGTCAATAATTGAATAGCACTCCTAATGTCCTGGTCCTCTGCTTCAGGTGGAGGAGCTACAAGTGCTGGTTCATCTCTAGCTATCTTAGATGCCACTGGAGCAGATGGGGTCAGGGGTACTGGATCCCCTCTAGTCTCATCAGGTACTTGATGAACTGGGATCTCTGGTGTCGGTGATTCACTTTGAACCTAAAATGTATCCAATCGGATAGGCGGGGAATGACTAGTACCTTCCCCCGTATCCGTGCCAACCCGTCGGCTACTAATTTGTCTGGTCACAGGCATTTCTGTAAACAAGGAATAGAAAAACATGAATTAGACTTCAAACATCTTATGACCTCGCTCTATTGCACGATCTAGCAAATGAAAGAAGGATAACAATTCCTAAATGTTCCATAGCCTCATGATTATAGGTATGGTGCACAACACACCCATAAGCAAGACTCTACTAGACACGGCTTGTAGACTCCCTGGGATTCGACGAGCTCTGATACCAAGTTTGTCACGCCCCAAACCATGGGAGGCATGACCGACACCCGGAGCCCCAAAAGGCCGAGGGTGCAAAAATAGAGTGTATCTCTATTGAACCTGCTGAGGGTATGAGACCGACAAGGTCTCTAAGAATAGAAATTTGAAACACTGAAAGTTCAATAGTAGGTAAGCAACTCAAGGTCGACAAGGCTATTATCATAGTAGATAGCTAATAAAAAGGCCGACAAGGACATACTAACCATTGATGTACATATACACGTCTACAAGCCTCTAGGAGTAAGTAAAATATCTCATATCCAGGAAAGGGCCCTAGACTACCCATAAGCGGTACATATACATAACCTGGTCAAAATATAAGCTAGACCTCTGACTCGTCAGCTCCAGGAAGAATGGAGCTTACCAAAATGGCTGAACTCTGCAACTCCTACTGAAGAGGTCTATCTGGGTTTCTGACTGGACCTGCAGGCATGAATGAAGCTCCCCTACGCAATGGGGACGTCAGTACGACAATAATGTACTGGCATGTAAGGTAGGAGCATAAAAGCAAGTCGCAAGTAGTAAAACTGAACAAGATATAATATGAAACTTGTAAACTATAATTGGTAAGGCTCGTTAAGCTCTTTCTTCTTTATTCTTTTTAGAATACAACACATGCATTAACTCACACCACAACTCACTCTTTATAACCCACGCTGAACAAGAATAGCGCCTCGGTGCACCGTATATATAATAGCCTCAATATGGCAGTAGCGCCTCGGCGCACACTATGTATATGATGGCCTAAATATGGTAGTAGCACCTCGGTTCACACTATGTATATAATGGACTCAATATGGCAGTAGCACCTCGGTGCACACTAACACGCAAACCACACATAATAAGTGTATTACTAGATTGACCTTTAAAGCTATTCTTGTTATTTATGAAGGTTCATTTAGATAACTTCTTTAGCCTTGGCTTACTAGGTGTTGGAATCAACATACAAAACACATATAAATGGGAATTTGACTTGCTAACTTTCCTTGTATACTTTCTAAAGCTTGATTAAGGATCACACTACAAAGAAGAAACTTGACAAAAGGATAACTTACGTTTCGTGCAAAAAGAATCAGATTTTTATAAGAAGGTGACTTGAATCACCATAATGTATAACTTAGTTCCTTAAGACTTTTTGAGTTACAAAATTAGCTCTCTTACAAAATACTCAAATTCCTTCTTTCGGAGATTTAGAGTTCTATTTCTAGATTCATGCCGATAAGGAATAAAGAAGCCTTAACATACCTCGTTCCTTCCGAAGATTGTGCTTACTAGAACTTGGGATTTCCTTAATTAAGTTAATCTACAACACAAGAATATAATGAAGCTAATATTAGCTCTTAAACCTGATGCAACCTTTCCAAAATAGCAGCTAAACATTTTCCGGGCAGATTTACGTATTTTGCATTAATTAAAGGTGTATCGTCACACCTTTCTCCCCTGTCCAATACACATCACACACACACCAACATACTGCATCCAATAATACAAAACACATCAAAAAGACCCTACAAAACTCACTATGCCGAAATACAATAGCAACACATTGAACCCACGGCTTCCGATCGCCGTCCCGTGAGTTCTTAACAACAATTCAACAACAACTGTCCATCCGAACTTCAATCCAAAAATATGATTATGGGCAGAGTACTTACCACACTTGAAGGTGTGTTTTATTCTCTTTTTATTGATGCCTTGAAAATATTAAGTACCCCTATACATACACCAACAAGAGAAGAAGAAATCTCTTAATTGTTACACAATTTCTATGTGTTAAATCTTAAGAAAGGGGATGCCATAGTTCATATCTTTATTACCATAGGATACCCTAGCTATATGTAGTATATTAATACCAAGATAACAAGTTGTTTAAACCACCTTAAGCTTGAATGAATCTTGATCTTCTTAGAACCCTAAAGAGAGAGAAGGACTGCCAAAAGGAAAGGAGATAAGAGAGAATTTTTCCACCTTTTTGTGATCAATATTGATCAACAAAAAGGTCTGTATAAAGGGACCTTTTTGGCCGACTTTTTTGAGTATATTTGGGCCAAAATGGGTCAAGAAACGTGGGCCAAAATTACCCTTTGCTTGGGCCTCAAAAGGGTTAAGTTTTGTGGCTGATTTTGGGCTTCTCTTAGGTCAAAATGTGGTCATTATTGGTGGCTACCTTTTGTAGTTGTTTGGGCCAGATTTGGTTGTGCTTTGATGGGCCAACTTTAAGATTCATTTGGGCTACCATTAGGTCTAATAATCCATGGTGTTGCAGACCGTAATCGGCCCTCGGAACTTAGTTCGTTAGCGTAGGTAGGTGATGCACCTACTTGTCACCTAAGAGCTTAGATAAGTCGAGCAAGTACCTCACTTGTTTTATCTCATTTTCAAAACCCTCATCCTTATAATCTAACTTAACACTTATATACATTTGACCATTTCAAATTCTAGGCCAAAGTACCCCTTCACAATCTCGAGCTCAAATACCTTCGTCGATATTTACTTAGTCACATAGGTTTTGAAAGGTACGGGGTGTTACATTTCCAAAGTTAAAAGCTCTAAAACTAGGAATGGACAAAAAGACCAAACAAATGGCCCGGGCACCAAACTACCGGTCCCAGCAAGCCATAAATGACTTGGGGCCGCTACTGGAAAGCTCTAACAGTAAAAGGATGGCGAACACGCATAAATGACCAGAAGGGTCATTACATCATCCACTACTAAAAAGACTTTCTTCCCCGAAAGAGAAGAAAGAAGGAAAGACTAGCGATTAAAAGTACAGCGGATACAAAGCCCTCACTCCTCGACCGGACGGCACCCAACAGAAGAGAACCAAAGAAAGCCACCAACCCTACACTTCATTACTAGCCAAGCTAGATTCCGAACTCAACTCCAAAACTCCAATGATCTGCCGAACCAAACTGAACCCCGAGAATCACAACCGAAAGCACTGACATAACATCAAAACAAGAGAAGCAAGGCGATCAACACACAGAACTCGAATCTTTTAAACCATAACCAAATTTACCAGAAGAACTGTCAACCCAAAACTCTAACTTATGAACACTCTGATTCGGAAATCTCTTTTATTCTGAACATAATCCTTTCTCACCACGAATAGGAAGCTTCATACAAGTCGAACACTCAAACCACCCTCGATGCATCAACTGACACACCGAAGATCCATAGTCTTCGCTTATACTCTACCACGAACTAAGTCACCCTGTTTACTCAAGTTATATCAAAGTCAATCTATAGTCCGCTAGTCTTTGCCATCCCAGCTAACAACCCGTAGCATATCATTAAGAACTGGGGTTACCTATCCTGATTGAGCATCAACCAACGGGCAAACACATTTTCTAACATCAAACTCGATAATAGAACCCAACTGAACAACCTATCTAGACCCGACTAAAGCTTGCACACCAAAGTAAGGAAAGCCATGTATGAACACCCTGTATTGACGGAGAAACTCCCAAACTGTAGAATGAACCCAACTTCGCTGCACTGTGTCAAGTATGAATAAGCTGGAAGCGAATGAACCAGACAACCTAACCAACAGACACAAAACAAAACCAAGATCCCGCAAGTGGTGTGGTAAGTCTACCACAAAGTCTGTAGTCATTAGCTAAGCTCCATACTCTAAGAACACTACTGCAACTTCGAATACTTGAACACCATTCTAATTTGGAGTCAACATACCAAGTGCACCCCGGGAAGAAGTCCACCATGCCATGAATATCAAGTAAAAATACCCTGAAGGCAAAATAAAAGGTACCTGGGGTTAAAAAGTTGCCATCTAGCCATAGAAACCTTTGCATGTACCTTCAACTCACCCCTTTGGCTCGAATAAACCGCTCTACTGTATCAGCACACAAATCAACCATCCCAAAGCATACCACATACCAACTTCTAGTCCACAATGGTCGAGTCCAACCAAAACTGGAACCCCACATCAAAGACAACCCCTAAAGAATCAACTAATCAAGCTTTTAACTCTCGACAACCAATGGTGACCACCTGTATCTAAGTATCATTAGAACCCAAAATAGCCTCGCTAGTCTAATCCCGCACTATCTGAGTATGCATAATACACTATCGCTGATTGTCAAACTTACACCATCGAGTATGTCCAACCAAGGTACAAGAAATCTTGTACTATCACAAACACCACTAAAATCTGGGATGTCTAGTCTAACTCCAAGGTTAGCCAAGGACTAGGTGTCCAAGGCCAACTGTCACCCCATAATAGGAAATGGGTAAGGTAAGTTGTCAGAACTCAATGCTCTCCAACCCAAGAAGATGCAACCAAAAGAACAACCATGAACCATCTGGAGTAGATTGCTAGCCCACTACTCTGAAACCTAATCTATAAAATTTCTAACCAAAACCTTTGTCAAACCCGTATGCTGCCAATGATCCTTTAAGAACCGAAGCCAACTAGGCTTAAATATGCAAGTTGCTAAAATCATAGCTGCTACTGAAATCCCAAACCATTCTGACGAAAAATCCACTGCAATCTGTAAACGGTAAAATCAAATAACCAACACATTATCCCAAAGCAAACCTTTGTCGTCATCTCAGTCAACTACTGAAAGACATAAGCATGAACCAGGACTCATCACCCTGCTTTTTCAACTAACAAAAATATTTATGTACCATATACTGAACATTACAAACTCCTTTCTAAAAATAATAACCTGGAGCCATTCCCTTAGCTCTAAAACTTACATTGTCAAATCTCAACAAGGTAGGAGAAAATGGGTTGAATTCCCTACTCACCCAGAATTCTATGAATACAACTCAACTACGAGGGTACGGTCAACACTTAGTCAAAAATGCTAAAGCAAAACTCAATATCAATACTGATTTAAAAGCTCAACCAGAGGGCTATGATCAAAAGTCAATCTAACTGGAATTGGGGAAAATGATAAGTCAACCCAACCGGACAAGAAATTGAGGGAGACTATAGGAACAACCAACATACCTTCCAACCTCCTAAATCAACAAAACAAGGAGGGTTGATAATAATCACCTAAAAACAAAACCAAACCATGCTCACTACAATAACTAGCGCCTTTTATGTCTAGATAGAAGCTCAAACATCAGCAAAACTACTTGTAACACCAACAAGGAAGGCTCAATCATAAGTCTAGAGCCACAACAACACAGGAAACAAACCCAACCAGAAAAAAGACTAACCAGAACTACCCACGAACTATAACTCCGGTAAAACACCTCACAAGGATAACTCACCCTATCAACTAATAAAGAATAATCTACCAAGAAAGCAATGCATAGATACTACCATTCAAGTAGCCAATCAACTAAACAAGTAGCAGGTAGGCATATAAGCAATTAAACGATAGAAAGTATAGGATCGCAATGCGAGCAGGACTATCACAAGTCGAAGGTAGCAAAAGCCTAACCTTGAGCAACGATATCAGGAACCTCTACCTCTAGCCCACCAAGAAGGGCATCAGATTAATGGATTCTAACTTTGGACTGAGTAGTCGAAGCTGAAAGCTCTACGATCCCTCACCGGGGAGAAACTCTATAAATGAGACCAACTTCCCCAGAATCATAACAACCAGGCTGACCAGGACACAGAATCGTGGGGAAACTCGTAGAAAAGTTCCCACGTTCACCATATCAAAAATAGCTTCTACCAAATGAAGCCCAATGAAAAGATCTCACTAAACCTGGCCGGCCTCCACAACCTACACACTCTGAAGGCAAACCCTGAAGGATATGATCTGAACCCTTTCTACTCTGCTTAACATGCCCTTCACAACCACCCTCTGGAACTTGTGGAGCAACTGAACCTGGCCTGCTAGATAAGAAGCAATGGACATGATCCCTAGCAGACAATCCCCTACCTCGAGTCTGAGAACCTCGAGAATTGTCCTGGTGATGATGTTTCTATCCTTGTCTCCATTTCCTGCAAATACAACATAAAAACATCAAAAACCACAAAGGTTGCTTAAAAACTTGCGAGTATTCTTAGTAAAAGGAGTCAAATGTGCCGTAGAATACCGGCACATCACTTACCCTTCCTCCCAAAGCTCATCACGCCCTTCATGGGCAATACTCGAAGGAACACATTATCACCAACCATAAACTCTAGATCTCGAACCCTCCAGTCAGCATAACTCTTCTGCCTACTATGGGCAGTGCAAAGTATTTCCTGAATAACCTAAAATCTATCCATAGAATCACGAAGCAAGTCGGTACCCCATGACCTAAACTTAAAATCATTGAACCAACCCACCAGATATCTACACCACCTACCATACAAAGCCTCAAATGGAGCCATCTGAATCATAGATTGGTAACTTTTATTATATTAAACTTTTCCAAGGCTAAACATTAGTCCCACTGACCCCCAAAATCAATAACACAGGCTCGCAATATATCCTTCAAAACCTGAATAGTATGCTCTGACTTACTGTCTGTCTACGGATGAAAAGTGGTGCTAAGCTCAACTCTAGTACCTAACTCTCTCTGAAAAGACTACTAAAAGTGCGAAGTGAACTGAGTACCTCGGTTGGAGATGATAGAAACTAGCACACCATGCAACTGGACAATCTCTCGAATATAGAGTTGGGCGAACCTCTTAGAACTTTAGGAAGTCTGAACCAGCAGAAACTGGGCAGACTTCGTGAACCTATCCATGATAACCAAATAGCATCAAATCTCCATAGAGTATGTGCAAATCCAACTATAAAATCCATGGATATACACTCCCATTTCCACTCCATAATGTGTAGCCTCTTTGACAAACCACCTAGCCTCTAGTGCTTAGACTTCACCTGCTGGCAGTTCAATCACCTCGATACAAAAGTCAAAATATCCCTTCTCATCCCACACCACCAGTAGTGCTGCCTCAAGTCACGATACATCTTCGCTTCCCAGGGATAAATGGAATATCTGGAACAATGAGCCTCCTCCAATATCAATCTGACCAAGTCACAAACTCTAGGAACACAGATACGACCCTTATCCTTAGAAAACCCTCTGAAACTAAAGTTGCCTTCCTATCCTCCACTCAACACCTTGTCACGAATAATACTCAATCTCGCATCATCAAATTATTGTGCCAGAATCTGCTACAACAATGAAGACCTAGCCTCAACACAAGCAAGAATATGGCCTGGCTAAGTAATGTCAAGTTGAACAAACCTATTGGCCAAGGACTGGCTGTCCCAAGCTAAAGAATGCTCCTCTGTAGCTAAGAAAGCCAAGCTACCCATACTCACCACCTTCCAGCTCAAGGCATCCACTACCACGTTTGCCTTGCCTGGATGATAGAGAATAGAGATGTCATAGTCCTTCAGTAACTCCAACCACCTACTCTGCCTCAAATTTAGATCCTTCTGGCTGAAAATGTACTGAGGACTATTATGGTCAGTAAAGATCTCACAATGCACACCATAGAAATAATGCGTCGACATCTTCAATTCAAAGACTACCGCTATTAACTCCAAGTCATGTGTTAGGTAGTTTCTCTCATGAACCTTCAACTGTATGGAAGTATAAGCAATAACCGTACACTTCTCTATCAACAAACAACCCAAACCAATACCTGATGCATCACAATATATGGTAAAACATTGACCATCGACTGGAAGAGTAAGAATCGGAGCTGAAGTCAACAAGGCCTTGAGCTTCAGAAAGCTCGCCTCACACTCATCTGACCACTAGAAGGGAAAATACTTCTGAGTTTATCTAGTAAATGAAGCTTCTATCAAAGAAAATCCCTCCACAAACCATATGTAATAACCTGCTAACCCGATGAAACTGCGAACCTCGGTAGGATAAGTAGGCCTAGCCCAATCATGAATTGCTGCAATCTTTGTCGGATCTACCATAGTAACATCCTTGGACACTACGTGCCCCAAGAATGCCACAGACTCAAGCCAAAACTCCCACATAGTCAATTTGGCATACAATTAATGGTCTCTCAAGGTCTAAAGTACAACCCTAATATACTGCTCATGCTCCTCTCTACTCCTTAAATAAATCAGAATGTCATCGATGAACACAATCACAAATCAATATAAGTTGGCACTGAACACATGGTTCATCAATTCCATAAATACTGCTGGGGAATTAGTCAACCCAAAAGACATGACTAGGAACTCATAATGGTCGTATCGAGTCCTAAATTCAATCTTTGGGTGGTCCTCAACCCCAATCCTCAATTGGTGATAAATGGACCTTAAATCTATCTTAGAGAACAATTCCACACAATGTAGCTAGTCAAGAAAATCATCAATACGCGCCATCAGATATTTGTTCTTAACTGTCACCTTCTTTAATTGAATGTAGTTAATACACATACGTATAGACCCGTCCTTCTTCTTCACAAATAAAACCGGAGCACCCTACGGATACACACTAGGCCTGATGAACCCTCTACTCAATAGATCCTAGAGCTTATCCTTAAGCTCCCTCAACTTAGCAGGTGCCATCCAATATGGCAGAATAGAAATGGGCTTGGTGCCCAGCTCAATATCGATATAAAAATCAATGTCACGATCAGGAGGAATACCCGGAAGATCAGAAGGGAATACATTTGAATACTCACAAACTACAGGAACAGACTCAGGAGGAGGTATAGTGGCACTAGGTTCACCAGTCTTACCAGTACAAGAGCAAAATATCAAGTAGAGTCTTGTGTATCTATATGATGACATTTGTATCTAATCTACGAGATGATATAGGATATTTCTAGGAAATATATTGTCTTGTTTGATTCTTTATCGTGCATTCTTGACTTGATCAATTTCTAAGTACCTTTGTTTCACTCTTTCTAAGATGGTTCAGATGAGATCTGCAGCGGGTGAGGACGAGGACCCTGCTCTTGAAGTTATAGAGACCCAGCTAAGGGATGAGGTAGAAGTCACCCCAAAGGACAAGGTAGGGCATGGGATGCGGCTCCAGCTTAGGCTCGGGCTCAACTATTGTCATTTGAGACTGAGATTAGAGTGGATGAGGATCAGTATGAGCCAGAACATGTAGGGCCAGCCCAATATCCAATAGGTTTTATGGCTACTCCAATATTTCAGGATACATTGGTTTAATTGTTGGGGTTTCTTGTGGGTATGACTCCACTATTAGCTTTGTCGAGCACTCCGATTAGTTCTCAGGTTTGAGGTGAGGCTCATACTTTGGCTCAGGTGGTGACACAGGGTTCAGGAGAGCAGCCTGCTACTACAGCTCCAAGATTTGAGGTATTACCAGTCCCTGCAGTTGCTACCCCTCTTCCAGTTATGCCAGTTATATCTTTTGAGGAGCAGAAGATGCTTGGTAGGTTCTTGAGATTTGATCCTCTGAGGTTTTTAGGTGCTTCTAGGGAGGATGCGCACTAGTTTTTTACTAGCTACCAGGAGAGGTTACATAATTTGAGGTTAGTTGAGTCACATAGAGTAGATTACACCATGTTTCAGCTGGATGGCCTAGCAAAATGGCGTGGAGGTTATATGTTACTTGCAGACTAGTTGGGTCACCTCCGCTTATTGTTCAGTTATCATTTGTTTTGCAAACATATTTACTGTTCAGATTTTTAGACTTATTTAAAGAATCTCTAGATTTTTTTATCAAGTATTGCATGCCATTATGCTTATAGCTTCCGCATAGCATTTAGCATTTACTTTAGCAGCAAGCAAGGCCAAGGGTCTGCTCGAGCCATTAGTGGTTTTGAGTGGTGGCCACATCCAGGAGGTAGACTCAGGGCATGAAAAACTTACAACTTTACTCAATGATTTTTAGATAAGATGAATTTGGCCAAGGACACCATTTTTAAAGAGTTACTCAGATCAATTATTCTGTATTTAGTTCAGTTATATAATTATTTCAGTTGTTCAGTTTATTGATGACCTTGATGCATATTGTATTCATGCTCAGTTGATCAACTTTTCAATTATAAGTTTACTTTCAATTCGTCTATTTTACATACCATACATTCTATGTACTGACGTCATTCAAAAATGCATTATTGTATGATGTAGATGCAGGAACTCAATTTTGTGATTAGACATTTTAGTTGATCTTATCTTATCAGCTTAGGATAAGCCCTCTTTACCTTTAAAGGGTTTAGTCAGTAGTCTAGCTCAGTAGGTCATTTGATTTCATGAAGGTAGATCGGGGGCCTTGTCCTAGCAGTTAGCATTTAGAATAAGTTTAGAGGCTTCATACATAGATAGTTTGTTAGTCAGTCAAGTCTCATGTATTAAACTTCTGTTTTGATTTGAAAAGTCTATTTTATTAAATTATTTATAATGATTTCAAAGATTTTTCATTATTGCATTTTATTCAGAGCTTTCTCTTATCTTTCAAAGTCAATCGGAGTAGTATGCCATACTAAGAGTATGCTTGGTGTTAGATCACATGATATTGCCCAATGACATTAATGCTAGACCTATACTTCAAGGTTTAGACAAGAGCCTCATTGCACTATAAGTGAAACAATTCCATATTTGGATGATTGCGTGTCAGAAGAGGCTAAACACAGTTTCTGCCTTGAGGTGCGACCAAGGTGCGTTGGGCACTTCCCCTGGTGTGTTTTGCACAAGACTTCACACACCCTATGAATTGGTCATAATGCCTTGTGCGACCAGTACACCAACTTTGCACCAAAACCCATCATGGGCCCATTTTGTAGTCTTCCAAAGGTCACTTTTGGGCCTTGATGTAATAGCTATAAATAGGGGTTCCCTTACCATTAGCTCTTCAGATTATGTTGAATTGAGATTTAAAGAAACTCTTTGTGACTGTAGTTTATAGAGGGTGGATTCCCCTAGTTTAGCTTAGTGTAGCTTAGGTTAGTAATGGGTGGATTTCCATTGTTGATCTAAAACTCCTTTACCTTGATTTTCACTTGAGTTGCTCATTTGTGGATTCATTTGGGTTTCTCATTTCTTATGAATTTCAAGTCTCTTCCCCGTTGGTTTGATTATGGATTCAATTAAGTCTTTCTTTCTTCACTTCTCATCTCTTATTTCTCATCTATCTTTAATTTCTACGTATTTGAAAGATTTCAATTGGTATCCCCAATTGGGATCTTATCATATGGTATCAGAGCTTAGGCTAAAGGATTGTTCCCACAATTCTTAATCCTAGGTTCATAAATTTGAAAATACAAAAAAAAGTGAAAAACGTTTTTGAGAAAATTCAAAAACATTTATTTATATTTTGTGTTTTGATTGTGTATCTGATACTAGATTGTGTTCTCCAGTGTTTATTGAGTCTAGATCTGAGATTTCACATTGTTTGCAGTTAATTTGAGGTTTTCACCATTGTTGGGTTGAATAACTTGAAGAACAAGCAATAGGGTTTTGAAGATTCAAAGTTATTGGGGTTTGATCTCCTCATCATAAGGAGTTCAAATCTCAAATTTGGATGAAATCGGAGCTAAATTAAATATTCTATCATTTTTGGGTTTGAAGCTTTTGAAGAACTTGAAGAACATGGAAATGGGTCTCTTCAATTTTGGTGATAATTAACTCTAATTTGTACTGGGCTTTGTTCACTACATCGAAGAGTGGCTACGTTTCAAATTTGGGGTCAATCCGAGCTAAATTGAAGAAGTTATGAAAATTGAAATTCATATTGTTCTTGGTGTTCTTCAAGTCTTGGAGGATAAGAATATCAAAAAGAGGGAGTTTAATCTTAAGAGAAAAGGAAAATAAAGAGTACTTGTGTTTATGCAAAAGAGAATTTACCAAAAAGGGCAAGTACTAGGAACAAAAGGTACAGAAAAATAAAAAAAATGAAAAATCGGAAGATTCAGGTGTTCTGTTTTGGGTTGTGCGACGCGATGTGAGACCAACACATTGATTGGTGCGTTTTGCACAAGATTCACACTAGGTACAACTTGGTTTCTGGTTTGGTTGTGCGAAATAAGATGCGTTGGGCACTTCTCCTAGTCCGTTTCTCACTAGACTCTGCACCAACGAACAGTTACAAATCCATTTTGCTCCAACAAATCTCACGTTCTATCTTCTTTGTTTACTTTGTGTTATTCTCCTATCTTATAGAAATCCTAAGAATAATTAACAACAAGTATTTGTTCTACTTAGTTGTAATTAGATTTCTTGCGTCCGTTCATTTCGTGCCAATTCTTTCAAGCTTTTTCTTGTTTGATTTCATTGTGAATTCTTTGGCTCTTGTCCGTTTGCTTTTGAGTCATCCGTGGTTCGATTAACAAGAATCTATTCTTCCACAAAGAATTAGTAACCTTGTGAATTGATTGGGAAAAGGTAGTTCACTATCAACCTTGAGAACGACACCCTAGAAAGGTAAGTTGAGAGTAAAAAAGGGCAAGAGGTGAGCATATCCGAGTGGTGTTATCCAAGCACAATTTAGTGTAAACACGATTAATGGTAAGGAACTCTTACTACTAACTTTGTTTGTTCGTTTTGCAGGTAGGTACCAAGGAGTTATAAGCAACATGTCATCCATAGCCTCGGATACTTGTGATAATGACATGGAAAGTGATGCTTATAGTGATGGAGGCTACGATTCTAATGTTGAAGCCTATGAAGGCTATGATGGAGCCAACGATGGCTATGACTTCTAACATAATAGAGCCATTGAGGGCTATGATGGTTCACGTGACCATGGACAATATGGTAATGAGTACTACTACTCCAAAAGTGAATTCAAAGCAAGCGTTCATAGATCATATGATGAATATGAAGGAGTAGGAGAACCGTATGATGAGTCTTATGATGATGGTGAAGGTTCTCACACTACACACCATGAAGATGGAGGTGACGTGAGGTATAACACTTTCTCACACATACCTTGTGAATCATTTGATGAAAGTCCTTGTAGAAATGGAGGTTGTGAGGTTGAATTCTATGCCTCGTCTTGTGCTACTTCCTATCCTAATCAAAGGGACATGAGTGTATGTGTTGAAACAAGTATGAGTCATCCGAAGAATGGTGGTATAAGGGTATTTCATACTTCTAGGAATACCATGTCTCATCCTTCTTATCCTAATGTGAATGTGTCTTGTTCACAATATGGAGATGGCATTAGAGAAAGTAGAGGGAGCCCAATATTTCAAGATAGGAGTGGCTCAAGGAGGTGACTTCTTGTAAATAAAGTGAATGTTTATGGTAGTATGGGGTACGATCTTGAACTTGATGACTGTAGTTGTACCAACTTCATCACCCCTCAAGTAGTTGAGTGGTTAAGACTACCTTGTGTGAGGAGACACAACCCTTATTCCATTCTAAACAGATATTGGGTTGATCGATATGTGAAGGTACTCTTTTCACTTGGAGAGTATCAAGAGGAGGTTTGGTGTGATGTGGCTCCTATGGATACTTCTAATATATGTTTGGGACATTCTTGGTTCCAAAGTCATAGGATTCCATGTACACAAGAATGTTACAAGTATGTGGCAAACAAAAAGGGGAAACTTCTCTTCCCACCAATACCCCCTAAAGAAGCAAGTGCAAGTGAACCACTCTCGAATTTGCAAGGATATCATACTTAAATGAGGGAAGAATGTGCTTCTATTAGGCAAGATTTTACTTCATTAAGTCAAGGATGTGCTTCAACAGAGGAACAATGGAATAAGATCTACCAAGTGTATATTACCCATAGATCTAAGGAGTTGCAAGCAAATGAGGCAAAGGCTACTCCTCTTGAAGATTAACCTAAGGAGTTGCTAGTGGAAGCAAAGCAAGCTACTCCTTGTGATGGTGGCACTAAGGAGTTGAGCAAGGAAACCAAAACATCCACTCATTGTTCTCCAAAGTGGAAACTAGAATTGAAGAGATTTTATAACCCTTCTCAAGGGATACTTGGCACTTGTCATACTTCTATTGAAATTGAGAGAGAAATGATTGAGAGGAGTACAGGTGTGAAAAGTTACACCTCTAGAGAGGAAAAAGGAGAGGTTGTGTGGAGTGATGTGAGAGGGTTGTCACAACCTTATACTAACTTTTGTAACTTCTCTTCTTTGTTTAGTTGTCTTGATACTTGTGCAGGTATTCTTGGAAGCAAACCCAATGAGGAACCTAAAAATGTTGAGCATCATGAGGTGGATGAAAGCTTCCAAAGCGAGCAAATGTGCTCCAATGATGATGACCAAGGTTGAGACGATTCTTAATATGAGCTACAAGGTTACAAAGCAAATCTCAACACATTCATTAATTAAGATGAGAATGATAGTGACTTAAGTGTGGTTGATAGCTTACCTTTACATGAGTTTGATGAGTTTTTACCTTGTGTTGATCTTACAAGCTATACCTCGTTTGAGGGTAATGTTTTGTTTATGGATGATCAGGTCACTCCTAATGAAGAACCTAATGGTGTGAATCTTGATTGTGAGGTAGATCCTCTTCAGTGCTATACAATATATGATAACCCACTTTGGTATGACAACACACTTTCCAAAGATGAAAATCTCTTCTTGGAAGATGAAAGTACATCTAGTGGAAAAGATTGTGTTAACAAGAATAATCCTTTGGGTGATAACGTTGATTTGCTTGATTGTTTGAAAAACCCAATTAGTGATTATCCTTATGAAATTAGTGATAAATATGATCCCTTGTATGACTCCCCACCTTTGTTTGATAAATATGATGATGAACTAGATGACTTGAATTCTAGTCTCTTTGGTCCTAGTTGTGGTGAAGGTCAATTTGGGAATTCTTATTTGGAAAAGGAAGGTGACAATTTTTTAAAATTTCATACTTGTCCCTTGGATTGTCCTAACCCTATTGGTATGCTTGATTGTATTCTTGAATCCAATAGTGAGCTTACAAGCGATGACACCATGGATGAGGTTATCTTGCGGGACACCTTTCTTTACTACCTCTTTACATTTGATGATTTTCATACTTGTGTTCAAAATACATTGTGTAGAGGTAGAAAACTTCTTGGAGTGTGTGATTATTTGAGCAAACAAGACATGTGGGTCTCCTATCCTTTTGACCCCGGAGATCCTTTATTAGTATATATGATCTCATACTAGTAACTCTTATGGACCCTAAGGAAAATATGTCATTGCCTATTGTGGGTGCCCCTTATTTACTTGTATCCTTATTTGACACATTTGTGCTTCAGTTGTGTGAGCTACAACTTTTGAATGAAAAGTCAATTAATTATTTATGGGAGAGTCCATAGGGTACACTTGGTACCAAGATTGTATTGTCAACTTCTTATCACCCTCTTAGGGATGGATATCTTGAAGTAGTGACTTAGACTCTTGGGAGCATACTTAAGCTCATGATTAGAGGGAACCCAACTTCTTGGAAGGACCATTTGTTGTTGATTGTATTGGTTTCTAATAGAGTCCTCAATCCCTCTAGTAGCATGACTCCATTGATGATCTTGCTTCTTTTAGGAAGTTGCTTGAGAAAGAAAGGCATAATTTGCTTGAAATATCATATCTCATCTTTTTGTGGTCTTACCTGTGAGAACACCTTAGATGAGGTTAGTATCCTTAGAACCTTTCTTTACTACCTCTTTGCATATGATAATGTCCATGTTTGTATTGGATTTATTTCTTGTAGAGGTAGGGATTCCTTGGATTGATCTAATTGTCTTTGTGACCAAGATGAGTGGGTCTCATATCCCTTTAACCCAAGAGACCCTCCAATGGTGCCTTTTGGCATGCTACTACTTGTGCTAACCCATGTGCTAGCCCTCATACTATAAGGAATTTGTGGTTGTTTGTCCTTCCTATGTTTTTGCAAGGTTTGGATTAAAGGATAAATCCTTTTAAAGAAGGGGAGAATGATATGATATCTCCAAACAACATTCATGCTAGAACTATACTTCAAGGTCTAGACAAGAGGATCCAAGCCACACTCACCCTTAGAGCACAAAAGGGAGGTTGGAAGAGCCTCGTTGCACTACAAGTGTAACAATTCCACATTTGAATGACCGCGTGGAAGAAGAGGCTGAACACAGTTTCTGCCTTGAGGTGCGACCAAGGTGCGTTGGGAAATTCCCCTGGTGCATTTCACAAAAGACTTTGCATACCCTGTTCATTGGGTACAATGCCTCGTGCGACCAGCACACCAACTCTGCACCAAGACCCATCATGGGCCCATTTTGTAGTCTTCCAAAGGTCACTTTTGGGCCTTGATGTAATAGCTATAAATAGGGGTTCCCTTCCCTTTAGCTCTTCAAATTATGTTGAATTGAGATTTGAAGAAAATCTTTGTGAGTGTAGTTTGTAGAGGGTTGATTCCCTTAGTTTAGCTTAGTGTAGCTTAGGTTAGGAATGGGTGGATTCCCGTTGTTGATCTAAAACTCCTTTACCTTGATTTTCACTTGAGTTACTCATTTGTGGATTCATTTGGGTTTCTCATTTCTTATGAATTTCAAGTCTCTTCCCCCTTGGTTTGATTGTGGATTCAATTAAGCCTTTCTTTCTTCACTTTTCGTCTCCTATTTCTCATCTATCTTTAATTTCCGCGTATTTGAAAGATTTCAATTGGGATCTTATCATTAGAGCACATAATTCAAGTGTCCTAGGGAGTCAATGAAGCCGTGTAAGTAGGATCTTATTTATGGTTGGGAGGCCCTCTTCTATAGATGAGAGATTAGGTACAATTAAGAAAATTTATCCATTTTTTCATACTCTAAGTAGAACGAACCTAGAGCTAGAAATATAAAGTTAGAAGTGTGGAAGCCAAAAGTAGAGATAGTGATTGAGGGAAGTATGTAGCCATAGTTATGTATCTATAATGTAAGTAATGGGATGATAAGTCCCTTGGTGTTAACTAGAGAGTAAGAAGTTTTGTGTAGATTCCATTGTAGTATTTAGCGGAAGAGTTCTTCGTAAAGATGATTTAGAGCACATTTGAACTAGAGTAGAAGTTCATGAGGGCATGTCAATGTGTTAGAAAATGATTAAGTATAGGATGTATAATAAATTAGTAAGGATTAGTAATGATATTGTTAAAGAAGAATATGCTTGTAGGTTGCAATTGATTGATCATTTGAACTTTCAATTGACTAGTGTTTCCTTTATTTATGCTCTATTAGTTGTAAGCGAGGGTAGTATGAGAAAGTCTGTGTTACAAACTAATTCCAAGGGTCTACGATTGTTTCTACAGACCGTACTTCCCTTTTACAATTCATCGAGTAAATCATAGAAGGGACCCTAAGAGACCCTAGTTCCTCGGTTTCTATGAGAGGAACTATGACTCATGGTCTTGAACCACAGACCATAGACCTAACCATTGTAAAGTGTTTAGAGCAGTGGCCGAATCTCAGAGTAACAGGATGGTTGTTTCTATGGGCCATAAACCTCTTCGACAATCCATAACTTCCAACCATATATTTGATTCAGAGAAGTAACAAAATCCCAGTTCAAAACTATGATCCATTCTATGGTCCATAAACCCATATTATCCACCATAGATCCTATTACTCGAAATCAGATCAGAAATTTCAAAATATCATAGGAAAACAACAATTTGAACTACGGTCCATTAACCATAATTATGACTCATAAATTCCATCCGTAAGAGTATAGTTCAGAGGCCTAGAAATTTCAAAGTAGTTCTATAGCTCATACTACAATCCAGAAAATTGGTTAACGGTCCATAGATTTGACCGCACTTCAGTTATATTGGGTGCCAATAAAAGTAGGCCTTGTCCATCTTCCCATTCTTTTCATGTCAAAATCAGTTCTCACAGCCCTAAGAGTTGTACAATAGGTGTTCCTTTTGTATAATGAATACAAGAGTTTAAATTGATAACTTGTGGAAAGAGTGAAGGTGTAAGCATGACATACATATGTGGGATAGAGATGGATAGGTGATTGGAGGCTAAGTAATTAGGTGAAGTAGAGCATTGAATTTCATAACGAAAGATGTGCACCAAGGTAGAATGTAGTTAGACAAGATTCTAAGGTCCTAAAGTTCTATGTGTGCCATGTTTATTATTCTTGAGTTGTGAAGTGTAGAGAATGAAAGGTATGTTATATATGTTGTCCCTATAAGATTACGTTGGAGAACATTAAACAATATAGATGATTTTGAAACTTTTAGTATAAGTTTCAACCCGTTTGATTTGGATGGATAGAGGATTCGAGGTATGAAGTTGATAAGACAGAAAGAGTCTAAATCCTACTGTTATAACCTTAAGGGAAAATGGAAGTTAGAAATTACCATAAAAAGAAGTCCTAGTAGAGATTTTAGCGCCTACAGATGTAGTCTTCAAGGGAGACTTTAGTATCTACATGTATAGTGATACCCCGACCTTATAAGAACTATTTGAATATAACCTAGTCTAAGGAATAGGTCCAAAAACTTAGAACATTGACTTTTGAGCTAAGGTGGAGATGATGAGATGAAGGACCAAGTCAAGTCTTATCCAAGTGTATTCCTTGTACTTCAGTCAACATAGAACTCTACTCATGCTGAACGTATTCATACCATGACCATGTGTAAGTTCCAAGCAATCTATGTATACCATGCCCATACTCAAATTCCTAGAATGAGAAGTAACTTCTTCAGCCAACAATCTCAGTCTTACTCTATGATTCCATCAATTCTAGCTTTATGTTAAGAGAATCGTTATATATGAGCCCATGTGTCACAGTATGCCCAGTTCTATAAACTAAGTCCGCAAGATACACCTTAACGTCTAATAAAATAAAGTTACATCATGTATATTATCATATCAAATTCCTTAAACAATTTGTGCTTATGATTTTCTTGATTTCAGCCCTATGACTGTTTACCCATAATAATAATGGGTGTTTATGACACGTATATGCCTAAATAACCCTCTATTTATGCTTTGTTATCATGACCTAAATCGATCCATGGTGGCGCCTACATAACCTCTCGGTAGGCAAGCCAACCCAAAGATGCAGAAGTATAATAAAACAATATAAATAAGGAAAATGGAAGAAAGAGTATAAGGAAATAAGGGCCACCAATATAGATAAATATCATCTATAATAAATATACATAAATGGCCCTAAACTAACCAAGAAGACAATATATATACACAAGAACCAACCTCGGACCTGTTGTCACCGGTACAAGAGCGTCTAAGGTATGGAATAGCTATACAATAGGTACTATCTATTTAAAATACAAAATATAGATAGAAAGGTAGATGGAAAGCAGTAAAAGTCTCCAAATGTCGGGAGCTCACCACGATCCGAACATCGGCTGGCCATGAACGACAGGAGGATCAGCGAGGGTGGCTCGTACTAGGTGCTGCATTAGAAAAAGATACAAAATGTAGTATGTGTAGAAAAACAATGGGTACCCAATAGGCATCATAGGCGGACCGAGTTCAAGAATATAATATATATAATAGCTATAGGAAAGTAAACTAGCTAGAGGGATCCACCTAAATCTAGTTATCACAAGAACCATCCCCGAAGCTGGTGTCACTAGTACAAAAGAGTCTAAGGTACGAAATTGCTATACAACAGGTACTGTCTATTTAAAATACAAAATATAGACAGAAAGGTAGATGTAAAATAGTAAAAGTCTCTAAAATGCCGGGAGCTCACCACGATCCGAACAATGGGTGGCCATGAATGACAGGAGGATCAACAAGGGTGGCCTGTACTAGGTGTTGCATAAGAAAAAAATGCAGAGTATAGTATGAGTACAAAAATAATGGGTACCTAGTAGGCATCATACATCGACCGAGCTCAGAAAGATAATATATATAATAGGCTACAGGAAAGTAAACTAGCTACAGGGATCCACCTAAATCTAGTTATCTACTAATAGAGTCGTAACCCAATAATGGTGAAGATAATAATGATAATATGGCAAAGGCACTCCAAGTATACATAAGAAAATGCGATGCACCGAGAGATGATATGATGCAAAATGTGGCCAACGCAACATGAGTCCAAAATTGTAACACCCCGAAAACGTATCCATCTTTTAAACTCAGACTTGCAGAAACTTTTGGACTTCCAGGGACCATGGGTCAAGTCCATGAGTCATGGAAGGTTCCACGAGTCATGGGAGTGACTCGTGATCCCAGTCCTGCAGACCTACGTCAGTACTGAAAACCACGAGTCACTTCCAAGACTCGTAAAAGTTTCTACGGGTCATACTGTTGACTCGTGGAAGCTGATCAGAGGCAGCCAAATTCATTGATTTCTACGACTAGGTCCTACGACTCATGGAAGCTTTCATGAGTCATCCCGTTGAACCGTAGAAAACCTTCTGTAGGTTAAAATCATGAGCAGTTTCCACGATAGGAGTCCACGAGTCGTGGAAAGGTCTACGAGTCGTAGACTCCACTCGTGGTCACTGAGGTTGACTATTTTTCCAGCTTTCTTCTAATTAAATCCCTGGGGCTTTTTGGTTATTTCTCACCCTTTTAACTACTAAGTGAAGTCATTTTGACTACTTTTAGAAGGGTTTTCACCCATATTATTCTAAGTCCCTCTTAAGCTTCTTATTTTTCACTCAAAAGAAAACGTTTCTCTCAAACTCAAGTCTCCAAGCTCCAAGTCAAGTCTCCTAAGCCTTTTCCATTGAAGTGGGTTATCTTCACCCAAGGTATGTGGGTCTTTAACAATGGGTTCCTTTCACCCTTGCCCAAAATCCCCAATCCTTATATTGGATTATGAACTTATGGAATTAAGGTTTTGATCTAAAATTGGGGAAAGTTTATGAAATCAGTTTCTATGTTTTAATTAATGGTTTCCTATTGATTACTCATGATTTAATTATGATTCTCTTGGTTGTTTTAAAATCTCAAGCATGAATATTGATTTATAGCATGAAACTATGAAATTGCATATTTTTAAGAGAAACTTGGCATGATTAGATATCATGGTCTTTATGTATTTATGAAAGTGCATGCCTAATTCTTCAAGTATGAATTTAGAAATAAAAGCATGTTTTGAATTATGGCTATGCTAATCTTTATGAACTATGATATGAAAGTTGCATGATACCCGATGTGTTTTCATGCTTTACGAATAAGATTTGGCATGAGAGTATGCCCTTATGAAATTATGATCTCTATGTGCATATTTTGTGAGTAGTATTTAGCACCGAGTTGGTTGAGGTTAGAGTACCCTTAGTCCTAGAAACTACGTTGCCAGCGTAGGTTATGATTTGATATGATATGTGCCTAAAAGGGTTATGAGAGTGGATCTACGTCTTTATGTATGGTGTCCTTGCCTTAGCGGGGCATAGGACAGCTTTGCCAACTAGGGTTATATAGTTGGGTATGGTGACTTGTTCCTTGGCAAGGTTCAAAGTCATCTTTGCTAACTAGGGTTATATAGTTAAATTCAATCCAGCTCACATGGTCTCATGTCGGTTATAAGAAACTCCCGTATGTATGTCCTTTTTCATGTTTTCTAAGCCTTATGGACTCTTTTATGAACTATGACTTTTGAAGTTGGCTTTGGCCTCATGTCTTAGATTTTCATTATGATTTCTTATCTTGATACTTTATTATGCATGGATCATGTTTAAGTACGTTTTAGAGAATGTTTTCTCATACTTATGCATTGCTTACATACTTAGTACATTCCATAGTACTAATGCATATTGCGATGCATCCTTTGATGATGCAGATTCAGGTTTCCCTTCACAGATACGTGGCTAGAGATCCCAGCCACTTTCATTCAGCTTGGGTGAGTCCTCATAGTTCGAGGACTAGAAATTACATTAGCTTTATGTTCCCGTTCTTTCGAGATTGTCGAGTTAGTTGGGGTATTGTCCCATCAACTCAATATGATAGTTGTAGAGGCTTTCAAACATAGATGTTATCGGATGATATTCAGGTCGTATCCCCTATTTAGTACTCTATCTATGATATTCCTTCCTCTTTTGGATTTCCTTATGATGCTTCCGCTATGCTTTTCTTTACGTTGCTTGAGAATTCTATGACCAAGGGTTATCTTGGGATCCTTATGGTCCCGAGTTTCGTGTTACATCTAGGGGGTAACCTCGGGGCATGACAAAAATCCTAGGATCGGATGAACAATAAGTAAATATGAGTCTGAAATCCCAGCATCGGACGAACAATAAGTAAACATGAGTCCAAAATCCCATCATCAAATATGAAACAAGTAAAATGGTCCTCCATGGAACTTAAAATATGTAAAAAGAGAGGCGTTTAGTTCTTAAATCCAAAACTGGTGGTAAGGTAGTACAACTTCTTTCTTAAAACTCTTGAAATATGAAATAACAAAAAACCAACCTTTTTGACCCAAAAACTGACCATTCTTTCTTAGAAAAAAACCATTAATATGCCAAGTCCTTGAATGCAGAAATGAGAGTAAGCGATAAAACACCCAATCACATACAAAGATAAAACACCAAAGGTGGGGCCAAAATCCTCCAAAATAGGTACTCACTACGAACTCCGTCTAGTCCAAAGCTATGGCATCGGGCCCATAGTTACACCAAATTCAACAGTAAATAATAATGGAAAATAAAAGGAACTATTATACAAAAATAACACGAGGAATCTACTCTGCCTCTAAAACCCCTAAAGATACTGTAAAGATTCTAGGCTAGCCACAATAATTCTATAAGCTCCTATACTAAGGAAAAACAAGGATATACTACTCTACAGTCCCGAAAATGGACAAGATAAGCAGAAACATGATTTAAGCCTAATTCTAACCAAAACATAGCCTAACGTTCATGTAAATCATAACATATAAAATCTATCTAAACCAAATCTTAAAATTGTAAACCGTAATCTACCTTGGGGCCAAACTGCAATCATGAACCATCACTCTTATGCCTTCCCCTTCAAAACAGCCTCCTAATGCGGCTATGCTATAAAGAACATAATTCATGTGTCAAAAACAGAAGAATGACACCCATATTACTATAGGAAAAATTTGCCCAAAAATTGAGTCGAAAAATGACCATCAGGACCTCCACGATGAAACAAAATATAAATTTCACACTTATATTCACAACGGGTTTAGAAACTCATGACCAAAATTTAAGTGCAAAAAAGACTCGTTTCGGGGCAAAAAATAGCCTCGAAATTCTCTTTGATCAAGAATTAAAACAAGGATTTTTTTAGGAATACAAGGGAACTTGCCAAACCAAGTATGATGGAAACGTGAGCTTGGATCAATGGTTAGGAGCTCAAAAATGGATGATTTTCAATGAAAAAGGAGAAAAAAATAAAGTTGAATTTATTTAAAGCTGCCAGGCCAAGAGTGTGCGCACGCGGCAAGGAGCATTCGGATGCACAAGGCAGGCGGAGGCTAGGCCAGGTTCCAAGCTTGTGTGCCAGCAGGCTATCAACTGCGCGCAGGCACGTGCACGCAACCAAGCCACCGCATGAGCGAAGGGAAAAAATGAGGTAAGGCCGGCGCCTTCTATGCGCATGTAGCCGACCCTCCGTGTGGGTGAAGGGTTGGCAAGAGCTGCAATAGTGACCAACCAATAATAGATTTTAGCAACTCAAAATGTCACCGAATGAATCCTCGAGATTCATCCAAGGTCTCGCAGACGCAAATAAACTTTGCTACCCTACAAAAAATGACATTCTAAACTTAACTGAATCCACAAAATGCCTAATGGAGATTGTTATAACAAAAAGTGGGCCCTATGCCAAAACTAAGTTTTCCCAAAATGGAGCCCAATTGACCAAAATGAGTCCGGAAGCCTCGGGACCTGAACTAAAGGTCCCTCTAGCATAAAGTTGACATTTCAGAGCTAACAACACTGACGGAATTTCCATCCAAGTCTGTTTTCTCTGAATGTTGACCAATATCAACTCTACTAGCTATAAGAGTTGCAAAATAGGGAAATGAGCTTAAAACACAAATGAAAGGCCCGAGAATCAAATCGTCAGTTCTAACAAGTCATAATTGACCTGTAGCTGCTGTAGAAAAGGTCAGAATGCTAAAAAAGCCCAAAAATCATTGAAATAAGGGTCAGTATGACATCTACTACTAAATGAACTTTTTTCCTCAAAAGTTAAAGAAAGGATAGATACCTGAAGGCTCAAAAAGGTGAGGATAGCAGATCCGCATGTCAGTCTCAATCTCCCAAGTAGCCTCCTCAACAGGATGATGCTTCCACTGGACCTTAACTGATAGAATCTACTTGGACCTCAAGTCCTAACCTGCCTGTCTATGATAACAACAGGATCCTCTTCAAAGGCAAAAGACTCATCTAATTGAACTAAATCCCACTGATGCACGTGAGACTCATCTGCAATATAATACAATAACATAGAGACATGGAAAACTGGGGGAATTCCAGAAATAGCAAGAGGCAAAGCCAACTTATAAGAAAACTCCCCAATGTGATGAAGGATCTCTAACAGCCCAATGATCCTAGGACTAAGCTTACCCTTCCTCCCAAATCTCATCACTCCCTACATAGTTGACACCTGAAGGAACACATGGTCACTAACCACAAACTCCAAGTCTCGAACCCTCCAGTCAGTATAACTCTTCTGCCTACTCTGGGCAGTGCAAAGTCTCTCTTGAATGACCCTAACCCTGCCCATAGAATCATGATGAAAGTTATTACCCCACGGACTAACCTCAAAAGCATCAAACCAACCCACCAGATTTCTACACCGTCTACCATACAAAGCCTCAATCAGAGCCATCTAAATGCTGGAATGGTAACTATTATTATATGCAAACTCTGCCAAGCCTAAGAACTGGTCCCACTAACCCCCGAGATCATTATTACAGGCTCGCAGCATATCCTCCAGAACATGACAAGTACGCTCTGAATGACCATCACTCTATAAATAAAAGGAAGTGCTAAGCTCAACTCTAGTACCCAACTCTCTCTAAATAGACCTCCAAAAGCACAAAGTAAACTGAGTACCATGGTCACAAATGATGGAAACTGGTACCTCATGCTAATGGACAACCTCACAAATGAAGATCTGAGCCAACCTCTTGAAACTATAGGAAGTCTAAACTGACATAAAGTGAGCAGACTTCATCAGCCTATCCATGATGACCCAAATAGCATCAAATCTCCACAAGGTATGTGGTACACCGACTACGAAGTCCATTACTATCCGCTCATACTTTGATTCCAGAATAGGTAGCCTCTGAATTGTACCACCTGGATTCTGGTGCTCAAACTTAACCTACTGACAGTTCAAGCACCTAGAAACGAAATATGAGATATCCCTCTTCATCCCATACCACAAATAATGTTGCGTGAAGTAACAATTCATCATAGCTTTCCCAGGATAAATAGAATACCTAGAACAATGAGCCTCTTCTAATATTAATCTAACCAGGTCACCAACTCTAAAAACGCATATATGACCCTCTATCCTTAGAACACCCTCCAAATCGAAGGTCACCTTTCTAGCCACACTACTCAACACCTTGTCACAAGTGATCCTCAATCTCGCATTACCAAAATAATGTGCCTGAATCTACTCCAACAAGGAAGATCTAGCCTTAACACAAGCAAGAATACGGCCTGGCTCAGAAATATCAAATCTAACCAACCTGTTAGCCAAGGACTGGATGTCAAAAGCTAAAGGTCGCTCATCTTGTTCTAAGAAAGCCAAGCTACACATACTCAGTGCCTTCCATTTCAAGGCATCCGGTACCACGTTTGCCTTACCCAGATGTCATAGTCCTTCAATAACTCCAACCACCTGCGCTGCCTCAAATTTAGATCCTTCGGGATGAAAATGTACTGAGATTATGGTGGTCCATGAAGATCTTACAATGTATGCTATATAGATAATGCCTCTAAATCTTCAAAGCGAAGACTACCACTGCTAACTCCAAGTCATGAATGGGGTAGTTCCTCTTGTGAACCTCAAGCTGTCTAGAATCATAAGCAATAACTAGGCCCTACTTCATCAATAAACAACCCTAACCAACACCAAAAGCATCATACTACATCATAAACCCATGTCCCTCAACCAGAAGAGTAAGAATCAGAGCTGAAGTTAATAAGGCATTGAGCTTCAAAAAGCTTGCTTTACACTCATCTGACCACTAGAAGGGGACATTATACTAAGTTAATCTAGTCAACAAAGTTGTTATAGAAGAAAACCCCTCCATAAACTATCTGTAGTACCTGGCCAACCCGATGAAAATACAAACCTCGATAGGACAAGTAGGCCTACCCCAGTCACAAACTACTGCAATCTTCACCAGATCCACCATAATACCATCCTTGGACACCACGTGTCCTAAGAATGCCATAGAATCAAGCCAAAACTCACAATTAGTGAAATTTGGCATAAAACTAATAGTGTCGTATGGTTTAATGTACAACTCTCAGATGTTGCTCATGCTCCTCTCTACTCCTCGAATATACCATAATGTCATCAATGAACACTATCACAAAGGAATCCAAGTAGGCTCTGAACATACGGTTCATCAAATCCATAAAATCTACTGGGGCATTAGTCAACCCAAAAGACATGACTAAGAACTCATAGTGGTTGTATTGAGTCCTAAATGCAGTCTTTGGGATGTCCGCATCCCTATTCCTTAACTTGTGATACCCAGAACTCAAGTCTATCTTAGAGAACACCATTGTACCCTGTAGTTGGTCAAATAGATCATTAATACCTTACATCAAATACTTATTATTAACTATCACCTTATAAAAATGAATGTAGTCGATACACATACGCATGGACCCATACTTCTTCACAAATAGAACTAGAGCACCCCACAAAGACACATTAGGCCTGATGAACCCTCTACTTAACAAGTCTTGGAGCTGGTCCTTAAGCTCCCTCAACTCGGCTGGTGCCATTCGATATGGAAAAATAGAAATTTGTTGAGTTCCTAACTCAACATCAATACCAAAGTCAATGTCACGATCTGGAGAAAGACCCAACATATCAGAAAGAAACACATTTGAATACTCGCAAACCACAATATTTGACTCAAGTGAAGGTGTGGTGGTAGTAGTATCATTAACGTAAGCAAGATAGGCCAAGCACCCCTTCCTAAAAAACCGCTGAGAGCTCAAGAAAGATATAACTCCCCTCGGTATATCTCTATCAGCACCCTTCCAAACTATACAAGGGATAGCAGGCATCCGTAAAGTAATAGTCTTGGCAAAGTGATCCAAGACTGCATGGTAAGGATACAACCAATCCATGCCAAAAATCACATCAAAATCAACCATATATAGCATAATCATGTCTACCCATATGTCATACCCCAGGATAGTCACCACACAAGCCCGATACACATGATCCACTACTAAAGAATCTCTTGTAGGGGTAGCTACACGCAAATGCATAGGAATTAACTCACATGTAGACTCCAGACGAGTAAAATAATAAGCAGACATATAGGAAAATGCAGACCCCAGGTCAAACAAAGTAGAAGATTACTAATGATAAATGGATATCATACCTGTGATGACAACATCTGAAACCTTAGCCTATGGATGGCTCAAAAATGCATACATATGGCTTCGACTGCCACAACCACCTGATCTGGCGGACTGAGGAACAACTTGAGTACCCTGGGGACCACCCATTCTACCCTATGCACCACCTTTGGCTGGGGTGCTGGAGCCCTGGGGGCCTAAACCATATGACCTTGATTGCTATTATGCCTGACCCTCAAACAATCTCTAACAAAGTTCCCTAACTCAGCAAACTAAAATAACCCTCTTCCCGATGAATCCTCAACAGAAGAACCCACTGAACAAAATTGGTCGCCACACCCAAATACCTAAAATGTGCGCCACACAAAGACTAAATCAAACACTGACTAATTTGACCCTCAGTAATCTGTAATGCCTCTTGAACAGGATGGCTTGGCTGGAAAAAGCTGCTAATGTTGACCCCTACAAAAGTAGACTCTGCCATGTGTCTAGGAACCACTAAAACTTCCCTGATGGCGGGGTCTCTTATTGCTGCACCCTTGGGCCTCGCAAAGTACTCCCTCGATAGTGCGAGCACATTTTAGTACCTCTAAGAAGGACTGAGCCGAAGCTACCATACTCTATATAGACAAATGGAGCTGTAAATTCAAACCTCGAATAAAGAAAAGCACCCTCTAACGCTCGATAGGAAGAATTGTAGTGGCATGCCTATCCAACTCGCAGAAGCAAACCTCATACTCTGCAAAAGACATGGAGCCCTTCTACAACCTGGAGAACTGATCCATCAATCTCTCAAGCTGCATGGTACATACTTCTCCAGAAAAGCTATGGAGATGTGTGCCCAAGTAAGCTGAGGCGACCCAGCTGGCCTGCAAGCATATATGACCTCCACCACCATTTTGCTGGACCATCTAACTAAAATATAGTGTTATCTGCTCCATATGACTCAACCAACCCAAGATTAGGAATTCTCTCCTTGCAACTAGTTAGAAACTCAGGCGCATCCTCCCTATGAGCACCAGAGAACCTCGGGGGACCAAACCACAAAAAGTTACCAAGAATCTTTTGCTCCTCGGAAGATATAATTCTACCAATGAAAATAGGTGGAACAACTTTACGAACTGGCAATACCTCTAATCCGGAAGCCACAGTAGCAGGCTGCACTCTTGAACCCTGTGCCTCTTTCTAGGCTGAAGTTCGAGCCTCGTCTCTGACCTGATAAGAAATCGAAGTACCGGCTGAAGCTGCTGGCTGTGACATACCCTCAAGGAACAAAAGCAAGCAAACTAATGTGTCCTGTAACACTGTAGTAGCCACAAAACCTACCGGATGATGGGCAGGACCCACACCTTCTGGCTCGTACTGTACCTCCTCAACTCCAATATCAGGCCTGGCGATAGTAACCTATTCTGGGCCTGAACTGGCACCACATCACATCCCCTACCTCGACCTCTAGGTCAACCTCTACCCCGTTCCCTAGTTGGGACTCTAACTGTAGGTGTAGGGGTCTCAACCATCCGAGAAAGAGTGAAACAAAAGATACTCAGAAGTTGATAAGGTGAAGGACGTAG
The DNA here is from genome assembly GCA_003996215.1 of Jaltomata sinuosa. Classification (NCBI taxonomy): domain Eukaryota; kingdom Viridiplantae; phylum Streptophyta; class Magnoliopsida; order Solanales; family Solanaceae; genus Jaltomata; species Jaltomata sinuosa. The sequence goes on along the minus strand of QJPP01002697.1, from coordinate 126,715 downwards.
AATAAGGAATCAAACAAGATAGAATCTTTCCTAGGAATGTCCTATAGCCCCTCACAGATAGGATACGAATGTCATCTTACTGATCCATGAGACTCTACTAGACACTTTACTTCTGAACTAGCAAGACTGATGAACCTAGAGCTCTGATACCACTCTATCATGACCTGAAATTAGGCCGCGATGGCACCTACATAACCCCCTAGTAGGTAAGCCAACGTAAAGATGCGAAAATATAATAAAATAGTATAAGTAAGGAAAATGGAAGAGAGAGTATACGAAAATAAGGTCCAAATGTATAGATAAAAACCAACTATTATAAATATACAAAAGTGGGCCTAAAGTGACCGAGAGGACAATATATATTCACAAGAACTGATCCCGGATGTGGTATCACTGGTAAAAGAGCATCTAAGGTACAAAATAGCCATACAACATGTAGTTTCTATCCAAATTACAAAATATAGACAAAAAGGTAGATGGAAAGCAATAAAAGTCTCCAAAATATTGGGAGCTTACCACGATACAAACAGTGGCAGGCCATGAATGACAAGAGGATCAGCGAGGGTGGCTCGTACTAGGTCCTACATTAGAAAAAAATGCAAAGTGTAGTATGAGTACCAAAACAATGGGTACCGAGTAGGCATAATAGGCCGGCCAAGCTAAAAAAGATAAAATATATAATAAGCTACAGAAATGTAATCTAGCTACAGGGATCCACCTAAATCTAGTTATCTACTAATAGAGCCGTAACCCAACAATGGTGAAGATAATAATGATAATACGGAAAAGGCACTCCAAGTACACATAAGAAAATGCGATGCACCGCGAGATGATATGATGCAAAATGTGGCCAATGCAACATGAATCTGAAATCCCAACATCGAATGAAAAATAAGTAAATATGAGTCTTAAATCCCATTATCACACAAACAATAAGTAAATATGAGTCCAGAATCCCACCATCGGACATGGAACAAGTAAAAGTGAGTCTGGAACCCCAGCATAGGATATGCAATACGTAATAAATATCCTCCACGAAACATAAGATCTGTAAAAAGGGTGGCGTTTAGTTCTTAAATCCAAAACTGATGGTAAGGTAGTATAACTCTTTCTTAAAACCCTTGAAATATGAAATAACAAAAACCCATCCTTTTTGACCCAAAAACTGACTATTCTTTCTTAGAAAAAAACCATTAATAAACCAAGTCCATGAATGTAGATACTAGAGTAAATGATACAACACCCAAACACAGACAAAGATATAACACCAAAAGTGGGCCCAAAGCACCCCAAAACAAGGTACTCAACTGGAACTTCATCCAGTCCAAAGCTCTAGCCTCGGGCCCATAGGTACACAAATTCAATGGTAAATAACGATGAAAAAGAAAAAGAACTATAATACAAAAATAACACAGGGATTCTACTCTGCCTCTAAAACACCCAAAAGTTACTCTAAGGATTCTAGGCTAGCCACAGTAATTCTACAAGCTCCTATACTAAGGATAAACAAGGATATACTACTCTATGGTACCAAAAATAGCAAAGATAAGCAGAAATAGGATTTAAGCCTAATTCTAACCTAAACCTAGCCTAACGTTCATGTAACTCATAACATATAAAATTTAACTAAGCCAAGTCTTAAAATAGTAACCGCAACCTACCTCGGGGCCAAACTACAACACGAACCATCACTCGTGTGCCTTTCATTGCTTAACAGCCTCAGAATGTTGCCACGCTATCAAGAACATAATCCAAGTTTCAAGATGATAAGAATGACACCCATATTAATATATGGAAAATCAAGCCAAAAATCAGGTTAGAATATGAACCTTGGAGCCTACATGATGAAATGAAAAATATGTCCATAGGGGGTTTAGCCCATATCCAAAATTTGAGCACGAACAAGATGCATTTTGGGGACCCAAAACAGCCCCGAAGTCCTCTTTGATCAAGAATTAAAACAAGGAATTTTTTTAACAAAAAAGAACAGAAATGACATGAATTTAATGATTGAAAGGAGAAGAGGAATACAAGGGAACTTACCAGTCCAAGAGGTAATGAAAAGTGAGCTTCGATCAATGCTTAGGAGCTAAACAATGGAGGATTTTTGGTTAAAAAGGAGATAAAAATGAAGTTGGACTTATTTAAAGATGTCAGGTCAAGCCTCTGCACACACAGCCAGGCCCTTCACACGTAACCTTATGCACGTGTCCAGACACATGCACACGCACAGGATAGGTGAAGGCCAGCCTAGGTGCTAAGAATGCACGCACATGGGCTGGCCATCGCACGCGTGGGCACACGCACGCATCCAAGCCACCACACAGGTAAAGGGAAAAATAGAGGCAAGGCCATTGCCTTCAATGTGCATGTATCTGACCCTGTGCATGGGCGAAGGGTTGGCTAGTTCTGTAACAGCAACCAGCTAACAGAAGATTTTGACAACCTAAAATGTCACCGGATAGACCCTTGGGATTCATCAAGGGTCATATGGATTCAAATGAACTATTGTACACTACTAGAAATATTATTCTTGACTCAACGGAATTGGTGAAACTCCCATCGAAGATTATTATAATGAAAAGTGGGTCGTACACCCAAAACCAACTTTTTCAAAAATTGAACCCAATAGCCCAAAATGAGTCTGGAAGCCTTAGGACCCAAACCAAAGGTCCCACTAGCCCAAAGTAGACATTCCAGAGCTAACAATGCTGACGGAATTTCCATCTGAGGTCATCTTCTCCGAATGTTGACCAAAGTCAACTCTACCAGCTATAAGAGTTGTAAAATAGAAAAATGAGCTTAATATACAAACGAAAGACCCGGGAAATTAACCATCTATTTTGGTAAGTCATAAATAACCTTTAGCTGCTGTGGGAAAGTTCAGAATGCAAAACAAAAGTACAAAATTCATGGAAATGACCTAGAGGATCATTACACTTATGTGCCTATTTTGTGAAGTACTCACTCCCATCACACTTGATTCCTCAGGCCTGACCTTGAGGGATAAGGTCACGCTAAGAATAAGTCATGATTGAATCGTATACATCTTATTCTTGATGCTCATACTCAATTCCTTTAATGATCCTCCTTTGACTAGATAGATAAGACTGAAAGAAACTAGATAAGGGAAGGATAAGAGAAAGTAGATACTCCTTTGATGACAATTGCAGTGTACGAATTCCATCTTAGATTATAAGCATGGATGAAATATGAGGTAGGGATTAGTTATGTTTGATAGTTAGATGATGATATTTGGTGTGCCTCTTTGTAGAAGTTCATGATGTTGTATTTATTAGATAAGCTAGGGAATATGGGAGAATTATTAGATTAAGTCACAAAGAAGCCATAAGATGATTATAGTGATAGGCTTGAAAGACGTGTTAATATATGTCACAAGCCAAAATTGAGCCATGAATTGGAGCCTACTATAACCCCCAAGTAGGCGAGCCAATACCCAAAACAACACTAAAAATATAAAATTAACATAAGTAATGCAGAAACTAAAAAGAGGTTAACGGGCCACAAAGTATAGATTTATAATAATAGGTACAAAATATACAACACGGGCCCTGAGGAGACATGGAAGGATGATATATATACATATACCAACCCTGGACATGGTGTAATTCGTACAAGAGCCTCTAAATGTACATGAATAAGGCTATAAAGAATGCAACTATCTATCAAATACAAAATAAAGACAACAAGTCCAAGGGGGAAAGTAGTAAATCTCCAAATGTCGAGATCTCACTATGATCCAAATAGTAACAAGCCAACAACGAGTAAAGAATCAGCGGGGATAACTCATACTAGGTGTTGCATCAAAAAAAGATGCAGAAGTGTAGTATGAGTAACAAAATATGGGGTACCGAGTAGGCATCATAGGTCGGTCAAGCTTAGAAGACAATATATTATATAAAAGGCATGAAAGAAAAATGGCTATTGAAAGCTCCCAAGTAGTCTAATCATAAAAAGGATAAATTAAAGATGGAAGTAGAACTACACACCAGAATATACACATATATATGTAATTCAAACAAGCCTAGAATTTTAAAACAGAACAGAACAAGGAGAAAATAGAGCTAATAATACACATAATATAAGGGTAACTAGGAGATACCATGTCATATAATATGGTACTATAAGGTATGAGATAGTGCAATGCAGTATGAGATAGTGCACTACAATATGTGGCTAATATAGTGAAAGGTAAAACCCTGAGTCATTACACGGGCTGATAGAGCTCATCAATATCTACATAAAACCTGCAGTATTTCCATGGGACGCCATAGCTCATCAGCATATGCCGAAGGTAAAATCCTGAAGTAATTTCACGGGCCGCCAGAGCTTATCAATAATGCATCAAAGTAAAACCTTGAGTATTCTCACGAGCCACTAGAGCTTATCAAAATATGCATAAAATAACTTAGGTCCAAGAATGCCCCTCAAGATAAGTACAGAAAAGATAGTGTAGTTCTCCCCCCTTTTTAAAGAAGACAATTGATATAGTTCCTCCAAAATTTAGCAACCACTAGTAAAACAATACAAATCTCTTGGAAATCCAAAACCCATAGTAAGATTATACAAATTCCCCTCGGTAATACAAAATCAATAGTAAAATGGCACAACTTTCTCATAAAATCCAAAAATTAGTAGTAATAGTAGTACGCTCTCTCGGGAATCCAATCATTCAAAAGTGAGGCATATTAGTCTACAAGACAATAATCTGTATTCCTCATTTATATCGTACCTTAAAAATAACACCCCAGAAAATTCTAAGTGAAGAACCAGCCCAGAAATCCCAAGTGTGAACTGTCAAGTGACAGAAAAGGAATCACAGATAGTTTTCATGGACCGTGGAATAGTCCATGGGCCATGGATGGTGTCTGTGGGAAATGGCCTGCAAACCAACCTTTGGTCTGGGATCTTCGAGAAAGATCCATGAATCATGGAACAGTCCATAGGCCATGGATGGTGATCGTGGAAACAGACCCGTGTTTAGTAAATCCCCTAGGATTTATGAGTGGGATAAATGACTCGTGGAGCTATCCATGGCCCGTGGTTCCCATCTGTGGAACCCAACTTTGGGTAAAATCAGTAGTATTTAATTTAATTCCTCAGGGTTATTTTTGAATTTTCCCCTTATTTTTAACTCTAACTATAGTTAGTTCTAGGCTTATTTTAAAAGGGTTAAATCAAACTCAACCTAGTTTTCCTCATTCTTTCACTCAAGTCTAAGAAAGAAAGAACATAAGCAGTCTTTTGTCCATCAAACCTCGGGCTGTCTTCTCCAAGGGTTCAAAACACCATCCCCAGTTCGAGAATCTTCTTCTATCAGGGATGTGGGTATTCAGTAAAGGTCTTGTTCACCCTTATGCCTATAACCTCAAGCTTTTAAATCGATTTTCATAGTCTTAGAAACTAGGGTCTTTACCCTTTCATGCAGATCCTTATGCAATTCAATTCTCATACTTAGTATATGATTTTTTTACCCTGTTTAAATGAATTATATCATGTTTTCAATTATTTGCATGAGTTTTTACAAGGTTTTGAGGAATCAAGAATTTAGCCCTAAATTGTAGTACATTCTCTAAAATTAGTTTCTTCAGAAAGTTAACCTAGATTACTAGCATTGAGTTCCACACAGAATTTAGCAAGCTTTCAGTTTACTACAACTTTTCAGGAAATAGTGATTTCAAACTAGTTAAGTTATGACGCAGTATTTCAGAACCTCAGTTTAAATGAGCTTGTAGAATAAGTTTTGGGAGTAGTAATTAGCACTGACTCAAACTAGTGTTTAGCATACCCTATAGTACCAGAACTACATGCAATCATAGGTTGTTTAGCCCCTCAGTTGGTCCTCAGAATTAGTGATCACATCAGCCATGCCTTTATACTCTGATAAGGTATATTGGGTCCTCTCGATAGGGCATATACATCAGACTCCATATTTAGCTCAAGTGTTTTATGTCAGTTAATAGACTCTCCTATAGAGTTAGGTTCTGTGATAAGGTACTAGACCCTTAGTTTAGTTTTATAGCTTTTTAGCATGCTTTTCACATTATTGTTGCATCTCTAATTTTTATGCATGACCATATTTGGGTCTATGTACTATAGTTCAGCTTATAATTTAAATAACATCTTAGTATTGTAGTATCTTTATATGTATATAGTCCATTTAGGATATACCGCATGCTCAGTACATTCAAAGTACTGATGCATACTCAATGTGCTGCATCTTATTATGATGCAGGTTCAAGTTTTCACATTCAACTGCATGATTTACTCATCCCAGTGCCATCTCAGCGTGAACTAGTGGTAAGTCCTCATCATCCGAGGACGTACTTCATGATATTCTTCTAGTTAGTTTATTTTCAGTTTCAGCATTTTAGAATTTAGCTGCGTACTTGTACCAGTAACTCATTAGTATTAGAGGCTTTTAGACATAGAGTCAGACATCAGCTTTTAGTTAGTTTATTTGTTTCAGACTTATATTTGAACTCAAATATTCTTAATACAATTTTGAGAACTCATATTTTTATTTAATTTAGCTTCCACTAAGTTTAAATTCATGTGATTAGTTAGTATATGTCAGGCCATGTGTTAGCTTGGGGTCACTTGTGACTCTAAGCATTGTGTCACATCCAGGGTGTAGACTCGAGGCATGACAAACTTGATATTAGAGCATCAGGTTCAAGAGTCCTAGAGTGTCTGAAATCTACTTTAAGTAGAGTCTTTTTCATAGGTTTGAAGTGTGCCACACTTATGAGGGAGAGGCTACGAGTTGTTTTTAGTAAACTCCACTTCATTTATGTTCAATATTGTGCAATAGAGTTTAAATCAATTTCTCCCTTCTAATCTATTTGTTATCCATTTCACATCATGCCTCCTTGTAGAAACAATGCTCACAATGCTAATGCAAATTCTCCAACTCTAAACCATGAGTTCACCAATGTCGAGTTTTGAAATGTTGTGCAAATGTTGGCAGAAGCTATCACCAACTAGGCTAATAAGCAAAAAACCTATTCCTTTTATCTAGTATTATGGGACATCAGCTGCCAGAGTTAGGGATTTAATCAGCATGAATCCGCCAGAGTTCCTTGGGTCAAAGGTAGATGAGGATCCACAAAACTTTATTAATGAGATCAAGAATATTCTTGAGGTGATGCAGGTTTTAGGGATTGAGAGTGTTGAGCTAGAATCCTATCAACTTAATGATGTGTCTCATATTTGGTCTACATAGTAAAAGGACAATAGGGGTGGGAATGCAGCTCCTATGACTTGGTACTATTTCATTTGAGCTTTCCTAGATAGATTCTTTTCGAGAGAGTAGAGGGAGGTAAAGGTTGAGGAATTATTGAATTTGTGAAAGGGATCTATGTTTGTTCAGGAGTACGGTTTAAAGTTTACTCAGCTATACAAATATGCCCCAGCCATGGTAACCGAGCTAAGGGCCTGAATGAGTAAGAGTTTTTTTGGTATTTCTAACTTGGTTAAGAAGAAGTGTAAGAGATCTATGTTAGTCGGGTATATATATATCTCTCGATTTATGACACATGCATAACACCTAGAGGAGGAAATGTTTAAACAAAGAGAGAAAGGGAGAGCAAGAAGGCTAGAACTAAATTTTTTGATTACACTCAGTAGAAGTCATATGGTGGAAATCACTCTCAATTTTAGTAGAGTTCTTCAGCTCCAGCACCTTCATCATCCAGTTCTCTATCTTCCAAACCTCATCATGATCAAAATAATAAGGCATCAAGATCTAAGTCTTAGGGAAGTGTTTTAGGTAACCGCAATTTCGCAGCATGCTCTAAGTATGGTAAGAATTATCTTGGTGAGTGTTTGGCTGGCAAAGAGGGGTGTTTTGGGTGTGGTCATCTTGGCCATAGGTTGAAAGAGTTCCCCTCCACCAAGTAGGATCAAGAAGGTAACAAAGTTTAGTCTACTACTCTAGAAACTCTAATAGGTCACACATCTCTGTAGGGTATTACTTCTGGTACATGTGATGGTTAGTGTTAAAACTGTCTCTATGCCATGTCATCACATCAGGATAAAGAGAGTTCTGCAGATGTAGTCAATGGTATGTTAAAAGTCTTCTCTCTTGATGTTTATGCATTACTAGACCTGGGACCATATTTTCCTTCATGACCTAATATATTGCATGTAAATTTGGAGTTAGTCCAAAAAAACCACTATGGCCCTTCTTAGTCTCCACCCCAATCGAAGAGTCAATCTTAGCTAAGAGGGTATAAAGAAATTGCCCAGTCTCAATCCTCTATAAGGTCACCTTAGTACACTTAGTACAACTAGATATGACATATTTTTATGTCATCCTTGGCATTAATTGGCTTCATGTCTGGTATGCCTCAATCGACTGTAGAACCAAAGTTGTAAAATTTCAATTTCTATATGAGCCTGTATTATAGTGGCAAGTTAGTCCTCTAATGTCAAAGGGTCATTTAATATCTTATCTCAAGGATATGAAGATTATTTCTAAAAGGTGCATCTATCATATAGTTCGAGTCAAAGATTTTGCGTCTAAGACTCCATCTCTTTTGTCAGTTCCAGTAGTCACTGAGTTCCCAGATGTGTTTCCTAAGGATCTTCCTGGAGTCCCTTCTGAATGGGAGATTGACTTTGGGATAGACCTTCTTCCATATACACAGGCCATATACATTCCTCCTTACAGAATGTATCCAGTGGACCTTAAGGAGTTGAAAGATCAGCTCAAGAACCTCCTAGATAAAGGTTTCATCAGACCCACCATCTCTTTATGGGGTGACCTAGTTATCTTTATTCATAAGAGAAATTGTTCTCTCAAGATGTGCATCAACTATCGTTAGTTGAACAATGGCACAATTAATAATAAGTATCCCATCCCCAGGATTGGATTAAGGACTTGTTTGACCAGCTTTAGGGTGCCAACTATTTCTCTAAGATTGACCTCAGATCCAGTTATTATCAACTCAGAGTTCAAGATTGTGACATTCCAATAACAGCCTTCAGAACTCGGTATAGCCACTATGAATTTGTAGTTATGTCATTTGAACTAACAAATGCTTTTGAAGCTTTCATGGACTTGATGAATAGGGTGTTCAAGAAATTTTCTTCATGTCTTTATAGATGACATTCTTGTCTACTCACAAAGTAAGGAGGAGCATGCAAATCATTTGAGGGTTGTACTACAAACACTCAAGGATCATCAATTATTTGCTAAGTTTAGCAAGTATGAGTTCTGGTTGCAGTCAGTTGCTTTTCTGGGTCATGTTGTGTCTAAGGAGGGCTTTTATGTAGATTCGCAGAAGGTTGAGGAAGTTAAGACCTGGCCTAGATCCACTTCTCTGATGGACATTAGGAGTTTCTTGGGTTTATCTTGTTACTATAGGAGATTTGTTTAGAGGTTTTCATCCATAGCTACCCTGTTGACCAGGTTGACTCATAAAAAGGTTAAGTTCCAGTGGTCAGATGAGTGTAGGAAGAACTTCAACTAATTGAAGACTAGGTTGACCAAAACTCCAGTTTTGACTCTACCAGAGGGTTCAGATGGTTTTGTGGTGTATTATGATGCGTCTAAAGTTGGCTTAGGTTGTGTATTGATGCAACACTGTAAGGTCATAGCCTATGCCTCTAGGTAGCTTAAGTTTCACGAGAAGAACTACCCAACTAATCATCTTGAGTTAGCAGCAATGGTCTTTGCCTTGAAGATTTAGAGACACTACTTGTATGGTGTCCATGTGGATGTGTGTACCAATCATAACAACCTCCAGTTGAGTTAAATCTTCGTCAAAGAAGGTGGCTAGAATTATCAAGGACTATGATATAAGTGTGCTTTACCATATGGGAAAGGCCAATGTGGTAGATGATGCTCTTAGCAGAATGTCTATGGGTAGTGTTTCACACGTTGAGAAAGAAAAAAAGGAATTGGCTAAGGATGTTCATAGACTCTCTCATTTGGGAGTTTGCCTTACAGATTTGTCAGTAGGTGGTGTCATTGTTCAGAATAGGTCAGAATCTTTATTGGTAGTTGAGGTAAAGAAAAAGCAAGATAGTGATTCCATCTTACTTCAGTTGAAGGGTGAAGTCCATCAGCAGAGAATAAATGTTTTCTTCCCTTTCTCCCGAGGGGGAGATGGTGTGCTTTGTTATCAAGATCGGGTATGCATTCCTAATGTAGATTATTTGAGGCAGTGAATTTTGACAGAGGCTCATAGCTCTAGGGATTCTATCCATCTCGGTGACACCAAGATGTACTGTCACCTACATGAAGTCTATTGGTGGAATAGCATGAAGAGGGACATGGCAAATTTTGTGGCTAAGTGTCCCAACTATCAGCAAGTAAAGGTAGAACATTAGCGACTGAGTGGTATGGCTCAGGATATTGAACTTCCTACTTTGAAGTGGGAAATGATCAATATGGACTTCATTACTGGCTTATCGCGTAGTCACCGACATCATGATTCTATTTGGGTAGTAGTAGACAGGATGACTAAGTCAGCCCACATCTTGATTGGCAAGACTATCGATTTAGTAGAGGACTATGCTAGACTCTATATCCGTGAGATAGTCAGATTGCATGGAGTTCCCTTATCCATAATATCAAATAGGGGTACTCGGTTTACATACTAGTTTTGGAAATCTTTTCAGAAAGGTCTTGGTACTCAGGTGAATCTCAGCAAAATATTTCACCCTCAGACAGATGCCTAGGCAAAGCGTACCATTCATACCTTAGAGGGTATGTTAAGAGCTTATGTGATCAATTTCAAGGGTAATTGAGATGATCACTTACCTCTTATAGAATTTTCCTACAATAACAGCTTCCATTCTAGCATTCTGATGGCTCCATATGAGGCACTTTATGGGTGGATGTGTAGATCACCTATAGGCTTGTTTGAGATAGGTGAAGCAACCTTGATAGGGATAGATTCTTTGTATGAAACTATGAAGAAAATTCATCTCACTAGGGAGAGGTTGAAGGCTACTCTGAGTTGTAAGAAATCTTATGTAGATTTGAGGAGAAGGGACTTAGAGGTCAAGGTTAATGATTGGGTATTTTTGAAGGTTTCACCTATGAAGGGGGTGATGAGGTTTGGCAAGAAGGGGAAGCTTAGTCCCTGCTATGTAAGCCTCTACAAAATTTTAAGAAGAGTTGGAAAGGAGGCTTACGAGTTATAGAGTTGCCCATAAACATAGCATCGGTGCACCCAGTCTTCCATATATCCTTGTTGAAGAAGTGCATTGGTGATCCAGCCTTAGTTGTGTCATTAAAAAGCTTGGGTGTGAAGGATAGTCTCTCTTATGAAGAGGTCCCAGTTCATATTCTTGACCATCAAGTTTGTAGATTGAGAAATAAAGAGGTTTGTTCAGTAAAAGTTTTTTGGAGGAACCCGTCAGTTGAGGTAGTTACTTGGGAAGCAGAAGCAGCCATGATTACCAAGTACCCTCAACTTTTTCCTTTCGATTCATCTCCATTTTGAGGTAATAGTTTTTCTTTAGTATGTTCCTTCAGTTCTATTCCTCCAGTTATTCTCATTCTCCTAGTATGTATTCATGCCTCACGAATCTAGTTCATCTATAATTAAGTTAGAAATCAGTTAGTATACCAGCATTTCAGCTTTTTAGTATTCAGTTGGTAGGGATTGCAGTTCTTTCCCTCCAAACTCATCTTGCTTAGTCTTCATTAGAGGATGAATGATCCCAAAAGGGAGATATTGTAACACCCAAGAAAATATTAAGCCTAAAACCACCCCAAAAATCCCAAGTGTGAATTGTCAAATGACAGAAAAGGAATCACAAATGGTTTCCAAGGACCGTTGAACAGTCCACGGGCCGTGGATGGTGGTCGTGGAAAAGGACCTGTAGACCACCTCTGGTCTTGGATCCGCGTAAAGGATCCATGGCCCATGGACTATATTCCATGAGCCATGGATGGTGGTTGTGGAAACAGACCCACAGTCTAGTAAAATCTCCCAAGATCCACGACTCATGGAACAATCCACGACCCGTGCTTCCAATCCGAGAAACCCAACTTTGGGTAAAATCAACAGTTTTTAATTTAATTCCTCAGGGTTATTTTTGACTTTACCCTTATTTTTAAATCCGACTATAGGTTGTTCTAAGCTTATTTTAAAAGGGTTAAATCAAACTCAGCATAGTTTTCCTCATTCTTTCGCTCAAGTCTTAGAAAGAACTAAACAGAAGCAACCTTCTCTCTATCAAACCTAGGGCTTTCTTCTCCAAAGCATCAAAACTCCATCCCTAGTTCGAGAATATTCTTCTACCAGGTATGCGGCTATTCAGTAAGGGTCTTGTTTCCCCTTATGCCTAAAACCTCAGGCTTTTACATCGATTTTCATGGTTTTAGAAACTAGGGTCTTTACCCTCTTATGTAGATCTTTATAGAATTCAATTCACATGCTTAGTATATGATTTTTTTATCCTGTTTAAATGAGTTATATCATGTTTTAATCATTTGTATGAGTTTTTATAAGGTTTGGAGGAATCAAGAATTTAGCCCTAAATTGTAGTACTTTCTCACGAATTAGTTTCTTCAGAAAGTTAACCTAGATTACTAGTGTTGAGTTCCAAAAAGAATTTAGCCAGCTTTAAGTGTACTACAACTTTTCAGAAAAATAGTGATTTCAAACCAATTAATTTATGACGCAGTATTCCAGAACCTCGGTTTTAATGAGCTTGTAGAATCAGTTTTGGGAGTAGTGCCTAGAACCTAGTTAGACTAGGGTTCAGCGTACCCTATAGTCCTAGAACTACGTGCTACCATAAGTTGTTTAGTCCCTCAATTGGGCCTCAGAATTAGTAATCACATCAGCCATGCCTTTATACCCTGGCAAGGTATATTGGGTCCTCTCGATAAGGCATATACATCAGACTCCATGTTTAGCTCACGTGGTTTATGTCGGTTAATAGACTCTCCCACAGAATTAGGCTCAGTGATTAGGTACTAGGCCCTCAATTCAATTTTACAGCTTTTTAGCATGCTTTTCACATTATTCCTACATCTCAGATTTCTATGCATGACCATTTTTGGGCCTATGTACTATAGTTCACTTAAAAGTTTAAACGACATATTAGTATTGTAGAATCTTTATATATATATAGTCCATTGTCCATGTCCCTCATGCTCACTACATTCAAAGTACTGACGCATACTCTATGTGTTGCATCCTATTCTGATGCAGGTTAAGGTTCTCAGATTCAGCTGCGTGATTAGCTCGTCCTACTGCCATCTCAACGACAGCTAGTGGTGAGTCACTATCATCCGAGGATGCACTTTATGATATTTTTCTAGTTAATTAATTTTCAGTTTCAGCATTTTGGAGTTTAACTGGGGGCTTGTCCCTGCAACTCATCAGTATTAGAGGCTTTCAGACATAGAGTCAGACTTAAGCTTTTAGTTAGTTTATTTGTTTCAGACTTATATTTGAACTCAAATATTCTTAATACAATTTTGAGAACTCATATTTTTATTCAATTTAGCTTCCACTCAGTTTAAATTCATGTGATTTCTTAGTATATGCGAGGCCATGGGTTAGCTTGGGGTCACTTGGGACTTTAAGCACCATGTTGCTTCCAGGGTGTAGAATCGGGCGTGAAATCAACCCATGTAAATGTATATGTGAATGTATGTGTGCCTACTCTTGTATGCATATATATATATATAAGTGCATAAGTATACATGAAATAGGATAAATCACAGTTAATGCCAAAATCATACTAACCTGGAATCCAGCTTGTCCAAGCCACCTCCTTAGGACCAAGATTTCATAATAAAAGGAGAAACATGAAAGGTAAAGCAATAATAACAAAAATCGATAAAAGTGAAAACACCAACTGAGTCCAATCAACTACAAACAGAAACTTGAGAAAACTCACAGCAAAAGCCACAATAGCGGAGGAAAGAGCAAGGAAGTCATACTTAGCTATGCCTTGAGACAATCAATAAAAGTAGTAGCAATTCAAAACAAAACCCTCCAAAGCAAAATGCTTTATCACTAACCTTGCTTCATCACTAAGTCACAAAAACTCAAGTCTAAATCTACCATCTTTGGCAAAAGTTAATAAGAAAAACAACCCCAACATCCCCAACTCTACTTCTCTTTCTCAAAAATCCAAGAAGGTCAAATAGAAAGATATAACTCAACACTCTTATATGACTTTGAACTCAAAATTTACACAATCGACAACTTTGTAATCACAATTGCTACAAATTATTTGAGGTAAAATGATAATACCTTCATACAGGAATCAAGTCCAATCATAAAAGTATGACGCTATTTGACAAGGCTTGCAACAAATTACAATATTTAATGAGCTTAATTTTCAGAAATATGTGATTTTTGGATCTGCCCAAACATGAAATACCAAGCACCCATAACATGTGGCATGTCACAATGTTAACATCACAAAAGAACATTTTACTTGCATAGATAATTTGAAAACTCATATAGTCACCAGAATCTTCTCCCTGTATATGAAAGAATAAAGAACATACCCACAATCCTAATTTATTCACAAACCCTAAATGCAAAGCAAACTAAAAAAAGAAATCTGAAATTATTATGATAAAACCCTAATGAAACTCAAAAATTGTCAAACTCACCAACAATTTTAAAATAAACGATTTAAGCACCACCAATTTGAGAACCTCAAACCCTAGTGAAATGATTTCTGATGACAGCAATTTGAAATCATTTTAGCACTACAAAAATAGAGAACCTCAAACCCTAGTGAAATAATTTTCGAGACCAGTGATTTCTGAGCTAACTCAGACCAGCAATTTTTGGGCTAACTCACTACCTCAAATCAGAAATTAGGGCTATGAGAAATTCCTAATTTCTAAGCTAACGCCATTGATATTTTTGGGTGGGTGAAGTGAGAGTGATTCTGAGAGTGAAGTGTTTTCTAAGAGTGAAATATTTTTGGGTGGGTGGGTGAATATGTTTGGCGGTATAGTGAAAACTAGGGGAAAATATAAGGAGGGAATTATTCAACCGTAGCAATAAAAATATAGTTGTTGCCAAAAATAGTCTATTGCAATGGTTCAACATAATTGTTTCTTTACAACGTCTATGGCAACAGGCAGCACATAGTTGTAATGGTTGTTTGGTCATATGTAATGATATCTTATGCAACAACTATAACCATTGCGATAGATAATCTATGGTGATGGTTTTAAAACCATTGTCATAGAGTTCATTGTCGTAGGCCCAATTTCTAATAGTGTATTTTCACCACACTCTTCATCTTCTTCGGTATGGTACCCATCATTGTAAGGCATAATTGTTCTTCGATTAGGACATTCACTAGCAATGTGTCCCCTTCTTTGACATCTAAAACATTGAACGGTAGAAGGACGAGGAACTATAGGTTTAAATTAATTACCTTACTTAGCCTTTTCTTTCCACTTTGTCTTATCAAACTTTGCTTGAGTAGCTTGACCACTACCCTTTGTGTACTCCCGAGTGGTAGAAGACTTCCACTTGACATTGCTTTTGTTCCATGAGAAAGTTGTAGTACCCTTGGATTTGAATGACTTCTCATCTTTCAAGTCAATATCTACCTTGGTAGAATCATGATAGGCTTCCTCAAAGCTATCATAGTGTTTGAGTCGCATAGCCTTTGAGATGTATTTATTCAAGTTGGTGACAAACCATATCACCATGTTCAACACTGGTTCATCAAGCTTAGACTTCATTCTCAAATTTTCAAACTCATCATAATACTCCTCTTCGCCATACATCTTGGTTTGTCGCTCACAAGCTATTATCGTCTTTCCAACTTTTCCATACATCTTGGTTAGTTGTTTATACTATTGCATATGTTGTTATTTCATATATAAAAAGCTTTTTTGAATGGAACCAATGACATGACATAAGGGAGAGAGTCTCAAAGTAAGGTATGTAAAGCTAAAACCTCTTTCGCCATCAAGGCAGGACCTAGAGTCATATGTTCCTCCTGTAAGGGTCGTCATAGATTATCTGCTACTTCAAACCAAATCTTATTACAATTATATGTCTATTTCTGTGGAGTTCTAAACCTATAAAGTTATAGTACACATTTCTAGACAAAGAAGTCATATGTTTTATACGACCGTGCATGTCTTCAGTTAATACTCCTAGAAGTTACCGAGAATATAAATGTCATGAAACTTAAAGGAAGTAATTTGCCACAAAATAGCAATGAGTATAGAGATCACATAGATATATGATTCTTCAGCTAAAAGAAAGTGATCAATATTTAGATAATGAGTTATATGATTCATAAGTTGCTTACTATGGGCCTTTAAAAGCAAGATGAGATTATAGCTTAATCTTCATTATAGGGTGGGTATCTTCAGGGATACTACTGCGATGCTATTCTGTGCACAAAATTCAAATAGTGTCAGCTGCAAATTTTTGTCATGGATTCCCCTGAATAGACAGGCCTGTGGGCAGACCTTACAGGAGCCCTGGACGTACATTAATAGATCACGTTATCCAGACTATGATATTTCACACATGGTTGTGATAGGTGGCTACTTATGCCAAACATGTGTCACTGATCGCTGACAATAGGCCATTTTGTGACTTCCTGAAGGTTAGTATTACACAAAGAAGAGAAAAGAAACATAAAAGGGTAACGATGTCACCTAGGCAAATATTAAGAATTTTAAATATATGTAAATAAGTAATGTATAAGACGTTATATAAGGACCCCTGATATTGATCATAGTATTAGTTTCAGTTCAATTTCAGATTACTTTCATGTATGTGTATGCTCAGATTTTCCTATCTTTGATATTTAATTCAGTGAGCGTTCTTACATGTCTACTAGTTATTCAGTCTACATTACATACCAATATATGTTTTATATGTACTGAAGTCCCTTTATTTTTAGGCTTTGCATTTTTATGAATGCAGGCTCAGGTACTCAGGTTAGCAGACATCCATAGTAGACCAGTGCCTTCCAGTTGATCAATTGGTAAGTTCCACCTCTCTTTGGAGCTATTAGATGTCTAGGTCATATCTTTTGGATTCATGTACATATAGTATAGTATATATGCTGGGGCCCTATACCAACCAGTTAACAGATTTTCAGTTGCAGACTCATTAGAGGCTTCTTAGACATAGTTTTGTTTCAGTTGTACAACTAGTCCAGTAGCCCCTACAGTTATCTATGTTTCAGTATATGTAAGCACATGTTGATGTCCATGCTGTTGCTTATCAGTTTACAAATTTAGCACGAATTTATCATACATGTTCAGCAGGTGCTCATATAACTCCATAATGTACCCCTCCTAGCTAGGGGCATGAAAAACTTTGTATCAGAGCCCAAGGTTCAAGTGTCCCAGGGAGTCTTAAAAGCCATGTCTAGTAGGACATTTCTTATGAATATGTTTCATGCCACATTTATAATTAAGGGACTACACGGTCATTTAGGAATCTGACCTTCTATTAAAATCGAGATCCTGCAGAAGAGCTAAGTCATAAAAAGCCACATCTGACTCAAACTCTGCTTTTTTTTTTATACAGATAGTGTCCACTAATGATACGAATAATGTAGGCCATAGGGCCACTACCAGCACTACTCAGGAGGCAGCAACTATAGAGCATTCTCTAGTATTAGCGTATCGGACCAGGGCACAGGAGGGCTTGCCAAGTCCTACACTTCCAAGTCCTCAGGTGCCTAGAATAGAATGGCCTACACGAGTTCCTACACCTCTAGTTGCATCAACAACAGTTTCTATACTGCACGTACAACCACCAGGTGCCTTAGAGTAGGATCTTAGAGGAATAATACAGTTGCTCACCCAGTTAGTAGCTACTCAGGTCCAAGAACAGAATCTGGCGGCACGTAACACTATTCATGGAGAGACTGTTGGATCCACATTTCATTATTTCCTTAGGATGAATCCCCTAGTGTTTACAGGACTAGTGTGAACGAGGACCTCAATAGTTTATAGATGAGATCAACAAAATCTTCAGGGTTATGCATATGTCTAAGACTGAGGTTGTTGAATTATCCTCCTATCAGCTAAAAGATGTTGCCATTGCCTAGCATGAGATGTGGGTCCATTGAAGGTCCCAAATGCCCCTAAGTAGTTTGGGAAGAGTTCTCGGGGGCCTTAATGGATCACGTTTTACCATTAGAGCTCAGGGAAGCGAGGGTGGATGAATTTTTATTCATATGATTGTCACGACCTGATTTCTTGGCCATGATGCCACCTACAACGCCCAAGTAGGTGAACCAATCCCTGTAGCCCAGAATGGTCAGTAATGGGCTACTATCTAACAATCTAAGAGGAAGAACAGTTTAATTAGCGGAAGCAAGGGAACAAGATGAAAAAAAATAGATAACAAGAATAATATATACAATGAGGAAGCTAAACCAAACCCTAAACCTGGTATCATAGCGTATAAGAGCCGGATATACATAAGGAGTACAAGGGTCCAAAACAATATATATAAAGCTGTCTCCGAGTAGAAATAGAGTACATAATAAAAAGATAAACTAAAAGCTAAGCTCCGGTCGCCAATAGCTCACCCTCATTCCTGAATATCACAAAAGAAGCTCCTCGCATGAGTCTCAATGAGCTAACGACGATGGCCCACACTGGGATCTGCACCAGAAGATGCAGAGTGTAGTATGAGCAACAAATGTGAAGCATAAGGTACCTAATAGGCCGATTGGGCACATATAAGATAAAAGCATTGTAATAGACAAAATAGAAGCAAGTAGTCACGAAAATCAACAAAAAAGTACACAGAAACTAGTCCAGAGGGAACACAACAGAAACAACATGCAAGGCTAGCAAGTAGAATATATACACAACATGCATAGGTCATAGTAAGAGACGACGCACCTGGGATCCTCGCAAAAATAGTATATATGTATACAAGTTTTAAGAAATGGATGGTATACCGGTAACCTACAGTATAAGGAATGGGAGAGAAGAGTAAAGATAGATATGCTCGAAAAATAGGAATTAATAACCAAACTAATCATATCACTCCCAAACCAGAACTAACAATGTTGCAGTATAACATCTCAAAATCATAACTGTCACAGGGGTAGTATCATGATAAAGTAGCAAGAGTCTACCTACTGTCCCCTGGGTGCCCATACAACCGAGGAACGCAAACAAGTGAAAACAAAACCCTCCGACATCCCATACTACCAGAGCATACAATCAATAACTAGCAAACAAGGGTGGTACCTCACACAGATGAATGATATGATGCCATGCTAAGTCAAGAGTGATAGTAGTGCCGTATGTTACCCGCTTCCAGCGACCTATGAGGCACAGAAGACTGGATTCATGGAAGTTCACACCCATATAGCCCTACTACACCGTATACCCCCCCTCTTCCTCCGACACTCGTTGTTCATATCCTCTGGTCCAGAATGACAAGGTCCATGGAGGACCCCGACCAACATACTAGATGCCCCAAAATCTCAAATCAATCCCCAAGTAAAGCTGTCTGGAGGGTCTCCAAGTCTAAAATAGTATAATTCTAGCACACGGCCCCGCCTAGTCCAGCATCACCCCGAAAGCTGTAGTAAATAAATCTAGCATTCGACCCCGTCGAGTCCAGTAAAAGTGGAGCTAGTGATAAAATATCATTTAAAACTCCCTTACCCTAAGAAGACCCATCAAAACATTACCAAATCTTTTTTAGAGCATTTTTACCAAAAATAGGCCCCACGAGCCATGCAAGGTTTAGATAATCAGTCCTAGTAGGCCCGAAGCCAAAACCATAGTAAAAATCAAGAAGAAATCCCCTCTATCTATATGAATGATTAATGGCCTACACAATCACAATAGTGGCCCCCGGCCCACAAATAACCTCTCAGCCCTGCACAAGATCCAATTGCTCAACAACACAGATAGCCAGCATAATATCATGATAATGATGCCCAGGACTCACGGACACCCCATAATAGCCCACCATTTATGGTCCATAGTCAAACAAGGCCACATAGGACCATAAGGGTGATAATATCAACTACAAGAATACTACACACAGCGAAGAAAAGAAATGAAGCGAATCATGGAAAAGCAATCAAAGTCTGTGGTACCAACCTAATAACCCAACCCAAGGATGCCAACTAGTACAATTTCATCGATATATGCTAAGTCTAGGGAGTTTAGACCGTAACCTACCTGTCGTCTAATGATAAGCTGTTGGGACAATAAAATCCAAGCCCGAATCACTCCGAGAAATCCCGAATGATGATCAAACTATCACAAACATAAATAAAACATTAAAATGAGTCTAATGATACCCATATCGCTGCAATTGTAGCCGGGTCAAAATCCGTGTCAAAAGCTAGCCCACGAGGCCTACAACCAAAAACCAAAATCGAAAAGGATCACAATGATCACTACCCTCAAAGGTGTGCATGCTCAGATTTTAGAGGGAAAATGGCCAAGGAATTGGCTCAAACCAGCCTTCCCACACAAGGAACAATATGGGAATAAAAGGAGATAATTTGACGAATCAAAGAGGATAAAACTTACTAATTATGATGGAGGAACGATCAAGGCAAAGGAATTAGCAACCCAACACCCAAAATTGGTCAATTATAGAGTTTGGAGTTGTCAAAAATAGAGAAAATAAGTTTTGAATGAAAGAGACGAAGTTGGAAAACTTATATAAAGCTCAGGGGTCCTTCATCAAAGAACGTGAAGACCACGTTGGCTAGACCATCATGATCGCGAAGGCTAGCCACACGATCTTGAAGAACAAAGAGGAAGGGCCTTCATCGCGATCACGACAGGGGACATCGCGATTGAAAAGAACAATAAACAAGCACGTCATCGCAGTCACGACAAAGAGTCTCGCGATCGCGATTAAGGCCTGAGGCCTGCACCTGAAACAACCAGAAATTTGCAACTTTTCCAAAACTCGATGGGGCATTTCAAGCACAATTGAAAACTGACATTCAAAAACTAATGCAAGCACAGTGGAAATGATGTTCTGGACTCAACGGAATCGATGAAACTTCCATACGAGGTCGTTTTGGAGGAATGTTGACCCAAGTCAACACTATCGAATAAATACCTAAAGGCTCGAAATGAGCCTGGCTCACCCGGGACCTAAACCAACCACCTTCTTAACCCAAATTCATCATTCTAGAGCTGATGGAATCGTCGAATTTCGAATCCGACACTTCGATCATCGAAAGACACCCAAAGTTACACTTTCAACTCTAAATGGCCTGAAAACAAAGAAAACAACACAAAACCTACACCGGAAGTTCTCAAGCCTCAACTGAAGGTCCAACTAGACCAAACTCAACATTCTAGATCTAACAGAACTGTCATAATTCAATTCTGAGCATGTTAACTAAAGTCAATGATATTCTAAGTTAAGGCTCTAAAATAGGAAAATGGGAAAAACAACCAAACGAATGACCAGGGCACCGAACTACCGGTCCCAGCAAGCCATAAATCACTTGGGGCCGCTACAGGTAAGCTTTAATAGTATAATGAATGGGTAAACGCGAAGATGACCGGAAGGGTTATCACAACATCCACTACTAAAAAGACTTTCATCCTTGAAAGTCAAGAAGAAGGGAGTACCTGAAGGCTCAAACAACTCCGGATACTGAGCACGCAACTCACTCTTGATCTCCCAAGTATCCTCCTCGACCGGATGGTGCCTCGACTAAACTTTCACAACTGAAATCTCCCTCGATCTTAATCTCCTCATATCTCTGGCCAGAATAGCTATCAGCTCCTCAACTAATGATAAATTCTCATCTAGCTGAACTGAATCCCAATGCAACACATGAGACTCATCTGGCACATTCCGACATAATATTTTGACATAATAGTCTGGGTGAACAACTAAAAACTGTCAGAGGCAAAGCTAACATGTAGGAAACACTACAAACCCTCTGTAGAATCTCAAACGGTCCAATAAACATGGGGCTAAGCTTGCCCCACCAACCAAATATCATAACGCCCTTCACGGGTGATACTCAAATAAAAACCAAGTCACCAACACTGAACTCCAAGGCACGAAGTCTACGATCAGCATAGCTCTTCTGCCTACTCTGGGCTTCTCTAAGTCTATCTTGAATCAAACGGAGTCGGTCAAATGAATCTCTAAGAAAGTATGTACTCTGCGGTCTGGACTCTAAGCCATCAAACCAACCAATCAGCAATCTGCAATGCCTACCATACAAGGACTCAAAAGGTGTCATGCCGATGTTTGAATGGAAGCTATTATTATAAGCAAACTCGGCCAATGGCACAAACTGATCCCATGAACCTCCAGAGTCAAGAACACAGGCCCGAAGCATGTCCTCTAGGACCTGAATTGTCCTCTCGGACTTGCCATCTATCTTAGGGTGGAAAGAAGTACTAAGCTGAACGTATGTACCCAAATCCCGCTGAATATCCCTCCAGAACTGAGATGTGAACTGAGTATCGCAGTTTGAAATGATAGAAGTTGGGACCTCGTGTAACCGAACAACCTCAGGAATGTAAGTCTGAGTTAACCTCTCAGTACCATAGGAAGTTTGAACCGGCAAGAAGTGGTCCTACTTAGTCTGCCAATCCAGAATCACCCAAATAGAATCAAAACCCCGAGAAGTACGAGGCAACCCAATAACAAAGTCCATAATAATACCTTCCCACTTCCACTCAGGAATAGGAAGTCGCTGCATCAAGCCACCTGGTCTCATGTGCTCAAACTTCACCTGCTGATAGTTCAAGCACAGAGATAAAAACTCTGCTACATCCCACTTCATAGCACACCACCAGTAACGCTACCTCAAATCTCTATACATCTTCGTTGCGTGAGGATGAATGGAGTATCTAGAACAATGTGCCTTGTGGAGTATCAACTGAATTAAATCACCAACCCTCGGAATACAAAGTCGACCATCAAACCTTATAATACCATCAGAACCCAAAGTAGCCCGACTGGCTTCACCCCGAACTACCTGATCAGGAAGGTTACACAAACTCTGATCCTCAAACTGTCGGCTCTAAATCTGATTAACTAGAGTAGAACAGACCTTAACACTGGAAAGAACTCTAATGGGATCCTACAAATCAATCCTACCCAATCGGTTAGCCAAGTACTGCATGTCCAAGGCTAACGGTTTCTCAAAAACTGAAACTGAAGCTAGGCTGCCCATACTCATCACCTTTCGACTCAAGACATCCGCTACCATGTTTGCATTGCTTGGATGGTATAGAATAGTGAAATTGTAGTCGTTCAATAGCTCAATTAATCTCCTCTGCCTTGGATTCAGCTCCCGCTGACTTGTAATGTACTGTAGACTATAGTGATCGGTGAATATCTCATAGTGAACCCAATATAAGTAGTGCCTCCAAATCTTGAGCGCAAAGACTACCACTAACAATTCTAAGTCATGAGTAGGGTAGTTGCACTCGTGAACCTTCAGTTGTCTTGATGCATATGCTATCACTCGACCCTGCCGCATCAACACACAACCAAGACCGACCCTTGAAGCATCACAATACATGGAGAAAACCTGACCCTCAACCGGCAAAGTCAAAATTAGATATGAAGTCAATAAGGCCTTAATCCTCTGAAAGCTATCCTCACACTAATCCGAGCACTAGAATGGGACATCCTTCCTAGTCAGTATATTCAAGGGTGCAGCTATGGAAGAAAATCCCTTACTGAACCTTCTGTAGTACCCGTCTAAACCAACAAAGCTGCGAACCTCGGTAGGAGTAGTAGGTCTAGGCCAATCACGAACTGCAAAAATCTTACCTGGATCAACTCTAATCCAATCCTTGGACACCACGTGTCCTAGGAATCAAACTGACTCAAGCCAAAACTCACACTTTAAGAACTTGGCATAAAGCCGATGATCTCTCAAAGTCTTAAGTACAGTCCTCAAGTGCTGCCAATGCTCGTCCCGACTCCTCGAGTATATTAGAATGTCATCAATAAAGACTATCATGAACATATCCAAGTACGGGCTAAGCACCCTATGCATCAATTCTATAAAGGCTGCGGGGGCATTAGTCAACCCAAAAGACATCACCAGGAACTCATAGTGGCATAACGTGTCCTGAATGCTGTCTTTTGGATGACCTCTGCCCTAATCCTCAACTGATGGTAGCCAAACCTCAAATCAATGTTCGAAAATAAAGCTGAACTCTTGAGCTGATCAAAAAAGTCATCAATCCTTGGCATCGGATACCTATTCTTCACTGTCATCTTATTTAACTACCGATAGTCAATACACATCTGCATCGACCCATCCTTCTTCTTCACAAAGAGAACATGAGCACCCTAAGGTAACACACTCAGTCTAATAAACCCCTTAGTTAACAAATCCTGGAGCTTCTCCTTAAGCTCTCTGAACTCAGTAGGAACCATACGGTAAGGAGGAATAGAAATAGGTTCTGTGCCCGGCTCTAACTTAATGGAAAAATCAATATCTCTCTCAGGTGGAAGGCCTGGCAGGTCAGTGGGAAATACATTTAGGAAGTCTCTAACCACAGGAACTAACTCAGGAGATGAAGGGTTAGCACTAGCATCTCAGACATATTCTAGATAAGCTAAACACCCATGGGAAATCAACTTCCTTGCTCGAAGAGAAGAGATGATCCCAGACGGTGCATGGCTAATAGAATCCTGCCACACAACTGGGTAAACACAGGCACGGCTATGGTAACAGTCTTGCCATAACAATCCAAAACTGCACGGTGAGGGGATAACACATTCATGCCCAGTATCACATCAAAATCTAACATATCAAGGATCATCAAATCACTCCAAGTATCCAAATCACTAAAAGATATCACACAGGATCTCACAATCTGATCCACTACTAAAGAATCTCCTTGGGGTCAAAACAGAAACAGACACAAATAATGGCTCACTAGACAACCCCCAAAAAGGCAGAAAATAGGCAGATACATATGAGTAAGTGGATCAAGGATGAAATAAAGACGTAGCAAACTGATGGCACACATAAATCATACCTGTAATCATGGTATTTGAGGCCTCTGCCTCTGGTCTCCCAATGACCGCATAGAACTGACGAAGACCTCCACCTGTCCAACCGCCATCCCTACCATCAGCTCTACCATGTGGAGCACCACCTCTTCTCTTACCACCACCTGCTCGAGCCGGTGGCTGAACTGAGAAAATAGGATGAGCTGGTAGAGCAGATGGCTGAACTATCCCTGTTGGGGGGTAATCTCTACCAAAATGGCCACTAACCCCACACTCATAACAGGTTGTACCACGCTGGGGCCAATCTCTGGCAAAATGACCGCTGACTCCACACTCATAGCACGGCCCTGATGGCCTACCCTGTCGAGATGAACCTGTTGAACTTGTGTGGCCACCTCGGCCTGATGCCCTAAATGTAGTACCTCTCGCAGAGTTACCATTCTGACCACGCTGACTGCTCTGACCCTGTTAAAGCTGAGAACCAGAAGCCTGAAGTGACGCCTCAACCGGTCGACTCGTCTGACCCTGATGTTGTTGTGGATGATAACCCCGGGTCCACTGGCCTAAACCTCTACAACCGTGTCTGGAACCACTGTAGACACCCTGATGTCAAGGCCTCTTATCTCTGGCCCCAGTTTCCTGACGACGCGAATCCTTTATAGTATGAGCATAGTCCGCAATGGCTTGGAAAGACCGACCACTAGCAACCAATATCTCTACAGACTCTCTAAACTCTCTCTGTAGTCCCCTAACAAATCTACTGATCCTATCAGCCTCAGTAGGCATAATCATGGCCCCAAAGGGAGCAAGTTGATGCAAACGAATCTCGTACTCTGAGACAATCATAGAATCTTGAGAAAGTCTATTGAACTCCTCCCTCCGATGCTCTCTGTCACTCTGTGGCAAGAGCTTAGCCATAAAGGCCTCAAAGATCGCAGACCAGGTCAACTGAGGTGATGTAGAAGGTCTACAAGAAACGTAAGCCCTCTACCATAACTTAGTTGGACCCTCCAGTTGATATGTAGTATATCCAACTCTATGAGTCTCTAGAAATCCCAGATGGTATAACATCTCCTCACAGGTAGTAATGAAGTCATATGGGTCCTGACCCGACATACCAGCAAACCTCAGTGGTGCTAACCTCAAAAATCTAACTAAGGAATTCTGCTCCCCATCTATCATAGCTGGGTGAGGAGCAAAAGGCTATACAACTGATGGAATTGGAACAACCTCAGCACGGGGAGCAGCAGTAGCAGGCTGTGCTCTAAAATTCTTAACACCTAGGGTTGCCCCTGAACGGATATTTGTGCTACCTCAGAAGGTCTCTCCCCAATCATACCCAAAAGCTGAACAAGTAAACCCCTAATATCCGTAGACTGAGATGGGGCTGAACCTGGCACAGAAATTGGTGCTGGAACTGGTTGCACCTAGGCTGTCTCTGGGTCCATGTGTTGTTGCTGAGGAAAAAACTCAAGCTCTACCTCAACTCTAGCAGCTCTAGCAGGTGTCGCTGCTATGGGGCATCCACGACCCCTACCTCTACCCTTACGACCGCCCTGACTCCTAGCTAGAGTTGGAGGTGCAGGGGCAGGAGGCTCTCCTCTGCCAGAAGTTGAAGATCTCATACGAACCATATGCGGAAGAGTGAACCAGAATAAGTGAGATTTCCAGAAACTTTCAAGGATACTACGCACGAGAGAGAAAGAAGAAAAGTCTAATTTTTCCTAAGATATCATTATAGCCTCCCGAAGATTGAGTACGTACATCTCTGCCCCAATCCGCAGGACTCTACTAGATATTGGCTCCTATAACAATGACACCGGTGAACCTAGATCTCTGATACCAAGCTATCAAGACCTAATTCTCGATCATAATGGCACCTTTAACCCCCAGTAGGTGAACCAATACCCGTAGCCTAGAACTATCAGTAATGGGATACTATCTAACAATCCAAGTGGAAGAACAGTTTAATAAGCGAAAAAAGGGAACAAGATAAAAAAATAGATAACAGGAATTATATATACAATGTGGAAGCTAAGCAAAACCTAAAACCTGGTATCATAGCCTATAAGAGCCGAATCTACATAAGTAGTACAAGGGTCCAAAGCAATATATACAAAGCTGTCTTCGAGTAGAAATAGAGTACATAATCAAAAGATAAATTAAAAGCTAAGCTCTGGTCGCCAAGAGATCACCCTCAGTCTCGAATATCACAAAAGAAGCTCTCATATGAGTCTCCACGAGCTAACAGTGATGGCCCACAATAGGATCTACACCAGAAGATGCAGAGTGTAGTATGAGCACCAAATGTGAAGCATAAGGTACCCAGTAGGTATCATAGGCTAACTGGGCATATATAAGATAAAAGCATAGTAACAGATAGAATAGAAGCAAGTAGTCATGGAAATCAATGAAAAAGTACACACGAACTAGCCAAGAGGGAAGTTAATAGAAACAACATGCAAGGCTAGCAAGTAGAATATATACACAACAGACACATGTCAAGGTAAGAGATGACGCACCTGGAATCCTCGCAAAAATAGTATATATGTATAAAAGTTTTAAGAATTGGATAGTATACCGGTAACCTCATGTATAAGGAATGGGAGAGAAGAATAAATATAGACTTGCTTGGAAAAAAAGAATCAATAACCAAACTAATCATATCACTCTCAAAACCAGAACTACAATGTTGCAGTATAATAACTCAAAATCATAATCGTAATAGGGGGTAGTATTATGATAAACTAGAAAAAGTCTACCTACACTCCCCCGAGCACCCATACAATCGAGGAACTAAAACAAGTGGAAAAAAACCCTCTGGCATCCCATACTACTGGAGCGTACAATCAACAACCAACAAACAAGGGTGGTACTTCACACAGATGAATGATATGATGCCATGCTAAGTCAAGAGTGATAGTAGTACCATATTTTACCTACTTTTGGCGACCTATGAGGCCCAGAAGATAGGATCCATGGAAGGTCACACCCGTATACCCCTACTACACTGTATACCCCCCCACGGCACTCGCAACTCGCAGCCTCTGGTCCAGAATGGCAAGGTCCATGGAGGCCCCCGACAAACATACTAGATGCCCCACAATCTCAAATCAATCCCCAAGTAAAGATGCCTGGAGGGTGTCCAGGTCTAAAATAGTAAGCCCAATAGTTCTAGCACACGGCCCCGCCTAGTCCAACATCACCCCAAAAGATGTAGTAAATAAGTCTAGAACTTGACCCCGTCGAGTCCAGTATAAGTGGATCTAGTTATAACATACCCTTTAAAACTCCCTTACCCCAAGAAGACCCATCAAAATGTTACAAACCCTTTTTACATCATTTTTACCCAAAATAGGCCCCACGGGCCATGCAAGGTTTAGAAAATCAGTCCCAGTAGGCCCAAAGCAAATACCATTGTAAAAATCAAGAATAAATCCCCTCTATCTATATGTATGGTGATTGGCATACATAATAACAACAATGGCCCCTGGCCTACAAATAACCTATCGTCCCTACACAGGCTCCAATCGCTCTACATGACAGTTAGCCAGCATAATATCATGATAACAATGCCCGGGACTTACGATCACACCTGAATAACCCACCATCTATTGTCCAGAGTCAAATAAGGCCACACAAGACCGTAAGGGTGATACTATAAACTACGAATAATACTACACATAGTGGAGGAAAGAAACAAAGCAAATCATGGAAAAACAGTCAAAGTCTGTGGTACCAACCTAATAATCCAACCCAAAGATGCAAGCTAGTACAATTTTATCCGATATATGCTAATCCTAGGGTGTGTAGACCATAACTTACCTGTCGTCGGATGATAAGCTGCTGGGACAACGAAATCCAAGCCCGAATCACACTGAGAGATCCCGAATAATGATCAAACTATCACAAACATAAATAAAATATTAAAATGAGTCTAATGATACCCATATCGCTACAATTGTAGCCAATTTAAAATCCAGGCCAAAAGTGGGTGGGCAGGGCCCACAATCCAAACCAAAAATGAAAAGGAGCACGATGATCACTACCCTCCAAGGTGTGCATGCTCAGATTTTAGAGGTAAAATGGCCAAGGAATTGGCTCAAACCAGCCAGCCCACACAATGAACAATTTGGGAATCAAAGGAGATAATTTGATGGATAAAAGCGGATAAAACATACCAATTATAATGGAGGAACTGTCAAGGCCAAGTAATTAGCAACCTAACACCCAGAATTCGTCAATTATCGAGTTTGTACGAGTTTAGAGTTGTCAACAATGGAGAAAATAAGTTGTGAATGAAATAGACAAAGTTGGAAAACTTATATAATGGTCAGGGGTCCTTCATCGCGATCGCGAAGGGACCCCTCACGGTTGTGAAGATCACATTGGCTAGACCATCGCGATCGTGAAGGCTAGCCACGCGATTGTGAAGAACAAAAAGGAAAGGCCTTTATCACGGTCACGATAGGAGATATCTCGATCGTGAAGCACAATTAACCATGCACTTCATCGCGGTCACGACAAGGAGTTCTACGATCGCGATTAAGGCCTGAGGCCTGCACCTGCAATAGCCAGAAATCTGCAACTTTCCCAAAACTCAATGGGGCATTTCGGGAATAATCAAAAACCGACATTCAAAAACAAATAAAGCAAGCAGAGTGGAAATGACATTCCAGACTTAACAAGATCGGCAAAACTTCTATACGAGGTAATTTCGGAGAATTGTTGACCCAAGTCAACACTAACAAATAAAAACCCAAAGGCTCGAAATGAGCGTGCCTAACCCAGAACCCTAACCAACCACCTTTCTAACCTAAACTCATCCTTCTGGAGTTGATGAAATCGTCAGATTTTGAATCCAACACTTCGATCATTGAAAGCCACCCAAAGTTACACGTTTAACTCCAAATGGCCTGAAAATAGAGAAAACAACACAAAAACCACATCGGAAGTTCTCAGGCCTCAACTGAAGGTCCTATTAGACCAAACTCAACGTTCTAGAGCTATCAAACTGTCAGAAGTCAATTCCAAGCACGTTAGCTAAGAATGTTGACTAAAGTCAACAATATTCTAAATTAAAGCTCTAAAATAGGAAAAAGGGAAAAACAAGCAAACAAATGACCCGGGCACTAAACTATCGGTCCCAGTAAGCCATAAATGACTTGGGGCCGCTACAAGTAAGATCTAATAGTACAATGAATGCGTAAATGCAAAAAGACTAAAAGGGTCATCACTACGATAGAATAACCTTAGTGTCATAGAGTATAGCATGTGATTTACTTAGTTGGCCATATTTGCTCCAGAGATGGTCAGCGGCTAGAGGGAAAGGATGCATTACTTTGTGGGTGGCCTCAGAGATCATTTGATTGACTATTGTGCAGTTTCTACACATAATAATGATATGGATATTACTAGACTGATGTCATATGCACAGTAGAAAGAGGATCACATAGTGACCGTAGGGCAGAAAGATCAGAAAATGAGGAGAGTAGGAGGGATAGAGAAGCTAGCAGATATTAGGGAAGTGAATAGGCTTCCTCCACTAGAGGGCCTCCTACGCACGCTCAGTCAACATCCTGCTTCACAACTAGTTCTCCAGCTCAGTCATCAAGGTCTAGACAGGATCAAAGTCAGTCTTTTAGGGCACCAGTCCCCCACTATCAGAGAGGTACTTGTTTGGGATTACCACTTCAACCTACATGTAGACAATATGGCCGATCTTATTTTTAAGAGTGCTTATATGGCTCTATCTCTTATTATGGGTATGGAGTTGTGGGTCACAAGATGCGTGATTGTCCTAGACTTAGAGCTGAGGGAAGG
This sequence comes from Jaltomata sinuosa, assembly GCA_003996215.1. NCBI lineage: Eukaryota > Viridiplantae > Streptophyta > Magnoliopsida > Solanales > Solanaceae > Jaltomata > Jaltomata sinuosa. The sequence goes on along the minus strand of QJPP01002697.1, from coordinate 95,933 downwards.
GGTTATAGATCACCATCCACAGGATCTATAGGAGAATCCTCTTCCTCAGCACCACCTTTATCTCGTGATCCTTAGGCACAGACAGGTAGAGGTATAGGTAGAGGTAGAGGCAGAGGTTCTGATTTGAGAGTTGGCCCAAATCGAATGTATGCATTAGCAAGCCAGCATGATTCAGAGGCTACCCTCGATATTGTTACAGATACCATATCCATCTTCTCTAATGATGTTTATACATTGATATATCCAAGGTCAACCCTATCATATATTACTCTATTTATTGCTATGAAGTTTGGAATAGAGCCAGAGTTATTATGTGAGCAATTTGATGTATTTACTCCACTAGGAGAGTCTATTATAGCTAAAAGGATCTACTATGGGTGCCTAGTAATATTATGTGGCCAAGATACATTGGCTAACTTTGTAGAGCTTGAGATGGTTGATTTCAATTTCATTATGGGCATGGATTGGCTCTTCTCTTGTTATGCTACAGTTGATTGCCGAGCTAAGATTGCTTGATTCCATTTCCAGAGGGAACCAGTCTTAGAGTGGAAAAGGAATGTTGTTATGCCTAGAGGAAGGTTTATTTCCTATATTAAGGCATAAAAGCTTATAGAAAAAGGGTGTTATATCACCTAGTCCATGTCAGAGTCCTTGAAGCTAAGAAACAGGTGTTAACTCTTAGTCCGTACCTAATGTGAATGAATATCCAGATGTGTTTCCTGATGAACTTCCTGGATTACCTCTGGTTAGAGATATCGACTTCAGTATCGACCTAGATCCCGGCACCCAGTCTATATCTATTACGCCTTATAGAATGGCACCAGCAAAGTTGAAAGAGCTAAAGGAGAAATTGAAAGATCTACTTGACAAAGGTTTTATTCGACCCAACATATTTCCATAGGGCACTCTAGTACTATTTGTATGTAAGAAGGATGGCACAATACGAATGTGTATAGATTACAAATAGTTGAATAAAGTGACAATAAAGAATAAGTACCCTCTACCCAGAATAGATAATTTATTTGATTAGTTTCAAGAAGCTAAAAGTTTCTCAAATATTGACGTAAGATATGGTTATCACCAGTTGAGGATACGTGAAGTAGATATTCTGAAGATAGCCTTCAAAACTAGATTTGGGCACTTTGAGTTCCTTGTCATATGATTTGGACTAATGAATGCCCCAGTAGCCTTTATGGATATGGTGAATAGGGTTTTCAAATCCTTTCTTCATATGTACGTGAATGTATTTATAGATGATATATTGACATATTCATGTGATGAAGCAAAGTATGCAGATCAGTTCTACACACTCTTAGAGAGCACTAGCTTTATGCCAAGTTTCTAAATGTGAGTTCTCTATGAACTCAATGGCTTTTATTGGCCATGTGGTCTCTGGTGAAGGTATTAAAATGGACTTTCAGAAGATAGAGGTTGTGAAGAGATGGCCTCGACCTACCACTCTAATAGAGGTACGTAGTTTCTTGGGACTCGCCAGTTATTACAAGAGATTTATGGAGGGATTTTCCTCTATTTCTTCCCCATTGTCTAAATTAATACAGAAAGTAGCCAAATTTTAGTGGTCAGATACTTGTGAAGAAGCTTTCAAGAGGTGAAAGATAGATTGACTACAACTCTAGTATTAGCCTTACCAGAGGGCACATAAGGGTATGCCATTTATTGTGATGCCTTGGGTATCGGCCTAGGATGTGTCCTGATAAAACATGGGAAGGTTATAGCATACTCTTCTCGACAATTGAAAAACCATGAACAGAACTACCCCACTTATGATTTAGAGCTTTCCACAGTTGTATTCGCACTTAAGATTTGGCACCACTATTTGTATGGGGTACATGTTCACATATTTACAGACCATAAGAGTCTCCAATATCTCTTCAAGTAAAAGGAGTTGAATTTGAGGCAGAGAAGGTGGCTAGAGTTGCTGAAAGACTACGATGTCAGTATTCTCTACCACCCCTATAAAGCTAACATTATAGTGGATGCTCTCAGTCATGTGTCTATGGGAAGCCTAGCACATTTGCCACCCGCTTGACATGAATTAGCACGAGATGTTCACATATTAGCCAGTCTAGGAGTTCAACTTATAGATTATGATGATAGAGGTGTGGTTGTCCAAAACACTGCAGAGTCATCATTAGTGGCATTTGTGAAAGAAAAATAATATGATGATCCCTTATTGGTCCAGTATAGAGAAGGGATTCAACAACATAAAATTTCAGCATTTGAGATTGCAGGGGATGGTACTTTAAGGTGCTGAGGAAGATTATGTGTTCCTAATGTAGATGGTCTAAGACAACAGATAATGGCTGAAGCACATTGTTTCTAGTATTCCATTCATCCAAGCTCTACAAAGATGTACCATGACCTTAAAGAGGTCTACTGGTGGAATGACATGAAAAGGGATATAGTGGAGTTTGTAGCACAGTGCTCTAACTGCCAGTAAGTGAAAGTAAAACATCAAAGGCCTGGTGGCCTAGCTCAGACTATAAGCATTCCAGTGTGGAAATGGGAGGCCATTAACATGGATTTTGTTTTTGGTTTGCCTTTCTCATTTCATTAGCATGACTTGATTTGGGTGATCGTTGATTGATTAACAAAATCATCCCACTTCTTACCAATCAAGTCTACTAGTACGGTACATGATTTGCCAAGCTATATATAAGAGAGATTGTTCGATTGCATGGAATTCCAATGTCCATTATTTCATATAGGGGTTCCCAGTTCACCTCATATTTTAGAGTTCATTCCAGGAGAGTTTGGGAACACATGTGAACCTTAGCACCATATTCCATCCACAGACGGATGGACAAGCCGAGCGAACAATTCAAACGTTCAAAGATATGTTGAGAGCATGCAATCTAGACTTTAAGGGAAATTGGGATGATCATTTTCCCATGATATAATTTTCCTATAATAATAGTTATCACTCTAGTATTGGCATGGCTCCATTTGAAGCTCTTTACGGGCAACGATGTAGATCACCTATGGGTTGGTTTGATATAGGTGAGACTCAAATATTGGGATCAGTTTTTGTCCATCAAGTAATTGAAAAGCTAAAGCTAATACAGAAGTAACTGAAGACCGCTCAAAGATGATAAAAATCTTTAACAGATGTGTGACGCATAGATTTAGAGTTTTGAGTTACTGACTGGGAATTTTTGAAGGTATCACCTATGAAGAGGGTTATTTGATTTGGAAAGAAAGGTAAGTTGAGCCCTAGATATATGGCCTTATAAAATCCTAAATAGAGTTTGCCAGGTAGCCTATGAAGTAGATTTACCTTAAGAGTTTGCAGCAGGGCATCCAGTCTTTCACGTGTATATGTTAAATAAATGCTTAGCGGATCCTTCTCAAGTTATCCCTACAGAGGGTATAGAACTCTCAAATGATTTATCATTTGAAGAAGTCCTAGTGCCATACTAGATAGAAAGATCTGAAAATTGAGAATGAAAGAAATAGCTTCAGTTAAAGTCCTATGTAAAGTTAAAATATAGAAGAAGCCACGTGGGAAGCAGAGGCCGACATAAGGGAAATATATCTTCTCTTATTCAAGGAACAACCAGAAGGTTCTTAAAGTCATCACTTCTTTCATTCAAGTATCAATTTTAGTCTTACTTGTTAATACTGCCTTATCGATATGCTATATGTTCGGGTACTTCATACGTGCCTATCATTCAAGATCTTTATATGTTCCTCAGAGTTGAGATGTAAAGTCAATGGAGTATAAGGTAAGCTATATCAACTAATATAGTTTTCATTCGTGTAAGGCTAAGCGGAGCCTTATTGATATCAGTTGAATATCATTCCCTTATTGTGATGCTCTATGAAGCATATAGTATGTGCTTTGGTTAGCTGACAGTTTTGGGATAGGCCAATTTACAAGTGAAACTCTGCCAAAAAAAGCTTCAAAAATATAGAGTCAGAATAATTTTGAGTCGTATCCTTCATTCGAGAACAAATGATCTCGGGGGGGGGGGGGGGAATGTAATGCCCCAAACTTAACATACGCGTGCAACTCATAAGGTTGTAAATGGATAATTATATAAATGGACACTTATATTAAGTGATTTGAAGTCTAGACCAAGGTTAGAGACCAATAGGAGACTTGAAACAAAAGTTCAAGTTTAAAGGTTCACTACGGTAGACTATTTCAAACAAGCTCGTATAAGGTCTGACTTGTAACGGGTATATCTCCGAATATAAAAGGATTTAGAGGTCATATGAAGTACCAAATTAAACATATTTGAGTCTAGTTTCCAATGCAACAAACCTCTCATCCATACAAGTTTGGAGTAAAAGATTATACTCATTTAACTACAGATATGTGCGCTGCCCAATCACTGCGGGACATGTGGCAGCCTTGGGTAAGTCAGCCAAAAGTTGTGTTTTTATATTGAAAAATTGGGATTTCATTTCCCATATCTATAAGAACATAAAGGACTTGTTTACTACTTGTTTTATTGTTTTCTTCTTCATCTCAATCTCTCCCTAGCCTAAGGTAAGTGAATTCCTTCAAGAATCAAGTGTATTTTTCATCATAGGTCATGAAAAAATACTTAGTAAAGTGTTTTAATGAATGAAAAGGTGTTGTTCTTGAAAATAAAAAAGGTGCAGGGAATGTATTCTTATTGATAAAGGTATGTCTGCTCTTCTATCCCTATAAATATGACTCTAAGAGTTGTTTTAAGTATAGTTTATGGGTAGGACTCACGAGATGGTGATAGGAAGCCGTGAGTCCATGTTTTTCCAATTGTAATTGATATAATTGGTGAGGAGGGAGTACGTAGAGGGATGTAATGGCTGTATTGTTGACTAAATGAGGTGCGTATTGTTTTGTATTGAGGCAGCAAGCTTGCTGCAATAAGGAGGGAGGCTAGGTATAGCAAATATGATTTTTATGGCTCTTGCAAACTTGTTGCTCGTCAAGTGTTTGATGAAATGCCTAAATGGATTGAGAATGTTGTTTATATATTACTAGGCTTCCTATCACTGTATTAAATGTTATAATTCTCTTTCAACTTAATTTATATTAAAGGGACATTTAATGCTACTAGATAAAGAACTCCTGAGGAGGTGTTTGGTAACCGAGGGGTCAAGTTGAAGACCTTGTTTGGTATATTGAAGGGTTGTATATTTTAAAGAAATGATGGAGGGATTAATATTGACTTCATAGATGGTCATAGTTTAGTTGAAAAGGAGAAAAGAGAGAGGTGTGGTGATACACCATTTATTTATCTTATTTGCTAAGCTTGTTGCTCGTAAGCTATTATCAGCTTTTCGACCTCTCCATACTTCTTGGTTAGTTAATTATACTATTGCATATGTTGTTATGTCATATGTAAGAATGGTTTTGAAGGGAACCAACGATATGACATAAGGGAGATAGAGTCTCGAAGTAAGGTATATAAAGCTAAAACCTCTTTCGCCATAAAAGCACGACCTAGAGTCACATGTTCCTCCTATAAAAGTCATCATAGATTATATGCTACTTGAAAGCAAAGCTTATTACTATTATAGGTATGTTTCTATGGATTCAAACCTATAGAGTTATAGTACTCATTTCTAGTCAAAGAAGTCATGTGTTTCACATGACCGAGCGTGTCTTCAGTTGAAACTCCTAGAAGTTATCGAGCATATAAATGTCATGAAACTTAGAGGAAGTAATTGGCCACAGAGATCACATAGATATATGATTGTTCAGCTAAAATAAAGTAATCATTATTTAGATAACGAGTTGTATGATTCATAAGTTGCTTACTCTGGGCCTTTACAAGCAAGATGAGATTATAGCCTACTTTGTAGTGTGGGGTGGGTATCTTCAGGGATACTATGTGCGATGTTATTCTGTGCACCAAATTCAAATAACGTCAGCTGGAACTTCCTGTCAAGGATTCCCCTGACTACACAGGCCTGCGGGTAGACCTTACAGTAGCCTTCAAAGGCGTACCTTGACAGACCATGTTATCCAGACTATGAGATATCACACATGGTTGTGATAGTTGGCTACAGATGCCAAACAGGTGTCACTGATCACCAATAATAGGCCATCTTGTGACTTCCTGATAGTTAGTATTACACATAAAAGAGAGAAGCAATATAAAAGGGTAACGATGACACCTAGGAAAATTCTAGGAATTTTACATATATGTAAATAAGTAATGCACAGGACATTATATAAAAAACCCTGATATTGGTCATAGTATCAGCTTTAGTTTTAGTTTCAAATTACATTCATGTATGTGTATGCTAAGATTTTCCTATCTTTGATATTTAATTTAGTGAGCATTCTTACATGTCTACTTGTTACTCAGTTTCCTCTACATACCAGTACATGTTTTATATGTACTGACGTCCCTTGATTTTTTTGCACTGAATTTTTATGAATGCAGGCTCAGGTACTCAGGCTAGCTGACATCCACAGTAGACTAGTGCCTTCTAGTTGATCAGTTGGTAAGCTCCACCTCTCTCTGGAGCTATTAGATGTCTATGTCATATGTTTTAGATTCATGTAAATATCGTATAGTAGGTATGTCGGGGCCCTTCTCGACTAGTTATCAGATTTTCAGTTGCATACTCTTTAGAGTCTTATTAGACATAGTTTTGTTTTAGTTGTACAGCTAGTCAAGTGGCCCTTCAGTTATCTATATTTTAGTATATGTAAATATAGGTTGATGTCCATGTTGTTGCTTATTAGGTTACAACTTTAGCAAATATTTAGTATATATATTCAACAGGTGCTCGTATAACTCCTAAATGTTCGCCCCTCCTAGATAGGGCCATGACAAGAAATGGGTTGATTGCCTAGCTCAACGTCAATATCAAATTCGATATCACGATCAGGAGAAAGACCTAGTAGATCAGTAGAAAACATATCTGAATACATGCAAAACAAAGGAACTGACTTAATAGAAGGTGTGGTGGCATTTGTATCACTAATGTAAGCAAGATAAGCCAAGAACTCCATCCCAACCAACTGTTGGGCTATCAAAAAAGATATAACCCCCGTAGGCATGTGGCTATCAGTACCCTTCCATTCAATAGGAGGGATACCAGTCATATACAAAGTAATAATCATGGCAAAGCAATCCTAGACCACGTGATAAGAAGACATCAAATCCATGCCTAAGACACATCAAATTTAACTATATCTAGCCCAACCAGGTCTACCCATGTGTCATACACTAAAATAGTCACCACACAAGCTCGATACAGATATTCCACTACAAAGGAAATGTCCTACTAGGGCAGCTAGTTTAATAAAGACAACAATAACTCACAAATAGACTCCAAATAAGGAGCATATTAGGAAAACACATACAAAAATGTAGATCCTTGATCAACTAATGTTGAAGCTGACTGATGGCAAACAAAGATCGTACTTGTAATGCTAGCATCTGAAGCCTTATCCTCTAGTCTATCTAAAAATGCATACACTTGGCTTAGTCCACCACGACCACCTAATCTACCAGACTGAGGACCACCTCGAGCACCCTGGTGACCACAACTACTACCATGTCTAAATCTTGTACAATCTCCAGCAATGTGTCCCAACTCCCCATACTCGAAGCACCCTCTGCCTACTAATGTGTATGGAGAACCCACTGAACTAGACTGGCCACCACAGCCTAAATACCCAGAATGTGCACCGCAACAAACTTGACCAGAACTGTGTCTTCCCTAACCACTCTGACCTAAATACCCACTCTCAAAAATCTGTAGTCCAGCAGAACAAGCCTACTAGGCTAGAAATGTTGGGGATAACCTATACTAGTGAAACCTATGCCTCTAGATTGGAAACCATTGAATCCACCTCAATGGCGGGGCCTCTTGTTGCTGCCTCTAGAGGCCTCGCCATAAATACCCTCAAAAGTGGGGGAATGATCAACAAAAGTAAAAAATGTAGCCCAAAAGCCACCAAATGCTCTATAGCTAAACAAAGTGGTAATGTCAATCTTTTGACAAACACACGAACCTGCTCATGCTCTATAAGCAGAATCATAGTAACATGCCTAGCCAACTCATGGAAATACGTCTCGTACTCAGAAATAGAGATAGAGACATGCTCTATCCTGGTGAACTCATCTCTTAGTCGCTCTCTCATGTTGCGCGGTAAATACTTCTCCAAGAAATCCTTAAAGAACTGAACCCAAGTCATTGGAGGTGACCCGGTTGGTTTGTACGAAATAAAACATCTCCACCACTGTTTTGCTGAACCATCAAACTGAAACACAGTGTCATCATCTCTATGTTACTCTACTAACCCAAGGTAATACAACCTCTTTTGACAACTGACCAAGAAATTATGAGCATCCTCTCCCGGAGAACAAGAAAACCTTGAAGGACCCAACTTGATGAACCTACCAAACATCTTCTGCTCCTTAGAAGACATAACTTGACTAGCTACAATAAGGTGAGCAACTTTGAAATCGCTAATACCTCTAAATAGTGAGCCGCAGTAGTAGAATGCGCTCCTGAACCCTGTGTCACTGAATGGGCCAAAGTCTATGCCTCATCTCGATCCTGTACACCAATAGGAGTACCATGCAAGGTCCCCCGTGCAATGTACCTTCCAAAAGTCCAAGAATCTTGACCAATGTATCCTGTAGAATCGGCGTTGCCACAAAACCTACTGGCTAGCCCACCCTCTGACTCACACTGAATATTCTCTACCTTAACTGCTGGCTCTGGTGATGGTACCATAGCCTAGGCCTGAGCTGGCGCCATAACTTATGCCTTACCTTGACCTTTAGGTTTACTCTACCCCATCCCTTAGATGGGGCTCTAACTGTAGGCATAGGGTCCTCATCATCACCTGCTACCGATCTCGTTCTAACCATCTGACAAAGAATGAAACAAATGAAATTCAGAAGTTGACAGAACAAAATATGCACAATAACGAGTCAATCAAGAAAGAGTCTTTCCTAAGAGTGCCCTATAGCCTCTCGCAGATAGGATATGAACATCGTCGTACCAATCTGCGAGACTCTACTAGACACATACTCCTGTACTGGTCAGATCGGTGAACCTAAAGCCCTTATAACACACTGTCATGACTTAAAATCTGGCAATCATGGCGCCTACTAAAAACCCTCCAGTAAGCAAGACAAACCCTAGATACAATGCTACAAATAGATCTAAAATAGATAAAGCGGAAGTAAGATTTTAATAAGAAAGGGGCCACTACTATAGGTACATACATAATAGTATAAAATATACAAACCGTGCCTCAAAGAAACCAAGAAAGACAAAATATATACATACAGAGAAACCAAACCCCAGACATGGCATCACTGGTACAAGAGCATCTAAAGTATGGGATAAAGCTATGTAAGATACTACTGTATGGCAAAAGTACAAAACAAGGATAGTAAGACAAAATGGAAAGTGGTAAATCTCTTGACGCTAGGAGGTCACTATGATCCGAACATTGGTAGGCCTTGAACGAGTATACAATCAGCAAGGGTTCGTCATACTAGGTGTTGCATTAGAAAAAGATGCTAATGTATAGTATGAGTACCAAAACACGAGGTACTTAGTAGGCATTATAGGCCGATCGAGCTCAAAAGATAATATATAATACAAGAGGCATAAGGGTAAACTAAACATTTTGCTCAACCTAGAAGTCTAGGCATATAAAGAAAACTACAAATTAAACGTATAAGCTGGAACAAAACAAAGATATTATATAACAAGGAATTGACAGAAAAGATAATAATAATAAAGGAAATAGACAATCATTGTATAAGACGCAAGGAAAATACAATGCATTATAAGATGAATGCAATGTTTTATGATGCCAATATAATGCGAGTCTGGAATCTACATCGGATGTAACAACAAGGTGAACATGAGCCTAGAATCCTCATTGGACATTGAAATAAGTAAACAAGATCTCAGAATCCTCATTGGGCAAACAGTAAAGCAAATGTAAGCCCAATATCTACATAGAACGTATGGTCAAGTAGTCTACTATTTGTGGAGCTCAAATCAGTAAAAGATGAGGCATTTTACTTTTAAAAGTCAAAAATCAGTAATAAAGTAGTACAAATCGTTTAGGAATCCAAAATACATAATAAGGGTGAAAACCCTCTTTTTAATAATGGAAAACCAATATTTCTCCTTCAAATTGCACCATAACCATGTATATGAATGTATGAATGTATACGTGACATCACAGAAATCATGTAAATTTAGGTATATACGCCTGTTATACCCCATTTTAACCGAGATCGAAATGGTGTACAACGTATTGAAAACTTCTAAATTAATTAAAAGGAAGTCGCCACCTAATTAGTCTTACGGTGAATTAGGACACCTATAATTAACTAAGCGATTAAAGCAAACAAAAGACTTCATTTTTAAGGTCTACTAAAATTAAGATTCTAAGTAAGGATTCTAATTATTCTAAAGAGAAGGTATTAAGCATTCTTTAAAATCCGCAAAATACGGTTAACCGGCCAAACTTAGGTTAATAACAATATAAAGTTTAAAGGGTTGAAAAATATCAATATTTATCATAACTAGGTGCAGTGTAGCATAAAATATCAAATAAAGTGAAGTAAAATCTGTTTGAACTTTGAAGAGGAGACTAAACTAATTTTAAAAATTAATCTCTAACGAATCAAGAGAGGGCTCAAGGGAATTTATTAAAACACTCGGGGATTTGTATATAAATATAAAAAAAAAATTATTAAATGAGAAAGTAGTATTTGTAAATACATATACATACTCATAGATTTAGAATATCAATTAAAAGAAAACTGATTATGAGTAAAAAAAAATGTAAACAATGTGACTCCCTCTTCCAATCAATTTTGAAATCCAAACTCACCAAAGCGTGCACCTTTATATTAAACTTAAACTTAAATAAACGTTCTAAAATGTGTTTTTGGCTGAAAATTGCCCATCAATTTGATATTTTAAAAAGATAGTTTTTTATTTAACCCAAAAGCACCCTCTTAGAGAGCAAAATAATTTGCAAGGGATTGAAAATTAAAACCATGTCATCCTTCTTGGCAAAGTTAACGATGATAAAAGAAAAGGCTACAAATAGTTTTAAAAGATATTGGAGCCTCTATTATAGCAACTACCCCTTCTAAGGTTTAAATGTTCTAGGCTTAATTCTTTTATCGAGGGAATCAAATAAAATAAAGATACTACTAATTAACTAGATTAACGATCTCGCATAATTAAATAAAATTAGTCTAGTGTTAAGAAAGAAATTCAACAAATGATCTCAAACTTGAGATAAAACCAAATCAACACAAATAAACCACTAAATAATAATAAGAAGGTAATAATGAATGGTAAGAAGGAAGGACACCATAGGCGACCCCAAGCGTTTTGCTCGTTTTTCTTGCTAATTGATGGGTTCTAAGGAAGATGACGTATAACGACTCCATGTGCGGGTATGATGGTGCGAGTCTCATAGACTCAATTTTTGCGAGAGTCCCGAATTAAGACTCCATTTGCTCCCAAGGTGTTCATGCAAAACAAGAAAAAGAGAGAGTTAGAAAGGAGAAAATCCTATTCTCATTTCCATATCAAAGCCAAAAAATGAAGAAACATAAGAGGGATACGTAACTTAAACAAATCATTTGTCCTGCATATAACCATTGCTAAAAGAGCTTTAGACAACATAGAACTTATATAGAACATAGAAGATGTGTGCACTTCAAATCTCTAGAAAATCCAACTAGAACTTAATGATTTCATAGAAAACTTCATTTCCCAGTAAACTTATGATGTGAAAATGGAGCTAAAGTTATCATCATATAGTCATGCTCTCCCAATACATGTAATCAAACATAAATTCTTAAGGCCTCATATACAATTTTAGTATAAACAGATTTCCTATATACAAGTTCCAGTAAACACCCTATATTCATGGCCTCTAGGAGTCTTTGAACACGCAAGTGTTCTCGTTCTATTCGTAGTAAAGGTTAAGCCTTCTTGAATCTCAAAAAACAAATTATCCAATCCAGAAAGCACACATTAAGCTTCTACTCTTGCTAGTTTATTTTGAATATTCAAAGTCTAGTAACAGATAAACAAGAGAGACGAGTGAGCCCTATACTGTCTTAAAATGCATATGTACAAATCATAACGAAGTAAGTGAAATTTCCTTGTAGCCATGACCACCTAAGAAGAGAAAGGAATTTAAAGTGGCAAAGTCGAATTTAGTCAAAACAACCAGCCTATTACGAATATGGCTACTAATTTACAGTTACGAAAGAATACTATAAAGTTGTTATTTAGGATCGTCTCGAGCACTAATACATGTTTCCGAGCATATAGGCAACAAATTGAAAAGAAAAAAAACACTTAGCACAATGACTCCTAAGGATTAATCTTGATTCGTAACCTTCTCAAAAATAGGCAAACCTTTCATCACAAAGACACAAAAATAGAGAAGAAAAGGGGGGCGAATATCACCTGTTGCAGGGCAGTGAACGAGGGGCTTCTTGGTCAAAAATCTATGCTCAAACTCGGGCAAGAGCGGAGAGAAAAAAAAAAGAGCTTCTCAAAGGCAAAGCAAAAAATAGCAAATATTTAGAGGGGGAAGAGGCGGCCAGAAAGCTTGTTGTAAAGGGGGTGAGCAGCGGCCAAAATTTGTTGCAAGAAGGGTGTTTGGCCGCTCAAAAAACTTCTCCCTTTTGAACCCAAAACAAGAGTATTTATAGGCAAAAGATTAGGGTTTATGGGGGCGGGATTTTGAGCTTGAATTTTTTTGAAATCCAAACGTTGGGGTTTTGGATGGATTCCACAGATTGATTTAAAAAAAAAAAAAAAGAAGAGAAAACGAGATAAAACTTGCCTAAAACTTGCTTGAGAGAAAAGTAAACAAGCAAAAGAGAGTACCTCATATGCTTGTTAAAGATTTTGAAAATATCCTGGTCAATTCCTCGAGATTTCTCAACAATCCTCCATAAATGAATGCTCGAAATGGCCTTACAAGTCTCTGGCACGCAAGGAAGGGAGGTTGTTGTCTTCCTCAAAGTGGAGAAGAAGCCAAAATTGGCTTTCTGCCATTGCAGACCAAGAGAGAGACGACGAGGGAGAGAGAGAGTGTCAACAAAAGCGGCTGATGCAACTTACCACATTTTTTAGGGTTTCAAAGGGTATATTGGGTATTTCGCTTAGATTAAGTGGGGGTAAAATAGGTAGTTCAAGCAAAATGGGGTGAGTTGGATTTTGGGATGAGTTTGACCAACCAATAAAAGAGCGACACGTGGCGGAGAAGAGGCTAGGCGTGTGGAAAGTGGGGGAGGAGTGTGGGAGGCGTGTGTTTATGACTGTTGGGTGCTTACGTGGCGCTTACGTGGCATCCACGTGGATTAAAACGCATTCAATTAAATAAATTATTTATGATTAAAAGATAATTATAAAAATATTAGGAAAAAATCAATATCGTCGGAATTACGATAATATTTATAAAAGTTAGAAAATCAAAAGAAGTATTTGTAGGAAATGGGAGCAAATACGGAAACGGAAGGAAATACGAGAAAAAGAGGATTCTGCCTAAGAGTGACGGCCTGAGTGACGGTCCGTCACATGTGTGACGGTCCATCACATTGACCGTCAAGGAGAGGAGCAACACTGTCTAGGGGTGACGGCCGCCGTGACGGTCCGTCAAGGTGGTGACGGTCCGTCACCCCCACCGTCGCACCATGGCAGCACAGAGGCAGTGCCACTGCCTTAAGGTGACGGTCCAGGCGACGGTCCGTCAAGGTGGTGACGGTCCGTCAGCCTGGCCGTCAAGTTAGCAAAGAAGGCAGTGCCACTGCCTTAAGGTGACGGTCTGAGTGACGGTCCGTCACATATGTGACGGTCCGTCACATTGACCGTCAAGGAGAGGAGCAACACTGTCTAGGGGTGACGGCCCGTCCTTTGCTAAATTAAAAATAACGAGCACGCTGCTAGATTTAAAAAATAATAACAATAATAAAGTAATAATAATAATAGTAGTAGAACTACATTGATAATTTCACAAAAATAAGGACGATAGCATTACATAGATTTCTAATTATAATAAAAATAACTTGTATGCATTCTTAAATTATCAAAATTATTTGAAGCATAAAGAATTAATCGGGAAGAGAGATGGGACAAAATTGGGTGTCAACAGCTTGTCCCTCTTTGACCGGAGACGATGTAAGAGTCTTTGGGCAAAGAAGTTGACGTAGTAGACAATTTTGTCCCGACCAACAAATACGATCCTGAAAGGGTTTAAGAAGATATATGCGCCGGATAGGTAACGGGGTAGAGGGTTTTGAAAAGATCAAGAGATCGATTATGAAATATTTTGAAGATTATGGCCGAACTTTGGTTTCTAAATTGCCTACATATCTCGGGTTGCACGAGAATCAGGCCAAATGTAGTTCAAAGGTTATGATGAGATAAGGTGGAGTGAGATTAGAACACTATAACTTATAAAGTGCCCCTGAATCGATGAATGATGAAAAAGGTGGTGAAGGCGGCTAAGAAAAAGATTAAGCTTGAATAAGTACATATGTAATTCAAAAAATGAAGTGAAGTAAGGAATAAAGCAAAGCATAGCCAAAGATTGATATATTTTCTAAGAATTATCCCAGTATCAAGTTACGATGAGACTGGATTGCAAGATTTGTAAAGAGAACGAAGAAAAAGGGCTGAAAAAGTTATAAAAGCGGTGAGGAATGAATATAGGAGAGCTTGATGCAAAATTTTCTACATGCTCCGAGCTGTGGGATGTAGGTTGAATAGAGTTCGAGTGTAGATCCTTGACCCTTGTTGGGAGTCCGATCGACATTCCCAACAAATTGCCCCAGTTCACTGCTTAGATGAAGTTCCACGTTGTGCTATGTCTCTTGTTGCTGCATGTGGGTGGTACTTTCTGCAAAGTCTTAATAAAATTGTTAGCAAACAAAGCGTGAAATATAATAAATATCTTACGACAAAGATCAGAAGAAAGATGCATCCATTCTGAACTGGTGCTAAGTCAAATGTGCATTATTTCTTTTAACATTAAATAATTGCTTTAGATTATGCGCCCGCAAAATCTAAGTAATAACGTCAGCAAAGCAAACACATATACAAAGCGTGATTTCCAAAAAATTTAAAAGATAGCATGCGGTGCTTGATAAGTAAATAAATAAAAATAATGCATTGCGAGATGTGCAATAATAAGCGGGCGGGCATAAATATTTAATTGAAAGAGGATAAGCCTAAAATGTCCTATTTGAGGGTGAACAAACCCAGCATATCCTATTTTGGGGTGGACGAACCCAATGTGTTCTATTTTAGGGTTAACGAACCCAATATATTCAAAGCGCGATTTTCAAGAAATTTAAAAGATAGCATGCGGTGCTTGATAAGTAAATAAATAAAAATAATGCATTGCGAGATGTGCAATAATAAACGGGCGAGCATAAATATTTAATTGAAAGAGGATAAGCCTAAAAATGTCCTATTTGAGGGTGAACAAACCCAGCGTATCCTATTTTGGGGTGGATGAACCCGTTGTATCCTATTTTAGGGTGGACGAACCCAATATGTTCTATTTTAGGGTGAACGAACCTAACGTGTTCTATTTTAAGGTGAACGAACCCAATGCATTCTATTTTAGGGTGAACGAACCCCATGTGTTCTATTTTAGGGTGAACGAACCCAATGTGTCCTATTTGAGGGTGGACGAACCCAATGTGTCCTATTTGAGGGTGGACGAACCCAATCTGTCCTATTTGAGGGTAGACAAACCCAAGGAATCCTATTTGAGGGTGGACAAACCCAATGTGTCCTATTTTAGGGTGGACGAACCCAATGTATTCTATTTGAGGGTGGATGAACCCAATGTATCCTATTTTAGGGTGGACGAACCCAATATATGATGCAAACTTATAAAGATAAATATTGATGCGATGCATAAAGCTTGATGCGATGCTTGATTTGCGGTAGCTAATATTCATATTGCAATGCAGAAAGCTTGGTGCGGTGCAGTGAGCTTGGTGCGGCGCTCTTAAAATAATAAATATGCAAGGTGCGGTGCAGCAAATTTGGTGCAGTGCCTTCATAGTTGCGAACATTCGTAATATAATATGGAGAGATTGGTATGATGCCTTTGCAGTAGCAACATCCGATGAGTGCTCCAGAAAAACTTAATCAAATGCCTTTATAGTAGTATGCTGAAATGCATAGTGCTTGGTGCGATGCCTTTGAAGTAGCCATTATTTAAAGCACGATGCTTTGATGAAAATTTACTGCGAATCAAAATTCTGCACTCAAAGAAAATTTGTGAAATACAACATTCAATTTGCGTCATCATTTGCGTGCGTTATCATTCCAAAATTAGCCTCTGCATTATTCAAAGAAAACTTGTTAGTATAATATGAAATGGTTGCCTTGCATTGAACTTTGAAGCTTTGACTTTGAATCTGCGCTTCTCGTTGCTATGGCACTGCAACAATTTGATGAGCGAATATGATTTGTGATCTTGACTTCTGCTTCATTGAATAAACATAGGCCATTTGCAAGGCTGTCCCAGTTTTGGCTAATGGAAAAATGAATTTTTTTTATTATAATGAGACCGAACTCAGAATGAGCGCCTACGTATCCCGCTACTAACAGGAATCAGGTCAAACGTAGTTCATACAAAAGTTTAGGAAAGGATTGCAAAATAGTAGCTACTCATAAAGGAGGAAAAATGGAGAATGATATTCTCAAATTTGCAAAATGATGCCTTTGTCAATTCTCTTGACTCGTTGCACGCTTTCTTTTCAAATGCCTTGGTGCCAATTTTGATGGATCACCCTTAACAAAGATTGTTCTACCACTTGCGATATTGTCATTGTTGGTTGGAGGCTCTTGGTGCAGCTTTATCTTGCCACTTTCAATCATGCTTTCAATCTTGAATCTCAGTGCCGAACAATTCTCAATATCATGTCCCTGAATATTTGAATGATAAGCACAACTTTTGGATGAATCAAAATTTGGAGATGGATACTTAGGCATGAATCCTTTTTTTGATTGCAGAAGTCCATTAGCTTTCAATCTCTCAAATATATTTGTCAACGGCTCATCTATAGGAGTGAAGGAGAAAGATTTCATCTTCCTTTGTTGTTGTGAGCTAGACTGTGCTTGGTGAAATTTTAGTTGACGACCATTTTGAAAGTTTTGTTGGCAAGAAGGCTTTGGTTGAAAGGTTTGGTGAACAACTGGTGTTGCTGGGTTGTCTACAATTCGCCCTTCTTGAATTCCACTTTCCAACTCTTTGCCAACACGAATCAAATAAGAAAAGTTGCGTGCACAAGTCTCAAGCAATTTATTATAATATAGACCATCTTGAATTTGAATGAAGGCTGAGATCAATTCCTCTTCAGGCAATGGAGGATGCATTTTTGAAGCTTCTAACCTCCATCGTAAGGCATATTCTTGAAAAGATTCATGCGGCTTTTTCTTTACTTTGAACAAATCGGCTATATGAAGATCATCCTCGCAGTTGAAATTGTATTGCTTGACAAAATCGCGAGCCATATCTTGCCATGTATACCATTTGTTAAAGTCTTGCTTAGTGTACCAAGAGAGTGCCAATCCTGATAAGCTTTAAATGAATAGTCTCATTCGTATGGCTTCATCATTGCCAATTCCGATTAACCTGCTGCAGTAATCTTTCAAATGAGCGACAGGATCTCCTTTCCCGCTGAAAGTGTTAAACTTTGGTAGCTTGTAACCTGGCGGAAGCTCAACATTTGGGTGCACACATAAATTTTCATACTTTAAACTCTGGTAATTTCTTGAATGCAACTCTTCATCAAATGCTTTTCTCAAATTGTTAAGTTCTCTTTCCAAATTTTCATGGCAAGGTGACTGAATCTCCTTTTCACATCTAGCATATTGATAAAATGCTAGTTGATCGTGCTCATTTTCCTTGAAAGGAAGCACAATTGTGGAAGGATGAGTATTTGGCATCATGGTAAATTGAAAACTTTTGGCTTTAGCGTATACTGATGGCATTTGCGGAGAAATTGTATAGGAAGGAGTTGGGCAAGGGGATATAGTTAAACAAATATTTTTGGTTGGGCTAGAAGTTGGGGTAGGAAGAAGGCTGAAGGTATTTGGTAGATTAACCAACACATTTCTTCGAACCACATTCTTTTCATTATCATCATTTTGTGCCTGCACCAATTTCATACCATTGTTGAATGCTTCAAATCTGTCTGCCATTATAGTTTGCCCTTGATGCAGATTCACAGCCAAAACAATGTTCAATGCTAGGCAACCTCTAAAGAAAAGATAAAGCTTCTTAAAAAATAAAAATATTAGCGCATGAAAATAGGAAGTAAATACATAAAGTATTTGATAAAATAGATAAATTTGTGACTTGCTTACGTAGAAGCTCTAAGATAAAAGGATGATTTAAGTCGCAGAATGAGTGAATGGAAAGCACTTATTAGGCTCTAACGCTCGAGTTTCTTAACAAAATAAAAGCAAATTAATTCGGAATAGAACGCGCAATTCGAAAAAGGCAGACTTATGTTGAACAACAAAGCTTTTTCGACTTGACCTTCATCCCTTGCGAACTCTGGTAAATTCCAAAACTTGCCCCAGTCTAAAGATATTTTGATGATGACGCCATGATAGTACGCTAAAACTTTTGGCGGAATATCAATCCTCTCTGAGGAAATTACATTTTTATAATAAATAGACCGAGCCTTATATAAGCTGCCTACGTATCCTGTGTCCGACAGGAAATCAGGTCAAACGTAGTTCCAATTACACGCAAAAGAAATATTAAAAACTACCCCAATATGACCGAGTCCCTATATGGGCTGCCTACATATCCACCAAGGAAATCAGGTCATGTGTAGTTCTGCTTACAAAATATATAAAAGATTGATCGTTAAATTCGCAAAAGTACATAATTGATCTCAAAAGGTGCTACCCGAAAACTAACTATCCTATTACATGCTTCCTGAAGGCCACAATATTTCATATTTAAGAATAAAAAGTCTCATCGTACACTAATAGTCTTCCTCGATGAAACCATTGTTGCTGTTCCATCCGGCTATATCATGAGTGCTTGCGAAAATTTGATGAGAAGGTAAATCTGATGCAATAAACCTTGGTCCAATGGTCGCCTGATTGTGGGGAGGAATCTGACTGTCAAATTGTGGATGAATTGCTTGATTGTGACTCGGTGCAATAAGCCTTGGTCCAACAATTTCATTTCCTTTTGGACCCTTAAGAGATTTTGTGAATTTCCTTTTAGTTGACCAAACTCCCCTAGATACATTATTAGGAGACCAATATTGTTCAACAAAATCTTTAACCAGATCGCTCCAAGAAGACCATTTCCATGTATCTTGCTTTGCATACCATATCAAGGCTGACCCTGTAAGTGTTCTAACGAAAAGCCTCATCTTGAGTTCATTGTCTTGCCCAATACTTGTCAACCAATCAAGATATGCTTTCAAGTGGTTTAAGGGATTGTCTACCCCATCATACATTGGAATGAGATTATGGGGGTTCCCAAAATTTGTCTTAAACTGTGAAGCAAGCTCATTTGTGAAAGAAACTTGATTAGTCTCAACATTAAAATGTCTTCCACCATTTTCTCTATTCTTGCTTGTCTCCGCCAAGTTGTTGAATGTCTCCTTTGGCAAGGATGGGTGCATATTAGAGAAAAGTTGGACATAAGAATCAAAGGTGGGAGGTGTGACAGTATGAATGGGTGGTTATCCCTCCGAGTCTTCAGTGAATGAATTCTTAAGGTCGACTATCACTTCTTTCATGCTGCCAATTTCTTGTTCCATTTGTGACACTTTTATCTCAAACTACGCAATTTTATCTGGGTATGACTCAGGTTCTCCACATTCAAATTCATCTTTAACGAGGTCAATCACAGTAATTTGGTCGGCCATGTCGTCCTTGAATCTTTGATGTTCAACTTAAGTCAACCTTTGGAAGGAAAATGGAAGACTTGATAAGCGCAGAATAGACATGCAAAAAGCTAAGGGTGGATTATTTAAACATGTGATGCTTGAAAAGAAATCAAAGGATTGAGTCTTATAAAGAATATATTAAAGACGAATTTGATGAAAAGCACGAGATTAAGATAATTGAAAAGGATACTAGACGCACGAGGATTGAACTTGAAAAATTGAACGATTGCAAATGACTCTGAGTTGGCGAGTTGAAAAATTATCGAGGTTGAGAATAATGTCGATCAATTGAAGACCTATGAGATGCCTTGACTTGCATGCCAAAACTTAGAAATAAAAGGTGCGAAAAGATCAATTTTGATAGCTCAAAAATAGGAACGACACAATCATTTTGAAAGAATGATAAACTCTAAAGAAGTATCAATTTTGGATAGTCGTTCTTGAACAAATTAGATGGAGAAGATCGAGCAAATGTCGACGAGTGCTATTTGATAGATTGCGCAAATAAATTTGGACATCTACCAATTTAAGAAGCCACAAATGGCATAGAGATTAATGAAAGATTGGAGTAATTTGAAAACATAAGTAGAAGTTTCATGACGTAGATCGGGCGCTAAATAGATTTTACGAAGCATGAAACTAACGGGACAAATATTTTGTCATTAGAAACAGAAGATTAAACCCGTAAAGGCGAGACTTGAAAAAGATTGAGAAAGTAAAAATCTAGAAAACTTTGAATTTTGACACGAGTCTTATAAACGAGCGGAACGAGGGAGTAGGAATTTTGAAATAACTAAGACAAATTTGATTTAAAGAAGATTATACCCTAAACGGGAGGAGAATTTAATTGAGAACTCTAAAAGCTTGAGCGAGCCTAGGATAATGATTCTAAACGGTGCTCTAAAATCTTTAAAGTGCGCTAAGCGCGGAAAGATTATAATCAATAATAATAATAATAATAATAATAATAATAATAACAATAATAATAATAATAACAACAACAACAATAACAACAATAATTGTGAACATGTAAAAATATAATAGGCAATTAAATAAAGAGATAAACAGATGCAAGTCACTCTTCTTTAAATAAAGAAAAATAAAGATAATGTTAGTAAATATCAAGTGAAATCATGTAGCAAATAAATTCATATACGGCACGTAGCAAGTAAGCGAGCAAACAATTCGTATGATAATAACGCGTCCTAATATACAGGTGTCTCTTTATGCCAGAGGTAGGCCTAACGCGTATTTAAAGAATAAAATGTGCCATAATATGTCATTCATTTGCTCTTTAATTAATTAAACAAATCTTATTCTCAAAATAAAATAATATTAAAAAAAAAACCTTTAATCATTACAAAAATTAATTTAGAGTAAACGGTCCATATTTAGGCACAATCATTTTTTAAATAATGCACATATAAATGATAAGCGTCACTCGGGGTTGTGAACCCACTCGGACATTTGGGCGAGGTTGACTAATGAACTTAATATGCCAAGTATATTAAGCCTCCTAAGTTTTCATGATGCATGTACCTAAAATAGGTGTTGGCTTAGCTCTATCTTAGGTGAACTAAGATTTGGGTAGACCCTGACTTGAGATTTTCCTATTTGAAAAGGTACGTGGTCACACGGTAGTAAAACTATCCGCTCACCCACGCATGCACCGATTCTCTAAATATAAGGTGTTTGAAAGAATTTCGGAGAAGTGAAATGACACAACTCGCGTGTACAATGTGTGTGAAAGTGTCAAATTTCAAGAAGTGGAGGAAATATGAACGGAATGACAGTTTATATAAAGCAATAACAGATAGACAAATTATATAAAACAATAAGAAATAAACAACATAGCACATAAAAATGACAAATAACACATAAAACAACTAATGAAAAACAAACAAATATACCGTCTTGATTATTTACCTAAGTCTGTTATGATTTAGAACCTAAAGTCCCCAGTGAAGTCGCCAAGCTGTTATACCCCATTTTAACCGAGGTCGAAACGGTGTACAACGTATTGAAAACTTCTAAATTAATTAAAAGGAAGTCGCCACCTAATTAGTCTTACGGTGAATTAGGACACCTATAATTAACTAAGCGATTAAAGCAAACAAAAGACTTCATTTTTAAGGTCTACTAAACTTAAGATTCTAAGTAAGGATTCTAATTATTCTAAAGAGAAGGTATTAAGCATTCTTTAAAATCCGCAAAATACGGTTAACCGGCCAAACTTAGGTTAATAACAATATAAAGTTTAAAGGGTTGAAAAATATCAATATTTATCATAACTAGGTGCAGTGTAGCATAAAATATCAAATAAAGTGAAGTAAAATCCGTTTGAACTTTGAAGAGGAGACTAAACTAATTTTAAAAATTAATCTTTAACGAATCAAGAGAGGGCTCAAGGGAATTTATTAAAACACTCGGGGATTTGTATATAAATATAAAAAAAAATTATTAAATGAGAAAGTAGTATTTGTAAATACATATACATACTCATAGATTTAGAATATCAATTAAAAGAAAACTGATTATGAGTAAAAAAAAATGTAAACAATGTGACTCCCTCTTCCAATCAATTTTGAAATCCAAACTCACCAAAGCGTGCACCTTTATATTAAACTTAAACTTAAATAAACGTTCTAAAACGTGTTTTTGGCTGAAAATTGCCCATCAATTTGATATTTTAAAAAGATAGTTTTTTATTTAACCCAAAAGCACCCTCTTAGAGAGCAAAATAATTTGCAAGGGATTGAAAATTAAAACCATGTCATCCTTCTTGGCAAAGTTAACGATGATAAAAGAAAAGGCTACAAATAGTTTTAAAAGATATTGGAGCCTCTATTATAGCAACTACCCCTTCTAAGGTTTAAATGTTCTAGGCTTAATTCTTTTATCGAGGGAATCAAATAAAATAAAGATACTACTAATTAACTAGATTAACGATCTCGCATAATTAAATAAAATTAGTCTAGTGTTAAGAAAGAAATTCAACAAATGATCTCAAACTTGAGATAAAACCAAATCAACACAAATAAACCACTAAATAATAATAAGAAGGTAATAATGAATGGTAAGAAGGAAGGACACCATAGGCGACCCCAAGCGTTTTGCTCGTTTTTCTTGCTAATTGATGGGTTCTAAGGAAGATGACGTATAACGACTCCATGTGCGGGTATGATGGTGCGAGTCTCATAGACTCAATTTTTGCGAGAGTCCCGAATTAAGACTCCATTTGCTCCTAAGGTGTTCATGCAAAACAAGAAAAAGAGAGAGTTAGAAAGGAGAAAATCCTATTCTCATTTCCATATCAAAGCCAAAAAATGAAGAAACATAAGAGGGATACGTAACTTAAACAAATCATTTGTCCTGCATATAACCATTGCTAAAAGAGCTTTAGACAACATAGAACTTATATAGAACATAGAAGATGTGTGCACTTCAAATCTCTAGAAAATCCAACTAGAACTTAATGATTTCATAGAAAACTTCATTTCCCAGTAAACTTATGATGTGAAAATGGAGCTAAAGTTATCATCATATAGTCATGCTCTCCCAATACATGTAATCAAACATAAATTCTTAAGGCCTCATATAAAATTTTAGTATAAACAGATTTCCTATATACAAGTTCCAGTAAACACCCTATATTCATGGCCTCTAGGAGTCTTTGAACACGCAAGTGTTCTCGTTCTATTCGTAGTAAAGGTTAAGCCTTCTTGAATCTCAAACAACAAATTATCCAATCCAGAAAGCACACATTAAGCTTCTACTCTTGCTAGTTTATTTTGAATATTCAAAGTCTAGTAACAGATAAACAAGAGAGACGAGTGAGCCCTATACTGTCTTAAAATGCATATGTACAAATCATAACGAAGTAAGTGAAATTTCCTTGTAGCCATGACCACCTAAGAAGAGAAAGGAATTTAAAGTGGCAAAGTCGAATTTAGTCAAAACAACCAGCCTATTACGAATATGGCTACTAATTTACAGTTACGAAAGAATACTATAAAGTTGTTATTTAGGATCGTCTCGAGCACTAATACATGTTTCCGAGCATATAGGCAACAAATTGAAAAGAAAAAAAACACTTAGCACAATGACTCCTAAGGATTAATCTTGATTCGTAACCTTCTCAAAAATAGGCAAACCTTTCATCACAAAGACACAAAAATAGAGAAGAAAAGGGGGGCGAATATAACCTGTTGCAGGGCAGTGAACGAGGGGCTTCTTGGTCAAAAATCTATGCTCAAACTCGGGCAAGAGCGGAGAGAAAAAAAAAAGAGCTTCTCAAAGGCAAAGCAAAAAATAGCAAATATTTAGAGGGGGAAGAGGCGGCCAGAAAGCTTGTTGTAAAGGGGGTGAGCAGCGGCCAAAATTTGTTACAAGAAGGGTGTTTGGCTGCTCAAAAAACTTCTCCCTTTTGAACCCAAAACATGAGTATTTATAGGCAAAAGATTAGGGTTTATGGGGGCGGGATTTTGAGCTTGAATTTTTTTGAAATCCAAACGTTGGGGTTT
This sequence comes from Jaltomata sinuosa, assembly GCA_003996215.1. Taxonomy (NCBI): domain Eukaryota; kingdom Viridiplantae; phylum Streptophyta; class Magnoliopsida; order Solanales; family Solanaceae; genus Jaltomata; species Jaltomata sinuosa. The sequence continues at coordinate 71,473 of QJPP01002697.1, read as the reverse complement.
TGGATGGATTCCACAGATTGGTTTAAAAAAAAAAAAAAAAAGAGAAAACGAGATAAAACTTGCCTAAAACTTGCTTGAGAGAAAAGTAAACAAGCAAAAGAGAGTACCTCATATGCTTGTTAAAGATTTTGAAAATATCCTGGTCAATTCCTCGAGATTTCTCAACAATCCTCCATAAATGAATGCTCAAAATGGCCTTACAAGTCTCTGGCACGCAAGGAAGGGAGGTTGTTGTCTTCCTCAAAGTGGAGAAGAAGCCAAAATTGGCTTTCTGCCATTGCAGACCAAGAGAGAGACGACGAGGGAGAGAGAGAGTGTCAACAAAAGCGGCTGATGCAACTTACCACATTTTTTAGGGTTTCAAAGGGTATATTGGGTATTTCGCTTAGATTAAGTGGGGGTAAAATAGGTAGTTCAAGCAAAATGGGGTGAGTTGGATTTTGGGATGAGTTTGACCAACCAATAAAAGAGCGACACGTGGCGGAGAAGAGGCTAGGCGTGTGGAAAGTGGGGGAGGAGTGTGGAAGGCGTGTGTTTATGACTGTTGGGTGCTTACGTGGCGCTTACGTGGCATCCACGTGGATTAAAACGCATTCAATTAAATAAATTATTTATGATTAAAAGATAATTATAAAAATATTAGGCAAAAATCAATATCGTCGGAATTACGATAACATTTATAAAAGTTAGAAAATCAAAAGAAGTATTTGTAGGAAATGGGAGCAAATACGGAAACGGAAGGAAATACGAGAAAAAGAGGATTCTGCCTAAGAGTGACGGCCTGAGTGACGGTCCGTCACATGTGTGACGGTCCATCACATTGACCGTCAAGGAGAGGAGCAACACTGTCTAGGGGTGACGGCCGCCGTGACGGTCCGTCAAGGTGGTGACGGTCCGTCACCCCCACCGTCGCACCATGGCAGCACAGAGGCAGTGCCACTGCCTTAAGGTGACGGTCCAGGCGACGGTCTGTCAAGGTGGTGACGGTCCGTCAGCCTGGCCGTCAAGTTAGCAAAGAAGGCAGTGCCACTGCCTTAAGGTGACGGTCTGAGTGACGGTCCATCACATATGTGACAGTCCGTCACATTGACCGTCAAGGAGAGGAGCAACACTGTCTAGGGGTGACGGCCCGTCCTTTGCTAAATTAAAAATAACGAGCACGCTGCTAGATTTAAAAAATAATAACAATAATAAAGTAATAATAATAATAGTAGTAGAACTACATTGATAATTTCACAAAAATAAGGACGATAGCATTACATAGATTTCTAATTATAATAAAAATAACTTGTATGCATTCTTAAATTATCAAAATTATTTGAAGCATAAAGAATTAATCGGGAAGAGAGATGGGACAAAATTGGGTGTCAACAGCTAAATAGGAAAAACTACTCTTCCAGTAAGAGACACTGACCTGGAGTCCCATCCAGTCCGAAATAATGGCCTTGGGCCCATAATTTCACAATAAATAGTAATTAAAGTAGAAACGGAGAATCAACAATAAACTAATATTAAAAGTTTACTCTACCACAAAATCCTCCTCAATTCTACACTAAGGATTCTATCCTAATAACATTAAGAATAAAAGCAACCTAAACTAAGGCTTAAGGTGAAAGTACTAATCTAAGGTCAGCCAATTTATAAGTAAGGAGAGCCTAATTTTAACCTACAAACATCCCTAACTATCATGGTATTTATAAAATATAAAATCTAACCGAGCTAAGTCTAAAAGAAGTAAACTGTAAACTATCTCAGGGCTGAACTGCAATTGTGAATTGTCACTCTGGAGCCTTTCCCTTTCGAAGTACCTCAAATTATTTCCATGTTATCATAAATGAATTATATGAGTCAAGATGGGAACAATGACAACCATAGTAATATTCAGAGTTTCAAGCCTGAAATCAGGTCAAAAAACAACCCTCGGGGCCCACTAATAAAATAGAAAACAAAGAATGCAATTATGCTCACTACAAGGTAAGGGACGCATGCCCCATATTTAGGCAACAAATTAAGTGGATTTGGACCTCAAATGGTCTAAAAAGGTCACTTTAAATTGAAGAGGAATCAAGAAAAATGAGACCCAAATTGAATACGGAAGATGGAATTAAAGACTAAACGTGTTATAGAACAAGAGGGGGAAGAAATTTACCTCCAATGAACAAGAATAGTAAAGAAAGGGAGGAATTCTCTCCTGATCGAGCTCTATATCAATAGTGAAAATATTTTAAAAGACTTAGAGAATGAAGTTTAAAGTACATTAAATGTATAGCTATCGTCGCACCTGCAAAAAATCCATCGTAGGAGTGATGCTGCAACAATGGAAAAAGCACGCTAGAGCCAAGCCTGGTGCACAATGCACCCTCTGCAACAACAGCTCTATAGGAGCGGCTAAGCTCCACATGAGCGGAGTCTGCTGAGGTCATTAGACATTGAGGTTGTGGTTGCTTCTCTGCAGGTATATCTCAGTTGGTGCAAGCCAAGCTCCACAAGAGCGGCTGCACCAGCACTACCTACACCAGGAAACTTCAACAACTCCCAAATTCTCTGAACAGACTCTCGAGATTCATCCAAAATCTCATGAACACAAATAAAACACGCTATCCAACTAGGAATGGAATTATGGACTCAAAAGAATCATCAAAATAACCAACGGGGGTCGTCTTGGTAAAATGTTGACCGAAGTCAACACTTTGCCAATTTTGCCTAAAGATCACCCAAGTTCTTAAAATGAGTTTAGAAGCCTCGAAACTCAAACAAAAGGTACTGTTAACACCAAATATTGATCAAAGTTAAACATTTCTATTTTAAGAGTTCCAAAATAGGAAAACTCTTCTAAAACCTCACAAACCACCTTGAGAAGTATGCAACCCATCCTAGCAAGTCATAAAAGCTCTGTAGAAGCTATAGGAATGGTCGAAATGGTAAAAATGCACAAAAATATGAAAATAACCATGAGGGTCATTACAGTTTGGTAATAAAAATCTAGACTGAGATGGTACAAAGTCTTGTTTTAAGTGGAAAAATGATTAGTAAGTATGGTACAATCCTCCCTTTTAAATTGAAACTAGTACTTCTACTACAGATCGTACCACTGTCTATGTATATGTATGTAATAATGTATGCGTGCCAACACAAGTATATATGTATATAGGCATGTGTATATGTACACACTAAACAGGGTAAAACCACCCTCCACAATAAGTCACACTAACTTGGAGTCCAGCCAGTCAAAAACTAAAGCCTTAGGACCATAATATCAACATATAAAGATAATACGCAAAAGAATACAATACAAAAGTAAATAGATCGATAACAACCTGCTCTACCGAAAAATCCTACCCACAACCTATACGAAGGATTTCTAATCTAGTCCTAATACTATAATAAGTAACCTAATACTAAGGCTCAAGAAGAAATACTAGTCTAAAGTCTCCAAAGTAGGCCATATATACAAAATTTTCTATAAACCTAACCCTACCTAGCAATTCCCCTAACCAACATGCAATTTGTACCGTATGTCATCTACATGAGCTAAGTCTAAGGAAAAGAAAATGGTAACCTACCTCACAGCTAAACGACAAAAACCAACCATCACTTGGGATATTTCCACTTTTGAAGAGCCTTGAATCGATGCCATGCTATCAAGAAGATGATTTACTCATCAATACCAAGGTAACTATACCTATATTAACATATTATAATTCAGGATGAAAATTAGATTAGAAATTGACCCTCAACGCGCGCTTACAAAAACAAAAATTAATTTCTCAAAAGTCTTCCTCATAAGGTTAGGAACCCATACCCAAAATTTGGGCAAAGAATGACTCATTTTGGGGCTCAAATCAGCCTGGAAGTCCCATGATCATAAGAGATGAATTTCTAGGGAAATTAGAGTTTAAATTGCCAATTAGACATGTAATCGATGCTATAAATAGCTAAGAAATGAAGAGGGGAAGAGAATTTACCTATAAGCTTGAGAATTTGTCAATAAATGGTAAAAATACCCTCAAGTCGAGCTCTCAACTATGGAGGTTGAACTTTCATGGAATAAAATAAAAGGAGTCAGTTTTTTAAAAAGACTGCAAATTTTTTGATGTGGCGGCTAGAATCTTAGTTGTAGAAAGCATGCCTTCGCTGTAGTTGCCAAGGGTCTCTATAGAGGACACATTCTTGCCATGGTCAGCTGCCAAACACCAGCCACAATTCACACTCTAAATGAACCACCGAGATTCATTTGGAGTCCCGCGAACACAAACCATATATGCTATCCAACTGGAAAAAGCATTCGGGACTCAATGGAGTTGACAAAACAACCAACGGAGGTCATTCTGACAAGATATCAGCCAAAGTCAACAATTTATCCAAATTTAAAAAAAATCCCCCAAATGCCCAAAATGAGTCTACAATTCTTGCGACCCAAACTCAAGGTCCCACTGGCCCCAAGTCCACGTTCTGGAGCTAATGGCGATGATGGAATTCTCATCCAAGCCTATTTACTAAGAATGTTGACTGAAGTCAAACATTTCTACTCAAAAGATTCAAAACAAGGTAACCATTCTAAAACTTACCCAAACACCTCCGGAACTGCACTACCCCTCCCATAATTGACAAAAGCATTGTAGAAGCTACGAGAAGGGTCAAAATGGCAAAAATACGCAAAATTAAGAAAATGACCAGGAGGCTCATCACAACATCCACTACTAAAAGAACTTTTATCCTTGAAATTCAAAAAACAAGAAATACCTTAAGGCTAAAAAAAGTGAGGTATTTAGTCGGCATGTCAAACTCGGTCTCCCAAGTAGCCTCCTCGGCTGGATATCACCCTTCATGAGTGACAGATAATGGAACACTCTATCCCCAATCATAAACTCCTAATAACAAACTCACTGATTAGCATCACTCTTCTGCCTACTCTTAGCTATACAGAGTCTCTCCTAAATAACTTATACTATGTTCATAGAGTCATATAACAAGTTAATGTCCAAAAGCCTTACCTTGAAAACATCAAACCAACCCACTGAGACCTAAACCTCCTACTATATAATGCCTCAAAAAGATCCATTCGAATACCTAAATGGTAGCTATTATTACACAACAACTCGTTCAAAGCCAAGAACTAGTCCCAGTGACCCCCAAAATCAATAACACATGCATGTAGCATATCCTTGAGAACCTGAATAGTCTTCTCAAATTGACTATTAGTCTGTGGATGGAAAGTTGTGCTAAGATCAACTTGGGTACCCAACTCTCTCTGAATCGACCTCTAAAAATATTATGTACACTGAGTACCACAATTAGAAATGATAGAAACAAGCACCCCATTTAAATGAATAATCTCCCAAATGTAAATTTGAGCCAACCTCTCTATATTGTACAAAGTCTAAATGGGCAGAAAGTGAGAGGACTTAGCCAATCTATCACTAATGACCCAAATAGCATCAAATCTCCAAAAAAATTATGGCAAACTTACCACGAAGTCCATAGCTATCCGCTCCAACTTTTGCTTAGGAATAGGTAGCCTCTTAGTCAAACCAATTGACCTCTAGTTCTCATACTTGACATGCTGACAGTTCAAGCACCTAGACATAAAATTTGAGATATCCACTTTATCCCACACCACCAGTTAGGCTACCTTAAGTCATAGTACATCTTTGTTTCCCCTCTGATAGATAGAATATCTTGAACAATAAGCGTACTCCATTATCAATCTAACCGGTTATCAAACTCTAGGAATGCAGTTGTGACCCTCAATCATCAAAACACCCTCTAGATCTAAGGTCATATTCCTGCCTTCCCATTCAACACCTTATCCTTAACTATCCTCAATTTTACATCCTCGAATTATTATGTATGAATTTGCTCTATAAACATAGACATAGCCTCTACACGAGCAAGAATTTGGCCAGGTTGAGAAATATCAAGTCTAAATAACTAGTTGGCTAAAGGATGGATGTCCGAAGCCAAATGTCGTTCATGTGCCACTGGGAATGCCAAGCTCCCCTTACTCACCACTTTCTAGCTCGAAGCATCTGTCACCATTTTTGCCTTTCCTAGGTGATAGAGAATGTAAATGTCATAGTCCTTAGGCAACTCCTGCCACTTATGTTGTCTCAAATTAAAGTCCTTCTGGATGAAAATGTACTAAAGACTATGATGGTCGGTGAAGATCTTTCAATGAACACCATATATATAGAGCCTCCAAATCTTTAATGCAAATACTACCACTGCCAACTCAAAGTCTCTAATGGGGTAGTTCTTATTGTAAACCTTCAGTTGCCTAAAAGCATATGCAATAACTCTGTCCTATTGCATCAAAAAACAACCCAAACCAACTTTGGAAGCATCAAAATATACTATAAAACCATGGCTCTCGACTGGAAGTGTCAGAATCAGTGCTGAAGTCAATAAGGTCTTGAGCTTCATAAATCTTGCCTCACACTCATCGAACCACAAAAAAAGAACATTCTTCCGAGTCAATATAGTTAATGGCACTGCAATAAAAGAAAACCCTTCAATAAACTGTCTATAATAACTTGATAATCTAATGAAACTGCAAACCTCAGTAGGAGAAATAGGCCTATCCCAATCACAAACTACCTCAATCTTCACTGGATCCACCATAATCCCATCTTTGGATACCACGTTCACCAAGAATACCACAGACTCAAGCCAAAACTCACCCTTAGAGAACTTGGCATACAATTGTTGATCCCGCACAGTCTGAAGCATAACTATCAAATGTTGCTCATACTCACCGAGTAGACTAATATTTCATTGATGAACACTATAACAAATGTTTAGAAATAGGCCTAGAACACATGGTTCATCAACTCCATAAATATTGGTGGGGCATTTGTCAAACCAAAAGACATAACTAGGAACTCATAGTGGTTGTAATAAGTCCTAAAGATAATCTTTGCAATATCAGCAGCCCTAATCCTTAACTTGTGATAACATGTCCTCAAATCTATCTTAGAAAATATTATTTCAAGTTGTAGCTAGTAAAACAAGTCATGAATCATATAGTGTTCTTAATAGTCACCTTATTCAGCTATATATAGTCAATAAACATACGCAAGGAGCCATTTTTCTTCTTTACAAACAAAATAGGTGCACCCTGTAGAGACACTAGGCCTAATAAACCCCTTACTCAGAAGATCCTAAAGCTGTTTTTTTAACTCCCTTAACTCAACATATGCCATCCGATATGGAAAAATAAAAATAGGCTGAGTGCCTATCTCAACATCAATTACAGAGTCAATATCATGATCGGTCAAAAGACTAGGTAAATCAGTATGGAACACATCTGAATACTCGCTAACCATAAGAATCGACTCAAGTAAAGAAATATTGGCACTAGAATCATGAACATAAGCAAGATAGGCCAAACACCCCTTCCCTATAACTGCCATGCCCTATGAAATAATATAACTCCCCTCGGCACATGGCTATTGGTACCCTTCCACAATATAAGATGGATACCATGCATATACAAAGTAACAGTCTTGGAAAAATAATCCAAGAGCGCATGATAAGGAGATAGCCAATCCATGCCTAGAATAACATTGAAATACACCATATCTAAGATGAGCAGGTCTACCCACATGTGATACCCTAAGATAGTCACCACACAAGACCAATATACATAATCCACTACTAAAGAATCACCTACAAGAGTAGCTATATATATGGGCACATGCAATGACTCACATAATAACCCCACACGAGTAGTAATATAAGCAGACACATAAGAATATGTACACCTCGAATCAAATAATGCAATAGCTAGCTAATAACAAATAGAGATTGTACCTTTGATGATAGCATCTAAAGCCTCAGCCTCTAGCGTACCCAAAAAAACATATATTGGGCTTCATCCGCCATGAAAACTTGACCTGCCCAACTGAGAAGAACCTCTAGCACCCTAAGGAACATCCCTACTACCCTGAGCACCACCTATGGCCAGTGGCACTAGAGATTTGAGGGTCAAACCCTGTTGACTGTACTTCTTGCCCTACCTAAACCTAGGACAAACCCTAATAAAGTGCCCTAACTCACCACATTCACAGAAACCTTTACCATATACACCCTAATGAGATGACCCGATGGAACTAAACTGACCACCACGACCAAAATAGCTAAAATGAGAACCTTGTCATGTCTGATCTGAACCTTGGCTACTCTAACAACTATAACATGAATAACCACCCTCTATAATTTGTAGTACTTCATGAATAGGCCTGGTAGGCTAAAAGTGTTGAGGGTAACCTCTACAAGAGAAATATCTAGCTTGGGACAGATGATGACATTCAAAAGCATATTCCCATAGGAGGTGGTAATGATCATCGTGCAAAACAATAAATAAACCCATCGGATGTTGGGGTTATATTCACGGAGAATGGAGTGATGATTCGCTAATAAATTATTGAATAACAATAACTAGAGCGAGTAAGTGTTCAAGCAAAAAGAAGTAAAAACTAGGGGAAAAGGATTGGGAATTAACAATGTTGCAATTTCAACACGTGAACAATCATAAACATAATTCGATAATCAAGAGATGGAAAACTAGGGGTATGCTTCTAATGGGGTTATACAATGGGTCAGGGAATTGATTAATCATGCAAACTTTTGATTATAGGTATGGATAGCTTGTTTCTAGCTATATTTGGTAGTCATTCAACCTTCCAAATATATGTACCATGGTCTTTGCTCAAGCACCATAAATTTACCTTAAAAAAACCAATTAAATACTTGGGTAAACAACACTATTTTTAGTTTCGATTCATAGATGGGAATTTCCTTCGATCAAGATATTTCTAGCCTTAATCTATGGTGAAAATCCCAAATCCCCACTATTAAATTCTTACCCAATTTATGAACTCCTCTTTCAAGCAAGAGCAAAATTAGTAAACTCATTCAATTTTTGCAACCATCAAATATATAATTAAACCTTGAAGAATTCAATAGACCCATACTAAATGATCAATTATAAGCACAATTAATCAATACCTATACCTAAATTCAAACACCCATTATATACATACCCCTAGAATAGGATTTAGCTGCTCATATTAAGGTAACAAGAGAATATACCAAATGGGTTTCCTAAAATTCCATTCATATTAAGCTAATTTCCAATTCCAAGCTCAAAATCGTTACAAATGGTGTTTTTCAATGAGGAAGAAGAAAAGAGAAGGTGTACTCTCAATTCTCTTCCTTGGGGAAAGTAAAAGCTGATTTTTTTCTCAAGTATGAACCCCAAAAAGTGTTTTAGAACCTTTCTAAATATGTCACATGACTTTGGACAAAAATGACCTTTGGGGATTGTGCGACTGATGTGCGATGGCACCTGCGATCGCACCCTGTGGTGTGTGGCTCGCATGTACCTTCCTCTTTTATCACTGAAGTCTAGCCGCATGTGTGACCTAAGTGTGAAAGGAGGTATGATCACATCTGGTGATGTACGACTCACACATTTATCATTGCTCAGACAGTCTTTGACTTTCCTTGTGCGATGGCACATGTATTTCGCAGGTATCTTTGTACGGCTCGCATGTGTATTGTGCTTCTTGACAATTCCTTCCTCCTTCACACATTAACTTCTTTTTGAGCACTTTGGGTTATATTCCTTTGCTTTCTTATCTTGATCAAGAATACCTGCATTTATGTTAATAAAGGAAATAAGTACCTCTAATTATCATACAAAACATGGCAATAATTAATGAATAAAGGCTCAATAAGTTGGTAGATTACTAACTTATCAAACCCCTAAACTTGAACTATTTATTTTTCTCAAGCAAGATACTCACAAGGTGAGTAATGAAATAGGTTCTCAAAACACAAAGGTTGTACACAAGGTTTTCTCTACTCCAAAACCTAAGAAAATAAGAACAAAAGACTCCAAAAAAAAGACTCAACTACAATGTTCATCTCAATTTACATCATCGTACTCTCAAGGGAAGTGCTCATTTCAAAACATCACCAAAAGGAATTTCATTTCTCATTCAAAGCAAGGGGTTTGTTTTTCAAAACAAGATAATCAAGCTTCTCAAGTCATTGGCATGTACCTTCAAGGTTTGCCTCGAGATTTGCCACAAACTTGTCTAATTCATTCTTCTCAATTGAAATAGAGATTTTATTTTTCGAATTAAGTGTATGATTCCACTCACCACAAGAGAGAATTCTACTCAAAATCATATAATTCAAATTAGAGGGATTGTAAGAGAACACGAAGACTCTCACTCTCTAAAAGAAGTTTGACTGCACACGTATTGAACCATAGGCTTGCCTTTCATGTAATTAACCACTAATATAGAGTTACCAAGCCCAAAATCACTAAACTTGCGGGTTGAAATATTGGCTAGGGTTAAGGTGAGGATCACATTTGGCTCAAGTGGATAAACCTTGTTAATGCTCCTTATTATCATTATAAACACCGCTCACATTTTTGAACATTAAGTTCACTTTATTTCTCCTTCTCACAACCCAAGTTTCCCTTCAACTTGATCACTCAAAAACCTTTTATTACCTTCACTTGGTAGCACAAATTTCTTCCTTTCATTTATTTTTGCTCATTTCATTAGATATTTTGAAGTAATTTTCATCTTAGGCATAAGGAGCTATCTCGCATTGAAATGCATCCTTTTTTATCTCAACATTTGTACATACACCCCAAAACTCAGGCCTTTGCCTATATATCATTTTGATTCCCCCCCCCAAATTTAGGCTTTTAGCCTACATTTCACTTTTGAGCCATTACAAAGGATGGGTACAAAACTCAAGGGTCCAAAAAGTGTCAAGGTATCTAACAAGGTGCCAAAGAAATGTCACAAGCTTAAAGGGGCTTACTAGGATCAATGTAAAGGGAAGTCAATTTGGGTTAATTGGCTATTCAAAAAGCTCCTAAGGTCATCTCCCAAGCTCAGTGACATCTAGGATTTCACCTTGAATCATATTTGGGGCAACTTTTAGACAACACATATACACAAGAACAAAGTATAAACTTACCAATCAAGGCATCACAACATGAGAATTTCATAATTAGTCTCAAAATCAATTGGGACAAATGACTTTTGATAAGCTATTCTGAGTTTTTTTATGCACTTATTTATGAATGATCAATCCATACAAGGAATGTGCAAGTCATGATAAGAGAATTCTTTAGAAAAAATAATTATCCCCTGTTTCCTTTAATTTGCAAAATTTCTTGCCAAGAAAATTTTTGGTGGGCCTATTTCTAGACAAGAAAAACACAGACTCAATTTTTGGTGGCATTTTCCCTTAAGAAAGTCGCCTCTAAATCTATCATAGGGAAATACCAACCCGGTTTAACACAAAAATAATCAAAAGAAATAAAATAAACAAAGGAAAATAATTGCTCCTTGAGAAAGAACTGTGGTATGAAGAAAACCCTTGGAGTTTATTCGACTATCCTACTATTAACAAGGAGAAAGCAAGAAGGGCTCAATACCCCAAAACTTAAAAGGATCATTATTCTCAATGAAATAAATTCTAGGTGAGGTGTACTCCCTGAAGTGATATGTGACACACAGAGTGGCAGGGGTGAATTTCCCAGACCATCGCATGCTGCGGATGAAAAAAATAGAGTAGTTCCCAATGATCTGCCTCCCCACATGTGAATCAATATGCAATGCGTAGAAGGTCCAGGGTGAAATGCCCAGTTTGACACACATGGCGCGGAAAAGTGGGTAGAATGCCAGTGATCTAGTTGATGATGTGAAACAGAGTGCGTTCCACATAATGGACAATGTGATTCTCACATCAGTCTGCATGTGTGGTTTAAAAACTTTGTCAAGTTACCAGTAATCTTCCTCTCCACATGTGAAGGGTGATACAACACTTATAATATGGCATGTGATTCGCATGTCCCATCACACGTGGATTTAATGTTTGAAGTGAAACTATTTATATGGGTGATGTGGCATATGAGGCGTACTTCTCCAAGTGAAATTTTCCTATTACCCTATGCAGACGTAGTTTGATGCCTTCTAAATATTCCAACTCTCTGAACTCATCTCCTACCTACAAACTTCAACAAAAATAACAAAAAAATAAAAAAAGAGAAAAATACCAAAATGAAAGTGGATGTTTGGGTTGCCTCCCAAAAAGTGTTTGGTTTAATGTCAAAACTTGACGATGGTACCTCTTAATCATGGTTCATCAAGGTAAGTCACTCCTATGAGCGCGACCTCTTTTGGAATACCCAAATGTTGTTTAACTCATTGCCATTGACTTTAAATGTTTAGCCATTTTCGGCTTCCAACTTAATTGCTCCATTTGCAAAAACTTGAGATACCTTGAAGGGGCCAAACCATTTTGACTTTAGTTTTCCCAGAAAAAGCTGGAGTCTAGAATTGAACATAACCACCCAATCTTCGGGAGAGAATTCTAGCTTCAGAATTTGCTGATCATGCTAATGCTTCATTCGGGCTTTATAGAGTGAGGCATTCTCATAGGCTCGCATCAAAAATTCATCTATCTAATTGAGATCTTCAACCATAGCATGAGCAGTCTTTTCCCAATTTAGGTTCAGCTTTTTTAAAGCCCGCGTGGCTTTATGTTCTAACTCCACAAGAAGATGGCAATCTTTTCAAAAAACTATTTGGTACAGAGACATACCAATAGGAGTTTTGTATGCAATCCTATAGGCCTCTAATGCATCATCTAATTTTTGTGCACAATTTATTCTATTAGCATTCAACATTTTTTTAGAATGGACTTGATCTCTCTATTGGGTACTTCCACTTGGCCACTTGTTTGAGGGTGGTAAGGTGTGGCGACCTTATGCTTGACTCCGTATTTCTCAAGTAGAGCACTAAACAACCGGTTGCAAAAGTGGGACCTCCATCACTAATAATGCCACGGGGGTGCCAAAATGAGAGAATATGTGCTTCTTGAGAAATGTCGTGACACTTTTTCCCTCATTGTTAGGTAAAGCCACTGCTTCTACCAATTTGGATACATAGTCCACAACCATGAGGATGTAAATATTTCCAAAAGAGCTTATGAATAGCCCCATAAAGTCTATGCCCCACACATTAAATAGTTCAACTTTTAAAATCAGTGTCAATGGAATCACATGGCGATGAGATACTCCCCCTTACGTTGGCATTGGTCATATTATTTCACTAGATCATGCACATCTTGGTAAAGAGTCGACTAATAGAATCCACTTTGTAACACTTTTGCGGCTGTTCGCATGCCACCATGGTGACCAACGACTGGTGAAGAATGGAATGTTTCCAAAATGGGCATCATTTCTACTTCGGGAATGCACCTTCAAATCATACGATCAGTGCAAACCCAAAAAAGATAGGGTTTATCCCAATAGAACTTCAGGACATCATGTAGAAAAATTTCTTCTGATGGAAAGTTAGACCTTCAAGCATTAGATCACTTGCTAAAAAGTTAGCAAAAATCAGCGAACCAAGGTATCAAATTATGAGATGCAGCCAAGATGTGTTCGTCGGGGAATGCATCATTTATTTCAAGTTCCCCTACAGGACTTCCTTCTTCTTCCAACCTAGATAGATTGTCATCCACTTAGTTTTCACACCCTCATCGGTCTTTCACCTCCAAGTCAAACTCTTAGAGTAACAAGACCCATTGGATAAGACTTGGCTTCGAATATTTCTTAGCCATCAAATACCTAATCCCAGCGTGATACTTGCGCACATCTACTTTGGTCACCAACAAGTATGCCCAAAAAATTTCAAAAGTACACTGCAAGCAATTCTTGTTCAGTTATAGTGTAGTTTATTTGGGCTGCATTCAAGGTTTTTCTAGCATAGTAGATTGGTTAAAATATTGGATCTGGTTTTTGAACAAGCACCTCTCCCAAGGCTACTCCACTAGCATCCCACATTAGCTCAAATAATTTTGACCAGTCGGGTGCTATGATGATGGGAGCTTAAGTTAGCTTTTCCTTCAACTTGAGAAATGCATTTATATATATATAAAATATCATCAAAATTGAACTCAACATCTCTTTCAAGCAATTTTCACAAAGGATGGGCTACTTTTGAAAAATATTTGATGAATCTCCTATAGAATTCGGCATGACCCAAGAAGCTTCACACCCCTTTTACTATTTTCGGAGAAGGTAGCTAGGAAGTGACCTTAATTTTTTCTTGGTCAACTTTGATTCCTTTCCTGAATATTTTGTGCCCTAAAATGATCCCTTCTTTCATCATGAAGTGACATTTTTCCAAATTTAGGACCAAATTAATTTCTTCACATCTTTTGAGCACATCATCCAAATGGGATAAGCAATATTCAAAAGCATCTCCAATAGCAGAGAAATCATCCATGAAGATTTCCATTGTGTCTTCTACCATGTCTAAAAATATTGACATCATGCACCTTTGAAAAGTGGTTGGGGCATTGCATAGTCCAAACAACATTCTCTTGAATGCAAAGGTCCCTTAGGGACAAGTGAATGCCATTTTATCTTGGTCTTCAGGGGTGATTGATATTTTGTTATAGCCCAAATACCCATCAAGGAAGAAATACTAACCACACCCTGCCAAGCGATCAACCATCTAGTCCATGAAAGGAAGGGTGAAATGGTCTTTTTCCGTCTATGTGTTTTGCTTCCTATAGTCTATGCACACACTCAATCTATTTACTGGCTTGAGAGCTGTCATTTTGTCCTTTTTGTTAGTTATGACAATGATCCCATCTTTATTAGGTACACATTGGACTGGACTGACCCATATATTATCAGATATTGGGACGACAACCACTTCATCTAACCACTTGATGAATTCTTTCTTAACCACCTCTTGCATAGGAGGATCCAACCTTCTTTGATGCTCAATCGAAGGTGTACTATGTTCTTGAAGGTTGATTTTATGTGTTAAAATCCCTGGTGGTATGCCAATAATATCGGCAATGGTCTATCCAAGAGCTCGAGTATGCTTCTTCAACACATTGAGTAATGCTCGTACTTGTTCTTCATTCAATTTGTTGGATATGATAACTGGTAAGATTTCATTGGCACCTAAATATGCATACTTCAAGTTCAAAGGCAAGGGTTTGAGCTCCAACAATGGGGGTTCAATAATAGAAGGTTTGGATGGAGGGGTTTGTCGGTTCTTTAAATTAATATCAAGTTTCTTCGAAGGATATGAATAAGATCCCATTCCTACCAAAGCTCCACATATTTCCTTATACTCCTCTCTCTCTTTACAATCATGGTTCAACAGAACAACTTCCAATGCTTCAACAACAAACCCTTCTTTTGAATATAGCTCGATACTCTCCTCAATTTTATTCATTGCAAATACTCTTTGGAGGTCATTATGCTGATTCATTGATCTACAAACATCAAAAGTTATCTCTTCCTCATTCATTGATAGTTTAAGATCCCCCAAATTTGCCTCATTCAACGTGCACCCCATCTTTAAACTTGGCTTCCCCAAAACAATTGGTATTTCAAAACCACCAGTACAATCAAGTATCACAAAGTCTACCAGATATACAAGCCGATCCACTTTAGTTAGCATGTCATAGCAAATTCCCATAGGGAATTTCATTGAGCGGTCAACCATAACTAATTTCATCTTTGTAGCGGTGGGATGATCGAGCTGCAATCGTTTGAATGTGGAAAGAGACATAAAATTTATGCTCTTAATTTCATCATACACAATCCTTGTTGATTTATGTACCCCATTTGTACCACAAATGGTGAAAACACCTGAGGTGTCCACTTCCTTAGAAAACTTGTTTGATATTATAGTGCTACTTTTAGGGGATATATAGACAACCCCATACTCCATAAAGTTGTTCATGGTGTATATTTCTTTCACAAATTTAGCATGCTCAGGCATTTGAGTGCTACCACACCTCAATGGGACATTGATAGTAATTTTCTTTAACATGGAATCAAATTCTTTAGGTTGCTCCTTTTTTTCTTGTAATTGTCATTGAGGGATAGGAGATGGACATTTAGCGAATGGCCTACAAACTTTGTGTACCTTATTCCGATGATCATAATTTTTTGTAATACAATTTTCAATAGCCCTTTTGTTTCTAGGCTTTCCTCTATCCTGACTTGCATTTTCTATGGAGTTTG
This sequence comes from Jaltomata sinuosa, assembly GCA_003996215.1. Taxonomy (NCBI): domain Eukaryota; kingdom Viridiplantae; phylum Streptophyta; class Magnoliopsida; order Solanales; family Solanaceae; genus Jaltomata; species Jaltomata sinuosa. The sequence goes on along the minus strand of QJPP01002697.1, from coordinate 55,377 downwards.
ATGTCTCCCTTTTATTAATGACATCCTCATCTTTCATTGATTTCTTAAACTCAAATTGAGAGGTGAGCCACTGCATTCTCTCTTCGAGAAACTTCATAGTGATAAAGTGTGAGTGTACCATTTGAGCAACACTTCTAAGTTCGCATCTAAACTCTCGGATGCCCTCATCAGCGGATTCAACCTCCTTAAGCATGTTTTTGACCATTTAGTTGTCATTTCCTAGTTTCGAACCTTAATTCCCATGCTCTTGTCTTCCTGAAATTTGATTCACTTTTTGAAGACTTGCATGGGAACCAACCTCATAATCTCTAACAAATGACACATCTCCATCCTCACAAGAATAATGCCCATCTTTGACAAACTATACAGCTCTAACAATGCTAATAGCGCTAACACTCTCAATTTTTTGACTGAACACGAGCCTAGTCATAAATCCAAGGAGAGTTTGGATGGTTGTTAACTCTCTATCCCTTTTTGCACAATTTTTCTTCCATTCATCATATATTTTAGCAGAGGTAGCACCCATTTTCCCCTCGGCTCCTCAAGTATTGAAATCACAACCTAATGTGACTACCTTCTCAGGTAAATAAGAGGCTGAATAGTAAGTACTAGAAATAGTGCTTGGGGGGATCATACTACCTGTGGGCTCATACTACCTGTGCAAGATCACAAACAACAAAGAAGTAAAGGAGAACAAATACACAACTAAAGTGAATAAAAATACAATCAAATAGAAAATCAAGAACCATTCCCTAGTAACGATGTTATTTTTAATGATGTTCAAAAGCACTCTCTCGTAGGAAGTGGTAACAATCATCATGAAAAAAATAACCAACGGATGTCGGGGTCGTATCCACAGAGAATTGAATGATGATTCACCAATAAATTGTTGAATAATAATCACTAAAGCGAGTAAGTGTGATGACCCTTCTGGTCATCTTTGTGTTTTCGCATTTATTGCACTGTTAGAGCATTTTTGTAGTGACCCCAAGTAATTTATAGCTTGCTGGGACTGGTAGTTCAGTGCCCTAGTTGTTTTTTGGTCGTCTTAGCCGTTCCCCTATTTTAGAGCTTTAAACTTAGAATATCATTGACTTTAGTCAACATTCTTAGCTAACATACTCCGGAGCAACGAGTTTGGTCTAGTTGGACCTTTAGTTGAGGCCTGAGAACTTCTGGTGTGGGTTTTGTGTAGTTTTCTCAATTTCCAGGCCATTTGGTGTTGAAAGTGTAACTTCGGGAGACTTTCGATGATTGAAGTGTCAGATTCCAAATCTGATGATTCCATCAACTCTAGAATTTTTAGTTTGGGCTAGAAAGGTGGTTGGTTTGGGTTCTGGGTGAGTCAGACTCATTTCGAGCCATTGAGTTCCTTTTTGTTTGTGTTGACTTGGGTCAACATTTCTCTGAAACGACCTTGTATAGAAGTTTCGTTGATTCCATTGAGTTTGGAACGTCGTTTTCAATATATTAGCACTATTGGTTTTTGAATATCGATTTCTGATTGTGCCCGGAATGCCCCATCCAGTTTTCTAAAAAGTGCAGAAAATCAGCTGCGGACAACTATTTATTTCTGTCATCTCATTTTTTCCAGCCCTTCTCCTCACTTTTCTCACTCTAAAAGGCAAAATTCTCTCCACCATTTTTCTCCATTTCAGTTCTAAACCTTGAGGATTTATTTGTTCATCGATTATCCGTAGTTCTTTGCCTCTTGGTAAGTCATCTTCCCCAACTTGCCTTCTTCGGTTTTTCTCTTAATTCCTCCGTTGATGCTCATCCAAAGCTTGGATTTTGTGATAGATTCTGCCCCCTAAGCTTGTGCATGTTCGTGGGTGTGAAGTTTAATCCGTCTTGGGCTGATTTTCCATCGTTTTGGTAAGTAATTCTTGCCAAATTTCTGTTTTTATTTTTGAAATTTTCATTCTTTAATCCCCAACTTGGGCGGGCTATTTTGGTGCCCTTCCCTTTTCCAATTGTGCTCAAATTTTGAGCATGACTTCTTAGCATCATTGGGGTCATCGTGGTTCTTTTCATTTTTGGTTTCAGATTGTGGGCCCCACAGGCCTGCTTTTGACCCGGATATCAACCCGGCTACAATTGTAGAAATATAGGTATTGTTAGACTCATCTTAACATTTTATTTATGAATTTGATAGTTCGGTTCTTGTTCGTAGCTTCTCAGAGAAGCTCAGCCTCAGATATCGTCATTCTCGTAGCTTGTCATCGGACGACAGGTAGGTTACGGCTTAACACCCTAGACTTCACATATATTGGTTAAAATTGTACTAGTTGGCATCTTTGGGTTAGGTTATTAGGTTGGTATCACAGAACTTGACTGCTTTTTCATGATTCCTCCTATTTTTTTCCACTATTGTGTGTAGTATTCTTATTAATTGATATATTTATTACCCTTGTGACCTCGTGAGGTCTTGTAGACTCTGGAACATAGAAAGTAGGATTATTAGGAATACCCTCGAGTCCCAGACATAGAAATATCGTTCTAGACTAGTTATGCTTGCTGAGTAGCTTCAGAGCATGTGCAGGGCCGTTAGGTTGATTGTGATATGCCGGGAAGCTGTTTGGGTTGATCATATCATTTCCATGCATATAAAGAGGTTTTTCCATGTTTTATTATGATTTTTGGCTTCGGGCCTATGGAAACTGATTTTTCTAAACCTTGCATGGCTCCGGGGGGCCATTTTAGATGAAATTGGATTTGTAAATGATTTGACTTGATACATGGATCTTCTTGGGGTAAAAGAAGGTTAAAAATATGGTTTTATCATGATTTACCAAAATTGCTAGACTTGACCGAGTCGGAGTGCTAGCTGAGTTTTCTTAGTTATTTGAAATGATATCAAGCTCGGCCGGGTCGAGCATCTGAGATGTTTTTACTACTATCTTAGATCGGGTTGTGCCCGGGGACCATTTTAGATGAAATTGGATTTGTAAATGATTTGACTTGATACATGGATCTTCTTGGGGTAAAAGAAGGTTAAAAATATGGTTTTATCATGATTTACCAAAATTGCTAGACTTGACCGAGTCGGAGTGCTAGCTGAGTTTTCTTAGTTATTTGAAATGATATCAAGCTCGGCCGGGTCGAGCATCTGAGATGTTTTTACTACTATCTTAGATCGGGTTGTGCCCGGGGACCCATGGAAGGGTTTTTGAGATATCTTTTTCACTGTTTTAGTCCTAGATAGGGTCTAGGCATGCATATTTGATACTTAGCCACTGGCTTGAACCTGGACTCTATTTTGGAGGACACATTTTGATTCTGAGTTTTAGTATGTGGTCTGGGACCTCGATGTACCTTGCCACTCTAGGCCTTAGGATTTGGGTTGCGTGTACCAAGGGGAAGGGTATACGATGGAGTAGAGGTATACCTGTTGTGTCCTTCCATGGAACCTTCCTGCTGGGCCCAGTCGGCACTGGAGGAGGTACTTTCTGAGGTTCTATTTCAGCCTGAGGTTTTCATACATCATATCATCCATTGTTTGAGATTCCACCCTTGTTTTCTATTTGTTGATTGTATGCTATGGTAGTATAGGATGCCAGAGGGTTTGTTTTCACTTGATTGTGTTCCTCGGTTATATGGGCGGCCAAGGGACTTTAGGTAGACTCTTGTTACTTTATTCTGATATTGTTCCCTATTACGGTTGAGTATGAGCATGATTATTGTGAGGTGGTGAGTTCCTGGATTGAGTTTTTGCTAGGGAGCCATTGTCTGTGCCTGTTTCTGTTTCAACCCCAGTAGGAGATTCTTTAGTAGTATATCAGATTGTGAGATCCTGTGTGATATCTGTTGGTGATTTGGATACTTAGGCTGACCTGATGATACTTGATATGTTGGATTTTGATGTGATACTAGGCATGGACTGGTTGTCCCCTCACCGTGCGGTTTTGTATTGCTATGCCAAGATCTTTACTATAGTCGTGCCCGGTGTATACCCAGTTATGTGGCAGGGTTCTGTTAGCCATTCACCATCTGGGATCATTGTTTGTCTTTGATCTAGGAAGATGATATACTGTGGTTGTTTAGCTTATCCATAATATGTCCGAGATGCTAGTGCTGACCCTACATCTCCTGAGTCTGTTCCTGTGGTTAGAGACTTCCTAGATGTGTTTCCTACCGACCTGCTAGGCCTTCCACCTGAGAAGGATATTGATTTCACCATTGAGTTAGAGCCAGGCACTAGGCCCATTTCTATTCCTCCCTACCGTATGGCTCCTGCTGTTGAGAGAGCTTAAGGAGTAGCTCCAAGATTTGTTAGCTCCGGGGGGCCATTTTAGATGAAATTGGATTTGTAAATGATTTGACTTGATACATGGATCTTCTTGGGGTAAAGGAAGGTTAAAAATATGGTTTTATCATGATTTACCAAAATTGCTAGACTTGACCGAGTCGGAGTGCTAGCTGAGTTTTCTTAGTTATTTGAAATGATATCAAGCTCGGCCGAGTCGAGCATCTGATATATTTTTACTACTATATTAGATCGGGTTGTGCCCGGGGACCCATGGAAGGGTTTTTGAGATATCTTTTTCACTGTTTTAGTCCTAGATAGGGTCTAGGCATGCATATTTGAGACTTAGCCACTGGCTTGAACCTGGACTCGATTTTGGAGGACACATTTTGATTCTGAGTTTTAGTATGTGGTCTGGGACCTCGATGTACCTTGCCGCTCTGGGCCTTAGGATTTGGGTTGCGTGTACCAAGGGGAAGGGTATACGATGGAGTAGAGGTATACCTGTTGTGTCCTTCCATGGAACCTTCCTGCTGGGCCCAGTCGGCACCGGAGGAGGTACTTTCTGAGGTTCTATTTCAGCCTGAGGTTTTCATACATCATATCATCCATTGTTTGAGATTCCACCCTTGTTTGCTATTTGTTGATTGTATGCTATGGTAGTATAGTATTCCAGAGGGTTTGTTTTCACTTGATTGTGTTCCTCGGTTATATGGGCGGCCAAGGGACTTTAGGTAGACTCTTGTTACTTTATTCTGATATTGTTCCCTATTACGGTTGAGTATGAGCATGATTATTGTGAGGTGGTGAGTTCCTGGATTGAGTTTTTGCTAGGGAGCCATTGTCTGTGCCTGTTTCTGTTTCAACCCCAGTAGGAGATTCTTTAGTAGTGTATCAGATTGTGAGATCCTGTGTGATATCTGTTGGTGATTTGGATACTTAGGCTGACCTGATGATACTTGATATGTTGGATTTTGATGTGATACTAGGCATGGACTGGTTGTCCCCTCACCGTGCCGTTTTGTATTGTTATGCCAAGATCTTTACTATAGTCGTGCCCGGTATATACCCAGTTATGTGGCAGGGTTCTGTTAGCCATTCACCATCTGGGATCATTGTTTGTCTTTGATCTAGGAAGATGATATACCGTGGTTGTTTAGCTTATCCATAATATGTCCGAGATGCTAGTGCTGACCCTACATCTCCTGAGTCTGTTCCTGTGGTTAGAGACTTCCTAGATGTGTTTCCTACCGACCTGCTAGGCCTTCCACCTGAGAAGGATATTGATTTCACCATTGAGTTAGAGCCAGGCACTAGGCCCATTTCTATTCCTCCCTACCGTATGTCTCCTGCTGTTGAGAGAGCATAAGGAGTAGCTCCAAGATTTGTTAGCTAAGGGGTTTATTGTATCGAGTGTGTCTTCTTGGGGTGCTCATGTTCTCTTTATAAAGAAGAAGGACGGATCGATGCGGATATGTATTGATTATAGGCAGTTGAATAAGGTGACAGTGAAGAATAAGTATTCGATGCCCATGATTGATGACTTATTTGATCAACTTCAGGGTTCCCCCATGTTTTCAAAGATTTATTTGAGGTTCGTCTACCATCAGTTGAGGATTAGGGTGGAGGACACCCCTAAGACAATATACAAGACACGTTACAACCACTATGAGTTCCTGGTGATGTCTTTTGGGTTGACTAATGCCCCCGTATCCTTCATGGACTTGATGCACAGGGTTCTTAGCCCGTACTTTGATATGTTCGTGATAGTCTTCATTGATGACATCTTGGTATACTCGAGGAGTAGAGATGAGCATGAGAAGCACTTGAGGACTGTACTTTATTCTTTGAGAGATCATCAGCTTTACACCAAGTTCTCAAAGTGTGAGTTTTTGTTAGAGTCAGCTGCATTCCTAGGGAATGTGGTGTCTAAGGATGGGATTAGAGTTGATCTGGGTAAGATTTCTGCAGTTCATGATTGGCCTAGACCTACTACTCCTACCGAGGTTAGCAACTTTGTTTGGTTAGCCGTGTATTACAGACCGTTCATTGAGGGATTTTCTTCCATAGCAGCACCCTTGAATATGCTGACTAGGAAGGATATTCCATTTTAGTGGTCTGATCAGTGCGAGGATAGCTTCCAGAGGCTTAAGGCCTTATTGACTTCAGCTCTAATTTTGACTTTGTCGGTTGAGGGTCAGAGTTTCTCCATGTATTGTGATGCTTTAGGGGTCGGTGTTGGTTATGTGTTAATGCAACATGTTCATGTGAAAGAATATGCGTCGAGGAAGTTGAAGGTTCACAAGCGCAACTACCCCACTCACGACTTAGAGTTGGCAGCGGTAGTCTTCACGCTTAAGATCTGGAGGCAGTATCTATATAGAGTTCATTGTGAAATATTCACTAATTATTGTAGTCTTTAGTATATTACGAGTCAGCGTGAGCTGAACTCGAGACAGAGGATATGGATTGAGTTGTTGAAGGACTATGATTTCACTATTTTATACCATCTGGGAAAGGCAAACATGGTAGCAGATGCCTTGAGTTGGAAGGCAGTGAGTATGGGCAGCCTAGCTTCACTTTCATCTTCTGAGCGACCGTTAGCCTTGGACATCCAGTCCTTGGATAACTATTTGGTTAGGCTTGACTTATTAGATCCCAGTAGAGTTCTTGCCAGTGTTGACATTTGTTCTACTCTAGTTGATCAGATTTAGAGCCGATAGTTCAAGGATCAGAGTTTGTGTGACCTTCGTGATTAGGTGGTTCAGGGTGAGGCCAGCCGGGCTACCTTGGGTTCTGAGGTTTGAGGGTCGACTTTGTGTTCCGAGAGTTAGTGATTTGATACAGTTGATACTCCTTGAGGCACATTATTCCATATAATCCATCCATCCTGGCGAAGCGAAGATGTATAGAGACCTGAGACAGCTTTATTGGTGGAGTGGTATGAAGTGGGATATGGAAGAGTTCGTATGTCGTTGCTTGAACTGTCAAGAGGGGAAGTTTGAGCATATGAGACTGGGTGGTTTGATGCAGCGACTTCCCATTCCTAAGTGGAAGTGGGAAGGTATTACGATGGACTTTTTTGTTGGTTTGCCTCGTACTACTCAGGGGTTTGACTCTATTTGGGTGATTGTTGATAGACTGACTAAGTCAACACATTTCTTGTCAGTTCAGACTTCCTACGGGGTAGAGAGGTTAGCTCAGATCTACATTCTAGAGATTGTACGGTTGTATGGGGTCCTAGCTCTATCATTTTAGATCGCGGCATTTAGTTCATATCCCAGTTCTGGAGAGATATACAGCGGGATTTGGGTATATAGGTTCATCTTAGTACTGATTTCAACCCTCAGATAGATGGCTAGTCTGAGAGGACTATTCAGGTCCTGAAGGACATGCTTCGGAATTGTGTTCTTAACTTTGGAGGTTCATGGGATCAGTTTGTGCCATTGGCTGTGTTTGCGTATAATAATAGCTTTCATTCAAGCATCGGCATGACACCTTTCGAGGCTTTGTATGGTAGGCATTGCAGATTTCCTATTGGTTGGTTTGATGGGTTAGAGTCCAGACCGCACGGTACAAATTTACTTAGAGATTCCTTGGACCGAGTTCGTTTGATCCAGGAAAGACTTAGAGAAGCCCAAAGTATTCAGAAGAACTATGCTGATCGTAGACATTATGCCTTAGAGTTTAGTGTTGGTGATCTGGTTTTTCTTTGAGTATCCCCCGTGAAGGGCGTGATGAGATTTGGTTAGTGGGGAAAGCTTAGCCCCAGGTTTATTGGGCTATTTGAGATTCTGCAGAGGGTTGATAGTGTTGCCTACATGTTAGCCTTGCCTCCGATGTTTTCAGCTATTCACCCAGTTTTCCATGTTTCGATGTTGTGCCTGTATGTGCCTGATGAGTCTCATGTGTTGCATTGGGATTTGGTTCAGTTGGATGAGAGTTTATCATATGTTGAGGAGCCAATAGCTATTTTTGCCAGAGATATCAGGAGGTTGAGATCTAGGGAGATTCCAGTTGTGAAAGTGCAATGGAGGCATCATCCAGTCGAGGAGACTACCTGGGAGACCGAGAGTGGATTGGATGCTCAGTATTAACAGTGTTTCGAGCCTGCAGGTACTCCCTTCTTCTTTACTTTCGAGGACGAAAGTCTTTTTAGTAGTGGATGTTGTGATGACCCTTCCGATTAGAGTCTGGAAAGTTTTTTCTGGATGTTTTTGCATTTATTGCACTGTTAGAGCCTTTCTGTAGCTGCTCCAAGTCATTTATGGCTTGCTGGGACCGATAGTTTGGTGCCCTGGTTGTTCGTTTGGTAGTTTTAGTCGTTCGCGTATTTTAGAGCTTTAAACTTAGAATATCATTGACGTTAGTCAACATTCTTAGCTAACATGCTCGGCATTGAATTCTGACAGTTTCGTTAGCTCCGGAGCGATAAGTTTGGTCTACTTGTACCTTAAGTTGAAGTCTGAGAACTTCCAGTGTGGATTTTGTGTGGTTTTCTCAGTTTTCAGGCCATTTGGAGTTGAAAGTTTAACTTCGGGTGACTTTCGATTATTGGAGTATCGGATTTGAAATCCAACTATTCCATCAGCTCCAAAATGTTGAGTTTGGTCTAGGAAGATAGTTGGTTCAGGTTCTGAGTGAGTCGGACTCATTTCGAGCCATTGAGTTCCTTTTCATTAGTGTTGACTTGGGTCAACATTTCTCCTAAGAGACCTCGTATGGAAGTTTCATCGATTTTGCTGAGTCCGGATTGTCGTTTCAATTCTGTTAGAACTATTGGTTTTTGAATATCGGTTTCCGATTGTCCCCGGAATGCCCCATTGAGTTTTCTAAAAAGTGCAGAAAATCAGCTAAATCATGGGTAATTATTTGTTCGTCGATTATCCGTAGTTCTTCGCCTCTTGGTAAGTAATATTCCCCAACTTTCCTTCTTTGGTTTTTCTCTTAATTCCTCCATTGATGCTCATCCAAAGCTTTTATTTTGTGATAGATTATGCCCCCTAATCTTGTGCATGTTCATGGGTGTGAAGTTTTATCCGTCTTGGGCTGATTTTCTATCGTTTTGGTAAGTAATTCTTGCCCAATTTCTATTTTTATTTTCAAAATTTCCATTCTTTAATTGCCAACTTAGGCGGGCTGTTTTGGTGCCCTTCCGTTGTCCAATTGTGCTAAAATTTGGAGCATGCCTTCTTGGCATCATTGGGGTCATCATGGTTCTTTTCGTTTTTGGTTTCGAGTTGCGGGCCCTGCAGGCTTGCTTTTGACCGAGATATCGACCCGACTACAATTGTAGCAGTATGGGTATCGTTAGACTCGTCATAACATTTTATTCATGAATTTGATAGTTTGATTCTCGTTCGGAGCAGCTCGGCCTTAGATATCATTGTTCCCACAACTTGTTATCGGACGACAAGTAGGTTACAGCTTAAATCCCTAGACTTCACATGGTAAAATTGTACTAGTTGGCATCCTTTGGTCGGGTTATTAGGTTGGTACCATAGACCTTGACCGCTTTTCCATGATTCATCCTATTTCTTTCCTCCGTTGTGTGTAGTTTTCCTATTAGTTGATATATTTATTACCCTTGTCACCCCGTGAGGTCTTGTTGACTCTGGAACATAGAAGGTGCGATTATTGGGAATATACGCGAGTCCCGGACATAGAAATATCCTTCTAGGCTGGTTATGCTTGCTGAGTAGCTTCGGAGCCTGTGCAGGGACGTTATGTTGATTGTGAGCTGCCGGGAAGCTATTTGGGTTGATAAAATCATTTACATGCATATATAGAGGTTTTTCCATATTTTATTATAGTTTTTGGCTTCGGGCCTACGGAAACTGATTTTTCTAAGACTAGCATAGCCCCGGAGTCTCATTTTCAATGAAATTGGATTTGGAAATGATTTGAATTGATACGTGGATCTTATTAGGGAAAAATAAGGTTAAAAATATGGTTTTATCATTATTTACCACTATTGCTAGACTCGACCAGGTCGGAGTGCTAGCTGAATTTTTTTACTGATTTGAAATGATATCAGGCTCGGCCGGGTCCAGCATCTGAGATGATTTTACTACTATTTTAGACTCGGTTTTGCTCGGGCACCCTTGGAAGGGATTTTTAGAAATCTTTTTCACTTTTTTAGTCCTAGACAGGGTCTAGGCATGCATATTTGAGACTTGGCCACTGGCTTGAACCCGAACTTAATTCCGGAGGACACGTTTTGATTCAGAGTTTTAGTATGGGGTCCGGGACCTCCATAGACCTTGTCGCTCCGGGCCTGAGGCTTTAGGCTGCGTGTGCTGGAGAGAAGGGTTTATGGTGGAGTAGAGGTATACGGGATGTGTCCTTCCATAGAACCTTCCTGCTTAGCCCGATCGACACCGAAGGAGGTATATACAGAGGTTCTATTTCACCCTGAGGTTTTCATGCATCATATCATCCATTGTTTGAGATGCCACCCTTGTTTACTATCTGTTGATTGTACGCTCCAGTAGTATAGGATACCAGAGTGTTTGTATGGGCAGCCGAGGGGATGTAGGTAGACTCTTGTTACTTTATTCCGATATTGTTCCCTGTTACGGTTGAGTATGAGCATGATTACTGTGATGTGGTGAGTTCCTGGATTGAGTTTTGTATGACTTGATTGGGTATTAATTCCTGTATTTCGAGCATGTATACCGTTATTCTTCTATCCTTTTTTCCTTATACTTGAGGGTACGGATATACCGCCCATTTCTAGAACTTATTCTTATATATACTGTTTTGTAAGGATCCCAATCAACTTCCAAAGGACAGTGCCTAGCCTTAGGTAACATCTTGAAAAGGTAGTGCTTAACCCAATAAACTTCCAAAAGTGAGTGCTTAGCCTCGGGTAACATTTTGAAATGGTAGTGCTTAACCCAATCAACTTCCAAAGGAAAATGCTTAGCCTCGTGTAACGTCTTGAAAAGGTGGTGCTCAACCCAATCAATTTCCCTAATGCTTAGGCTCGGGTAACATCTTGAAAAGGTAATGCTTAACCCAATTAACTTCCAAAGATAGTGCATAGCCTCGGGTAACATCTTGAAAAGGTAGTGCTTAATCCAATCAAATTCCAAAGGACAGTGCTTAGACTTGGGTAACGTCTTGAAAAGGTAGTTCTTAACCCAATAAATTTCCAAAGGACATTGCTTAGCCTTGGGTAACATCTTGAAAAGGTAGTGCTTAACCCAATCAAGTTTCAAAAGTGAGTGCTTAGCCTCGGGTAACATTTTGAAATGGTAGTGCTTAACCCAATCAACTTCCAAAGGAAAATGCTTACCTCGGGTAACGTCTTGAAAAGGTAGTGCTTAACCCAATCAACTTCCAAAGGATAATACTTAGCCTCGGGTAACATCTTTAAAAGGTAGTGCTTAACCCAATCAACTTCAAAAGGATAGTGTATAGCCTTGGGTAAGGTCTTGAAAAGGTAGTGCTTAACCCAAGAAACTTCCAAAGGACAATGCTTAGCCTCGGGTAACATCTTGAAAAGGTAGTGCTTAACACTATCAACTTCCAAAGGACAGTGCTTAGCCTCGGGTACTGTCTCAAAAAGGTAGTTGTTAACCTAATCAACATCCAAAGGACAGGGGTTAACCTCGAGTAAAGTCTTGAAAAGATAGTGCTTAACCTAATCAACGTCCAATAGACAATGCTTAGCCTCGGGTAACGTCTTGAAAATGTAGTGCTTAACCCAATCAACTTTCAAAGGACAGTGCTTAGTCTTAGGTAAGGTCTTGAAAAGGTAGTGCTTAACCCTTTCAACTTCCAAAGGATAATGCTTAGCCTCGGGTAACATCTTGGAAATGTAGTGCTTATCCCTTTCAAATTCCAAAGGACAATGATTAGCCTCGGGTAATATCTTGAAAAGGTAGTACTTAACCCATTCAACTTCTAGAGGATAATGCTTTGCCTCGGGTAATATTTTTAAAAGGTAATAGATCCGAAAAAAAGTGCATAATCTGAAGTAAAAGTCTTGAAAGGGAAACATTTAACCCTATTTGTAGTAGCCTTATTAATAGTAGCTGAGTTATATTATCCCAAAGTAGCGTAGTTCAAGTATTTGGTAGTCCAATATAGTTTAGTAGTCTAGTGTCATCAAAGCCAAGGAAGTAAAGTAATGTAGCTTTTAGGCCAAATTTGAGAGAGCATATCTTCTCTTCATGACCATTGTTCTTGTGTCGCAATTTGATTGCTATGATAATTCCTGAATTTGCACCTACATTTCTGCATCCAAAGTAAAATTGTAAGTTGTAAAAGGCAAAAGATTGACTCGTACCTTTGCTTTTCTATTGCTTGTTGGACTTTGAATTTGCACTTTGTCTGGGTTTCTTGAGATGTAATACTTGAAATTTTTGAGGATCCCCTAAAAATTTCTGCCCCAGTTTATGACTTGAAAATTTTTGTACTTTCCCTTTTAAAATTCAAAAGGACAATGCTTAGCCTTTAGAATATTATCACTGTTGATGTAGTATACTTGTGAGATTGTAACTGTTATTCTTGCGCTCAAAGAAAATTGTATGTTTTAAAAGGGAAGTACTGATTTGTGCCTCTATTCAGATTTTGAGCTTGCATTTTGCTTGGCTATTTTGATATGCAGTCTTTGATGAAGTTTTTGAGCACTCCTCAAAAATTTCTACCCAGTGTCATGTCTTGTTAACCTTGAGCTTGTAGAAATGCTTCTTTCAATGAAATTTTTGAGTTCCTCTCAGAAATGCTGCCCCAGTTACATTCTTGAAAAGGGGATATGAATTTTTTTTATTATGATAAGACCGAAATCTACAAGAGTGCCTATGTATCCTTCTTAAATAAGACCGAAATCTACAAGAGTGCCTAAGTATCCCTCATAAAGTTTAAATCCATTTTTTGAATGCTCGGGATCCTCGATTCGAGAGACAACATAATCAAGTGTCATTGAAATTAGGCTCTTTCAAGTGTATTACATTAGTAACAATCAATGTTTGAATACGATCTTTCAAAGTTTGATATTCTTCCGTGGTGTGCCCTTTCATCCCTGAATGATAAGCACAAACTTTAGTGGGATTAACCCATTTTGCGTGTGTATCTATCACTAGCTTAGGAATGGGAGCAATATGGCCAGCAACATTTAATCTCTCATATAATTGGGCTGTGGGATCGGCCAAAGGAATGTATTGTTTGGGTGGATTTTTCTTCTAATTAGCTCATGGTTTGGAGGATCGATGGAATCATTGAGATCTTGGTGGCTTTTGATAAGATGGTGACTTTTTAAACGTGGGTGAAGGGAATTAAAAATATGTGGGTTGTGTATGAGCAACAAAATTATAGGATGGTATTGGATAATAATGTTTTTTTGCGGATGAAGAAAGTGAAAGTGGTGATGTTCGGCAAATCAAATGAGATTTTGGCCCTTCGATAATTGATACAGTATTCACCTCTTTTATATTCCTATTCTCGATGACCTCATTAGAGTGTGAAGTCTTATTAGTTTCTTGTAATGCCTCTAAATTTGTTATCATGCCATTCTTTATGCCTTCGTCAATTCTTTCTCCTATCTTGATGATGTCAAAAAGCTTACGATCTTCGATGAGCATCAACTTTTCATAATACTTTGGATCTTGAGCATGCATAAAGATTTCTTCCATTTGGTCTTTATCTAAAGGAGGGCATTTTTTAGCGACTTTAGATAGCCATCTTATTCCATATTCTCAGAATGATTCCTTAGGTCTCTTCTTCAATCTCTGAATGTAAAATGAATCAGGCGCATTCTTAATATTAAATTCAAATCTTTTCATAAAATCAGAGGCCATGACAGTCCATTTTGAACATTTTCTCTAATCTTGTGCAATATACCATGACAAAGCATCTCTGGTAAGACTCCTCATGAATAATTTCATGCAAATCTGTTCATTTTTTCAGACGCCTTCTAGCTTATCAAAGTACACTCTTAGATGTGCCATTGGGTCTCTAGTCCTGTCAAACATTTAAAATTTAGGAGGTTTGTATCCTTCAGGCAGTTCAACATCGGAATGTATGCACATGTCTTAAAAATTTAACCTTTCTACCCCTTTATTATACTCCACATGCTTCAATCGACTATCAAGATTTTCTAATTGCTCAGCCATAGTTTGTATTAATATGTCTTTTTAAGAGAAGTCTAGTTCACATTGATGATGGGTGAAAGGGGCTCTCTCGATATAGATAGAATTTGAATTATGATTTTCTGGAGCATAAAACAAGCCATATTTGTGGTATATGTTGGTTGTATACCATGGGTATGTAAGGTGGTTTGGGAATTTAGTGGAGCTAGACATGTGAAATTTGATATGTTATGTGAATATTGTGATAGATAATTATAACTTTGAAGATGAGATGACAAAGGAAGGCTTGTAAAAGTGGCTTGGGGTTTTGTAGTAGCGTTGCCCTCGATTTGTGGCTCTAGTGGAGTATTCAGGGTAGTTGAATGATTGGCCTAATTGCAAACATGAGATAATTCTCCTTGCATCTCAAGAATTTTCTGTTTCAACCTTAATATCACCTCATTATCTTCAGGTGGATATCTTCCATCCACAATCTCTAAAGACTCTTTTTGAGCAATTACATCAATCTTGTCATTAGTGTCGTTGTTATCACCCATTTTCTTGCCTTGATGTTAAGACCTAGAAAGAGGATATTCTCTATATCGAGCATGATAGACAAATGGGCATGAATCAACCTTGAAAGGGGAAAAATAAAATAAAATCAAAAGCAACCATGTTAGTGGAGTGACACATATTGTGAGGATTAACACATTATTTTCGAGAAATAAACGTCCTAAATGCAAGAAGCCTCATTGAGCCAGAGGTGGGCCTAAGATGACATATATATGATTCATGATAATTTAATCCAAGAAAAAACTCAATATTAATCGGAGTTTATAGTTAAATAATAAATGAAGCAAACTATTTTATTGAATCAAAATTTAATATGCTACAATCTTTTTCGAGAGAAAAAGAAAGAAAGAAACAAAGAAAAATAGCAAAGTAAAACTAGGAAAAAAGGGATGACAAGGGATAATCCAAAATTTAAAAGCCTCCATTGTGTTTATTAATATATCTTGGATCAACATGCTCCCACATCGCATGAGTGATATCATAGTGATTATTTAACAACTTTCGTGCCCATATGGTCTCCTTTATATCTTTTAATCCAATAAGGTTGTCTTAGCCTGCTAAGACACACATCTCCAACATCCTCCAAAAGCCATATATAGTACTCAGGGGCACAATAAGCCTGTCGGTGCCCACATTTACAGTTATCAAACTCCCCATTGTTGAAGTAATTCTCTAGCCCTAGGAATTTCATATTTCGGGCCAAACTCAAGCTCAGAACCACTTATGTGAGCTCTTAGAGGTATGACTTGTGTTTTCCCAAATTGTCAAAGAACTCGAATGAGGGCGTACGATTGGAGGCTTTTTAAGCCAATGAGCATAACATAATAAAGCCCGCTATCTTTTATGATGGTTGTGCAGGCGGGTAACCATGAATACTTCCACTGAATCTGATACCTTGAATGTGCTTTCATATACACAAACTAGTCTTCAGTACCCACAGGAAAATCAAACCTAATAATCCTTTGTGCAGGGGTATCAATCTTGTTTCCCATTCACGTCAGAATATCTATCATGTTAGGCCATTTGTAAAAGCGCTGAATGATGTAA
This sequence comes from Jaltomata sinuosa, assembly GCA_003996215.1. Classification (NCBI taxonomy): domain Eukaryota; kingdom Viridiplantae; phylum Streptophyta; class Magnoliopsida; order Solanales; family Solanaceae; genus Jaltomata; species Jaltomata sinuosa. The sequence goes on along the minus strand of QJPP01002697.1, from coordinate 39,435 downwards.
CACCCTGAAATCCGATTCAGTTATTAAACCTGATTTCTGCAAAAATTGTAAAGTTCCTAGAGATCAAGGACCAAATCATGGACCATAGTCCTGGACCACGGTTTGTAGTCTGATCCATGGTTTGCTCCTTTGTTGTGTTCTTCCCTCAGTCTACGAGTCACTCGATGGCTTGTGGTTTGGAACCACGGTGCATCCTGTGGACTCATGGTTTGAGTTCTAGAGTACCCCCATGAAGGGTCCTTGAAATGATTAGTTGGTTGAAGACCCATCATTTTGAACCATGGGTCGCCCTTCTATCCGTAATTCTTAAGGATCAGAGGATCCTCATGCCCTTAAGTCGGAACCAAAAGTCAATAGCACGATCCATCATTCTGAATCATGGACTATAGAGTGACTCGTTGAGTTGAGTTCCAGTAAGCTCCCAGAAGTGGCACCTGAAACCACAGATCAGTCGACGGTTCATCATTTCCGTTGACGGTCCATAGAGTAACTCGTGATCTCTGAAGTCGAGTCTTTTAAACAGCTTTTCTCTAATTAAATCCCAATGGTATTTCTATAATTACCCACCCTTTTAACTCTTAAGTGAGGTGATTTTGGCCACTCTTAGTAGGGTTCATACTCTTATTAGCCTAAGTCTTTCATTATTCCTCATTCATCTATCAAAAGAGGAAAAGAACTCCTTCAAGCTCCAAGTTCAAGTCTCTATTTCTTTTCATCATAAGATCATGCAAACTTCAATAAGGTATATGGGTATTCAATAAGGGAATTCCTTCACCCTTATGCCCAAAACCCCAATCTTCTAAATTGAATTTATGGATTTCTATATTAGGGTTCCTATCCAATTCTTATGGACTTTTCTATAAATTCTTTTCTCATGATTCTACTATGATATCTAATATTAAATTATATGATTTTGCATGGGTTTTTGCAAGTGAACTCCTATTTCACTAATTGAAGGCTAAGTACAGTAAATTTTGCATGCATGAATTGCTTTAAGTAAATTGGGGTAATTGATAGCATGGTTTCATGAATTTCAAGCAAGTGCATGCCTAGTTCCTATGTTTTATGAAAGTATATGTTATTATGAAATTGAACTAGGGCCATGCAAGTTTTAAAATTATGAATTATTATGCAAGACAAGACACCCGATGTGCCATAAATGCTCATGAATTATTTTCTAAACTAAGATTTGTGAGTAGTATGAAGATCCAGGTTATGAACATGTTTATGAACAATCTTTGACATCTAGATATTTCACATGTATGTGAGCTTCATGTTTTGTTTTGGGAGTAGTATTTAACACTGAGCGATGAGGGTTCCAGATAACCCAAATCCAAAACTATATTGCCACCATAGGTTGCCCTCTGTGGCTTATGACAGGATCCTTATGACATGGTTCTAACCTTGTACGGTTAGGACAACCTTTTTCAGTGTGGGTGCATGACACTGGACTCCATGTAGCTCAACATGGTTTATGTCGGTTAAGAGAAACTCCCGCATGATTATTTTCAAGCTATAAAGTTATATGATACTCTACTTTGAATCTTGACTTTATTTCATTTTTTATGTTCTATATCTTGATATTTACTTATGCTTCCTTTTATATGTACGAATTCATTTCAAACATGTTTTAAGTATGTTTTATCGTGATTATGCATATCTCACAAACTCGGTACATCCTATAGTACTAACACATATTTTACACTGCATCCTCTTGATGATATAGACCCAGGTTTCCTCCCTCAGGCACGTGGATAGAGAATGCAGGCCATTCCAGTCAGTGTTGGTGAGTCCTCATTGTTCGAGGGCTAGTTATGATCCTAGTTATTATGGTTGTTTACTTTCATACTTTGAGTTAGCTAGGGTCTTGTCCTAGCAACTACTTATGTCATGTGAAGAGGCTTTTCAGACATAGACAGTAGTCTCTCTTTCGAATTATGTTTCATCTTGACTTTATCATTTATGGATTTAGTTTTCTAGCTTCCTATTTATGCTTTCGCTATGTTATCTTACGAATACCTGAGTTACACTATGAACAAGGGTTAGCTTGGGGCAATTGCGGTCCCGAGTCCCGTGTTACATCTAAGGGGTAGCCTCTGGGTGTGACAAACTTGGTATCAGAGCCTCAGGTTCAAGAGTCCTAAGGTGTCTTAAAGGGGCATCGAGTAAAGCCGCTTTCATGTGTGTGAAGCGCGCCACACTTGTGAGAGATAAGCTATGAGATGTCTTAGGAAAAACTTCACTTCTTTCTTGATCAATATCGTGCGATAGAGTTTAACTCTATTAACCCTCTAATCCATTCTTTATGCATTTCCGATTATGCCTCCTCACTGTGCCATGCCTCACCGAGCCACTCGAAATGTTGACCCTCAGATTCCAGACCTCGAGGTCACAAATGCCGAGTTAAGAAATGTTATTCATATTTGTGATGACCTTTTCGGTCATCTTCGCATTTACGCATTCATTGTACTGTTAGAGCTTTATTGTGGTGGCCCTGAGTTATTTATGGTTTGCTGGGACCGGTATTTTGGTTCCCTGGTCGTTCTTTTTTTTGTTTTACCCTTTTTCATTTTTTAGAGCTTTAACTTAGAATATCGTTGACTTTAGTCATCATTCTTAGATAACGTGCGCAAAATTGAATTCTGACAGTTCTACTAGCTCCGAAGCATTGATTTTGGTCTATTTGGACCATTAGTTGAGGCCTGAGAACTCCCGATATGGGTTTTGTGTCATTTTCTCTATTTTCAGGCCATTGAGAGTTGAAAGTGTAACTTTGGGTGACTTTTGATGATCGGAGTGTTGATTCAAAATCTGATGATTCCATCAGCTCCAGAATAATGAGTTTGGATTAGGTAGGTGGTTGGTTCGGGTTCCGGGTGAGCCGGGCTCATTTCTAGACTTTGTGTTCTTATTATTTAGTGTTGACTTGGGTCAACATTTCTCCGAAACAACCTCTTATAGAAGTGTTGTTGATTTTGTTGAGTCCGAAACATCATTTTCACTTTGTTAACATTATTGGGTTTTGGATATCGGTTTCCGATTGTGCCCGGAATGCCCCATGGAGTTTAAAAAAAGTTGTAGATTTTAAGTGCAGGCCAAGCCTTCAGCGTAATCATGCTAGGGCAAGCATGATCGCACCTCAGCGCCTGCAGCCGGCCAGTGCGATGGCGCCTTTTAGGCGCAATGGTGTAGGCCTAGCTCGATAGTGCTGACAAGCGACCATCAATTATATATTTCATCTTAGTTCAATTTTCCAGCCACCATTTCCCTCAACCTTTCTACCTCTAAAACTCATATACTCTCCACTAAATTGCTCCATATAATTCCTAGCCTTGGGGAAATCATTTGGTCATCGTCTAGTGATTCTCCGATTATTGGTAAGTTTCTTCCCCAACATGCTTTTCCTTTTGTTTTCTTGAAAAAACCACCATTGTTGCTCATACCCAAAGGTTTGAATTTGTGGTGGATTCTGCCTCCTAGCTTTTGCATGTTTGTGGGTTTGAACAATTCTCCGTCTTGGTTAAATTCAAGCTTCTTGGTAGGTAATTCTTGCCTAAATCCTGGTTTCCCTTCCTTAAATCCTTAAAGCGGGTTCTCGATTATTAGGGGTTGTTTTAGCCAGAAATTGTTGCCCAATTTCCTTGATTTTTTGGGCATGTACTCTTATGGTCTCGGTGATCATGTTGTGCACTCTCGTTTTTGGTTTCAGGTTGTAGGGCCCAGGGCCCGCCATTAACCTGAATTTTGGCCCGACTATTATCATAGCAATATGGGTATCGTTAGACTCACCTTGATGTATTATTTATGTTTTTGATAGTTTAATTATTATTCAGGAGATCTCGGAGCAATTCAGGCTTGGACATTATTGTTCGGGTAGCTTGTCATCGGACGATAGGTAGGTTACAGTCTAAGCTCCCTAGACTTAGCATATATCAGATAAAATTGTACTAACTAGAATCATTGGGTTGGTACCACAGACCTTGACTGCTTTATTCATGTCCGCCTACCTTTCTTTCTCCGATATTTGTAGTACTTGCGTGATACATTTTATTCACCCTTGTGGTCCTGTGAGGCCTTGTTGACTCTGGAATGTAGAAGATGGGTTATTGGGAATGTTCGCGAGTCCCGTACATAAAAATATCCTTCTTGGATAGTTATGCTTGCTGAGTAGTTCTGGGCCTTTGCATGGCCGATATGTCAATTGTGAGCTGTTGGACGGCTATTTGTGTTGGATCATATCATTTCCACGCATATAAAGAGGAATTATCCACGTTTTACTATGGTTTTGGCTTCCAGCCTACTGGAATTGTTTTCTAAACTTTGCATGCGCCCGGAGGCCCATTTTCGATGGAAATGAATTGGAAATGGTTTGACTTAACTTGTTGATTATCCTGGGGTAAAAGAAAGTTAAATTGTGATTTCTATCACCAGTTTTACTATTAATGCTAGACTCGGCAGGGCTGGGGTGCTAGTTGAGTTTTCTTATTAAATTGGGATAATATTAGCCCCAGTTGGATCGAGCACCTGAGATGACTTTCTACTGTTTAGACTCGGTTATGCTCGGGAACCCTTGGAGGAGTTTTTGAGACATTTTTCCCACTACTTTAGTCTTGGATAGGGTTTAGGCATGCATATTAGAGACTGGTTCTGTATCTTTAACCCGGACTTGCTTTTGGATGACATGTTTTGATATTGAGTTTATGTATGAGGTCTGGGACCTCCATGGACCTTTCCATTCTAGACTTGGGGTCTAGGGCTGCGTGTGCCGGAGGGAGGGTATAAGGTAGAGTAGAGGTATACGGGCAATGTCCTTCCATGGAACATATCTTCTTTTCCCGATCGGCACTGGAGGGGTACATACAGAGTTAACAATTTACCTTGAGATCTTCATGCATCATATAATTCATTGTTTGAGGCTCCACCCTTGTTTGCTATTTGTTGAGTGTACGCTCTGGTTGTATGGGAGGTCGGAGGGTTTGTTTTCACTTGTTTGCATTCCTTAGTTGTATGGGCCACCGTGGGACTGTAGGTAGACTCTTGTTACTTTATCACGATGTTATCCCCTGTTATGGTTATATTTATAAAATTATATACTGATAAGTTGTTACTTGTTGGATTGAGATTGGTATGATTAGTTGGGTTATTGATTCATGATTCCGAGCATGTCTATCTTTACTCTCCTCTTCCTTTCTTTGTACTTGAGGTTACCGGTATACCGTCCACTTCTAAAACTTATTATGTATATACTATTAATGCAAGGATCCCAAGTGCGTCATTTCGTAGTTTCACTTGTGCCTGTTGTGTATATATTCTACTTGCTAGCCTTGTGTGTTATTTATGTTGTCTTCCCTCTAGGCTAGTTCCTGTGTGAATTTTTCATTCAATTTTGTGACTGTGTTTTTTCTATTCTGTATGTTACTATGATTTTATCTTATATGTGCCCAGTCAGCCTATGATACTTACTGGGTACCTTATGCTTCACATTTGGTGCTCATACTACACTCTGCATCTTCTGGTGCAGATCCTAGTGTGGGCCCTCACTGTTATCTCATTGGAGACTCATACGAGGATATGTTTTTTTGATATTCTGGACTGAGGGTGAGCTCTTGGCACCAGAGCTTAGATTTTAGATTATCTTTCTATTATATACTTTATTTCTACTCGGAGACAACTTTGTATATATTGTTTTGGACCCTTTGTACTCCTTATGTAGATCCAACTCTTATACGCTATGATACTAGGTTTTGGGTTTGGTTTAGCTTCCGCATTTGTTCCCTCACTTCTACTTATTAAATTGTTCTTCTGTTCTAGTTGATGGAATGTGGCCCATTACTAACTGTTATGGGTTATAGGGATTGGTTCGTGATGTGCTGGGATTCTACGGAACATTTGACGCCTTTAACTAAGAATACTCGGGAGTTTTCAAGCAACTTTTGTGGGTTTTGATGTTTTATTGTTATATTTGCAGGAAATGGAGCTAGAGATGGAAACAGAAGAAAAATGGTTCAAAAACCTCAACTGGTTAAGCCGATGGCTGGCATGACTGACCGTCACACCTGTGACTGGCAGTCAGCCAGGACGAGACAATAATTCATCGAGCACTACCTAGGAGTGACGGCCGTCTGACGGCCCGTCACTGACCTGATGGACCATCACCCATGCCACCAAGATAAAATAAAGAAAAACACTGTAAGTCGTCACTGGGCGGACGACTTACCAGAATTTACCAGCAAGTCATCACAGGCTCGACGATTTACCAGAATTTACCAGCAAGTCATCACAGGCCCGAGACTTACTAGAAAAAATTCCTAGGAGCTCACTGTTTAGCTATGACGGCTCAAGTGATGGCCCGTCACATGCGTGACGGTCCGTCAGGCGACCCGTCAATGCGACGCGGGATTCTGAAAATTCTATTTTTGGACTTTATTTCCTGGACTACTATAAATACCCTGTGTTAGGGTTATTTTATGATTCATGACCCAAGATTTCTAGAGACTATTTTGAGCTACTTTTTGAGAGGAAAAATACGACATACACGTTTCTTTCTTCTTCTTCGATTACTCTTGGGATTTTTGGCTGCTTGTTCTTGGATAATTGAAGTAAATTTCATACTATTTGTAAGAATCCTTCTCTTATTATGAATATGATTTTTTTCCATTTCTTTAATAGCATGAGTAGCTAATTTTCCACAATTAGGGTTGTGGGAGCCATGGCAAAAGTAACAATATAGATTTCGGGTAGTGTAGGGTTCATTTTATATGTTGTCATGTTATTAATCATTCGTTATTTACGTTTTCTTATGGTTGCAAACATTAGAACATACCTAGGTTTGATTTGCTTGAACAAAGAGATTAAAATCGGGAAATTTGATTAACTATGAGGATTCGAGACTACTAAATCTCGTCTTATGATTAATGCTGTAACTAGATTAATCTACTTGATGTTTAGGATTGAAATAAGAAATTTCACCTTTTCAAGTTCGAGAGAATTGAAAAGGAAATTCATCTATTTGGTTGAGAAACGTTTAGACGATACCATTAATTCAATTACATCGTGATATAAATATATATAGAACCCGATCGAACTCCAACTCGTGATTGTTTAAGAATCCATGGTGAACACATCCCTAGTTCGCCTCTCATATTTATTATTACTCGTTGAAACTCGTAAATTATTATTTGCATTGTTCAAATATTGATCACACAACCCCCCCCCATTTACCGAAAACTATTGATTACAACTCAACTAAGTCACTAACGACTTAATTTGCACCTTATTCCCTGTGGGATCGACCCCAACCTTAGTTGGGTTCTATATTTGACAACGACCGCTTATGCCTCTTAATTGAAGTGTAATTTAGGCGTACTAAATTTTGGCGCCGTTGCCGGGGAATACAGTTGTTTATTAAGTCCGGTGTGTTTATTTGACTCTTAGTCATACTTTCCTGCTTTTACTTTTATTTGTTGTTTTTGTTTGTTACAGGGTACAGAGTTGTGCATTCCAAGTACCCGACGCTCGGGTGAACCAATATTACCCTACGACCCCGAGCTCGCAAGAATGCTAAGGCAAACCATGAATGTACAACAACAGGAGGCAGCAAGGCTCGCTGCAGAACTGCAGGCTCAACAGGCTCAACATCACTTGAATGTTGAGGATATAGAGGATGATATTGCATTAGATGGAGTTGGTGCTACGGGCGCCATTGTTCTTCCTCTGCTAGCGCCCGGGGCCAAGTTCAACATTACGAGCACAATGATTCAGTTGTTGAATTTGAGAGGGGTGTTTCGTGGTGTGGCTGGTGATGACCCAAACTGACACTTGATGAATTTTGTGGTATCTGCAAGTCGTTCGAATTGCCTGGAGTAAGTCAGACAGCGATCAGGCTCAGGTTGTTTCCGTTGTCTCTGTCTGATGAGGCAGCATTATGGTTGACAGAGCTAACCCCCTACTATATCACAACCTGGGGAGAGTTGAAAGGAGCTTTCCTAGAAAGGTTTTTTCCTCCCTCTAGGATGATACAGTTGAGGGATGAAATTAGCAACTTCTCACAACAAACTCATGAGGATTTACATGAGACTTGGTTGCGGTTCAAGAAGAAGCTGACACAATGCCCGAACCATCAGTTGACCGATAATTTCCTAATGCAAACATTCTATAGGGCACTGAATTTGGCTACCAAGCCGACACTGGATAATGCAGCAGGTGGAGCGTTTATGGGTCTTACCTTTATCGATGCCACAACTATTTTGGACCGGCTCACTAAAACCAACAGGGCCTAGCATACGCGGGATACAGAGGTGGCTGCTAGCACTTATGAAGTCAGTATGTCAGCGGAACATCGCAGGAAAGACGAAGAGTGCGACCAAGATATGGCCCATCTGAAAATGCAAATGGACCTACTGACAAAACATTTACTGTCAGGAGGTATGGAGAAACTGAAAGTTGTGGGTTCCCAAGGTAGAGCAATAGAGTTTGAATCTGATGAGGAGGCTAATTATTTGGGGGGTTTCCAGGCCAATGGCCAGGGAAACCAAGGTCGAAACTATCAGAAGGACAACTACTATGAAAAAGCTGGCTACAAAGATCGTGATCAGGGGATCTGGAAGAATAAAACTGATAGAGGTGGGTTGTATGTACCACCTGGTAATCGGGAAAGAGCTAGCAACGAGACAGGGACGTCCAAATTGGAAAATATGATGGCGAAGATATTGTTGAAGGTGGAATCTACTGACTCCGGGGTAAAGGAGATGAGGACTGAATTATCAGCAATAAGTCAGGTAGTGGATTCACATTCCACCTCAATCAAGCAATTAGAGCAGCAATTGAGTCAAATTTCGGCGTCTCTAAATCAAAGGAAGACAGGTACCTTGCCGATTGACACCATTAAAAACCTAAGGAATGATGGTAGTTGTATGGAGATCACTACGAGAAGCGGTAAAATATTATCGGAATCACATCCGGTAATTCAGACTCAAAAAGGTGATATTGCGGATGAAAATGTGGTAGAGGATGCTACTCAAGTGCTCACGGATAAAAGCAAGGAAGTTGAAAAACTTCCAACTATGATGCCTCGGCCACCGCCTCCTTTCCCACAACGGTTGAAGAAGAAAGTGAAAGATAGCAAGTTCCAAAATTTCATGACCATGCTCAAGCATATATCAGTAAACATCCCACTGGTGGACACTCTTGAACAAATGCCCGGATATGCCAAGTTCATAAAGGACTTGATTACCAAGAAGAGGTCAGTGAGCTTTGAACCAGAAGATAACCTCCACCACTGCAGTGCTATTTCTTCAAGATCGTTAGTGGAAAAGAAGGAAGATCCAGGTGCTTTTACTGTTCCCTGTACTATTGGGAAATTCAACTTTGAAAAAGCCTTATGTGATCTTGGTGCTATCATCAACTTGATGCCACTAGCAGTCTATAAAAAACTGGGTTTGGGAGCTCCCAAACCAACTACCATGAGGGTGTTAATGGCTGACCGTTCAATAAAGCGACCGGTGGGAATATTGTCTGATGTGCTGGTAAAGGTTGGTAAGTTTATATTCCCAGCTGACTTTGTAATTTTAGATTGCGAAGTGGAATTTGAAGTTCCCATAATCTTGGGACGACCATTTTTAGCCACTGCAAGAGTGTTGGTCGACATGGAAAGAAACGAACTGACATTCAGATTAAATAATGAATTGGTCAAGTTTGATGCGTGTAAATTGATGAAGCCACTAAGAGACATGAGGGTGGTCTCGGTTATCAATGTTATTGATGAAGCCCCTATGGATGTGCATATTGAGGAGAAGGGTTTTGTTGAGATCGTAGCTGTTATGAGAATAGGATTGGGATCGCAAGAAGAGAAACCTATAGAGGAAGGCGGTGATAATAAATCAAGGAAAAGAAAACACCGCAAGAGAACCAACAAAGAAAAAGAGTTAGAAAGAGTAAAGAAGTTGTCTCGACTAGCTGAGGATCCGAGAAAAGAGAAAGTTGGAGCTCAACAGTATGATGTCTCCTGCACCTATTCCAGCGATTGCTCCTGCTTTGGAGACCCTGGCGGTCTCCAACATCATGCCAGACTCTGAGTCCTATGGGCTTCAAAGGTATTCCTTGCTCTCACAGTTTTAGCTTTCACATGTATGCATTAGGAACAATGCATGAGTCTAAGTTGAGGGTGTTGGGATACCTGTGAGTCTTTCACCAACGAGGGTTTTTGTTGCCGTATTTCTTTTCCCTCCGGTGTGCTATCTAGTAAAATCGGCATGTTAAGGTTGTGTTGTGATGTCTATAGCAAGCATGGCTTTTTGAAAGTTGAACTAAAAGGACCCCCTCTGAAAAAGTTGATTTTGTATTTATGTTTGAAACGATTGACTATTCTGGATCCTTGAATGTCATTGTGTGGTTGTGATTGTAATAATTATGCTTAAGCCGAGCTGATGTTTTGATAGTTGGTAGTGGTATGGTTTCTTGGTGCCAAGTGTGTGTGAGCTTATTGATATAAACTCTTACTCTGTGCATGCATCTAGAACTTGCCCGGTCTATTTTGTGAAGCTTGAAGTTGGTTGCTTAGGAAAGGATCACAGGCCCTTTGTGTGCAGTCCACTTAGCCTATAAGACCGTCCAAATGCAAATAATCCCTTTGATCCCTGTTTGAGCCATAATTGACCCTATTCTTTCAATAACCTGTCACCGTTTCTTTTTAACTTTGAATCCCTATTTTGGCCCTGGTCCTTCCTTGGACATCGTGCACCTCAACTTAGGCAATCAACTTAAGTTGAGAGGGGCTACTATAGAGGTAAATGATAAGAAAAATAGGATGGATAATATTTGTTGTGGATAGAATGAAAATTTCAGGTGTGTGCCTAAGAAAAGAAAGAAAAAGAAACGAAAAAGAAATGAAAAAAAAAATGTCAAAATAAAGAGGTCGCACCTGTAGCTAGAAAGAAGGGAATAAAAAGGTGAATAAGGATGGACGATGTAAAGTTAAGTGAAAATAGTAGATCGGTGATTCCAAGGAGAGCTTAGTCACTAACCCCTAAATGTATCCTACCTGCACCCAAAGCCTCATTAAAAGCCAAAACAAGTCTTGTTGTGATTCCTGAGCGGCTTTCTGAAAATCTGAAATAGGATAGCAAGGGCAAGCTTATGGCATCGCATGTGCATTATTTGAAATCATTTGTGAGTGTGAGCGCCTTACCTAGTCCTAAATCTTGTGTGTGGGACTTCTTTGTGGTGAGGGCACCGAGATTTCTGTATTATCTATTAACTGTTGGGATAGCTGTTGTGTGTGTATGTAGAATATTCTATCATATCGGAATGACATGTTTGGATCTTTGCAAGTTAGGGTTTCATACATTTGTGTGCTACAGGGGCTTGATTTAAATTTAATAAACTGTTGAGTGGCCATGATTTGCCAGAGATGTGTGTTTGTATTCTTAGTTGAGTCGTCATTTTGTTTTTGGTGTCATGTTGCTTGAGGACAAGCGAACGTTTTAAGTTGAGGGTGTTGATGTGCCGGGATTCTACGGAACATTTGACGCCTTTAACTAAGAATACTCGGGAGTTTTCAAGCAAGTTTTGTGGGTTTTGATGTTTTATTGTTATATTTGCAGGAAATGGAGCTAGAAATGGAAACAAAAGAAAAATGGTTCAAAAACCTCAACAGGTTAAGCCTGACGGCTGGCATGACTGACCGTCACACCTGTGACTGGCCGTCAGCCAGGCCGCCAGGACGAGACAACAATTCATCGAGCACTGCGTAAGAGTGACGGCCCGTCACTGACCTGACGGACCGTCACCCATGCCACCAAGATAAAACAAAGAAAAACACTGTAAGTCATCACTGGGCGGACGGCTTACCAGAATTTACCAGCAAGTCGTCACAGGCCCGATGACTTACCAGAATTTACCAGCAAGTCGTCACAGGCCGGACGACTTACCAGAAAAATTGCCTAGGAGCTTACTGTTTAGCTGTGACGGCTCAAGTGATGGCCCTTCATATGCGTGACGGTCCGTCAGGCGACCCTTCAACGCGACGCGGGATTCTGAAAATTCTATTTTTGGACTTTATTTCCTGGACTACTATAAAATACCCCGTGTTAGGGTTATTTTATGATTGATTACCCAAGATTTCTAGAGACTATTTTGAGCGACTTTTTGAGAGGAAAACTACGACATACACGTTTCTTTCTTCTTCTTCGATTACTCTTGGGATTTTTGGCTGATTGTTCTTGGATAATTGAAGTAAATTTCATACTATTTGTAAGAATTCTTCTCTTATTATGAATATGATTTTCTTCTATTTCTTTAATAGCATGAGTAGCTAATTTTCCACAACTAAGGTTGTGGGAGCCATGGCAAAAGTAACAATATAGATTCCGGGTAGTGTAGGGTTCAATTTATATGTTGTCACGTTGTTAATCATTCGTTATTTACGTTTTCTAATGGTTGCAAACATTAGAACATACCTAGGTTTGATTTTTTTTTACAAAGAGATTAAAATCGGGAAATTTGATTAACTATGAGGATTCGAGACTACCAACTCTCGTCTTATGATTAATGCTGTAACTAAATTAATCTACTTGATGTTTAGGATTGAAATAAGAAATTTCACCTTTTCAAGTTCGAGAGAATTGAAAAGGAAATTCGTCTATTTGGTTAAGAAACGTTTAGACGATACCATTAATTCAATCACATCGTGATATACATATAGATAGAACCCGATCGAACTCCAACTCGTGATTGTTTATGAAGCCATTGTGAACACATCCCTAGTTCGCCTCTCATATTGATTATTACTGGTTGAAACTCGTAAATTATTATTTGCATTGTTCAAATATTGATCACACAAACCCCCCCCCATTTACCGGAAACTATTGATTACTAGTCAACTAAGTCACTAACGACTTAATTTGCACCTTATTCCTTGTGGGATCGACCCCAACCTTTGTTGGGTTCTATATTTGACAGCGACCGCTTATGCCTCTTAATTGAAGTGTAATTTTGGCGTACCAGTTCGCCTACTGTGGGGTTGCAGGTGCCATCATGACCAATAAATCGGGTTGTGATAACTTGTTATCTGAGCCCTAGGTTTATTGGTGTCATCAGTATAGGATCCAATGTCTAGTAGTGTCCTGTGGATGGGTGCAGAGACGTTCGTACTCAATATTTAGGAGGCTATAGCGACATCTTAGGAAAATTAACCTTTTTTTTTCTCTCTTGTGCATAGTCTCCTTAAAAGTTTCTGGAAATTTCACTTACTCTGGTTCACTCTTCCGAAGATGGTTCATATGAGATCTTCAACTCCTTGCAGAGGAGAGCCTCCTGCCCTTGCATATCCGACTCCAGCTTGGGGTTGGGGTGGCCGCAAGGTTAGAGGTAGGGGTCGTGGACACCTCAGAGCAGCAACACATGCTAGAGCTGCTAAAGTTGAGGTAGAGCTCAAATATGACTATGAGCCCGAGTTTGTTCCTGAGCAGCAGCACGTAGACCTGGGGGCAGCCAAGGTGCCACCAGTTCCAGCACCAGTTTCTGTGCCAGCTTCATCCCCAGCTCACTCTTCAGATATTAGGGGCTTATTTCTTCAACTTCTGGGTATGATTGGGGAGACACCTTTCAAGGTAGCACCTACTCCCGCTTAGGGGGCAGTCCTGGGTGTTCAGAGTTAAGGAGCATAACCTGCTACTGTGGCTCCTTGTTCCGAGGTTATTCCCATTCCTTCAGTTGCACAGCCTCTTGATCCTCCTGACCCAGCTATGACAAATGGGGAGAAGAAGGCCTTGGGTAGATTTTTGAGGTTGGCACCACCTAGATTTATTAGTACGCCGAGTCAGGACCGACATGATTTTATTACTTCCTGTGAGGAGATGTTGCATCATTTGGGGTTGTTGGATACTCACAGGGTTGACTATACTACTTATAAGCTGGAGTGTCCAGCAAAGTTATGGTGGAGGGCACAGGCTGCCATCAGACCTTTTACATCACCTCTCTTGACTTGGTCTGAGTTCTATGAGGCCTTCATGGAAAAATTATTCCCACAGAGTGACAGGGAGCATCGTAGAAATGAGTTCACTAGACTTGATAAGGATTTTATGACTATATCAGAGAACGAGACCCATTTCTATCATCTTTCTCTATTTGGAGCCATGATTATGCCTACTTAGGCTGACAGGGTCCCGTATATTTGTCTGGGGACTAAGGAGAGAGTTTAGAGAGCCTGCAGAAATATTGGTTGCGAGTGGTCACTCATTCCTGGCTATTGCAGACTATGTCTGCACTGTAAAGGATTCGCGTTGCCATGACCCCAAGGCCAGAGATAAGAGTCCTTGACACTAGGGTGGATATAGTGGTTCCCTATATGGTGATAGAGGTTCAGGCCAATGGGGTGGGGGTTATCAGCCACAGCAGCACCAGGGTCAGTCCAGCCGACCGGTTAGGCTTCACTTCAGACATTCGATAGTACTCAGTTTGAGCAGGGTCAGAGTAGCCATCAAGGCTACAACGATTAGTCTTTGAAGGGTACAACTTGTAGGGTATCAGGCCACGGTGTCCATACAGGTTTTGCTGGTTCATCCCAACCGAGTAGGTCGTTAGGGGCTTGTTTCACCTGTGGTATTATTTGTCATTTTGCTACAGATTACCCCAGTAGGGCGCAGTTCAACTAGCCGCTCTACTGGCTTAGCCTATTCTCTCAGTTCAGCCATCGGCTCGAGGAGGTGGTGGTTAAGGTAGAGGTGGTTCTCCACGTGGCAGAGCAGGTGGTAGGGATGACAGTCAGGCAGGTGGAGGTTGTCGTCAGTTCTATGCGGTCCCTGGGAGACCGGAGGTCGAGGCATCGGATGCTGTGATTACAGGTATAATTTATGTCTGCCATCAGTCTGCTACAACTTTATTTGATCCTAAGTCCACTTGTTCTTATGTATCTGCCTAGTTTCTACCTTGTTTGGGGTTTGCTAGTGAGCAATTATCTGTTCCTATTTCTGTTTCTACCCCAGTAGGAGATGTTTTAGTAGTGGATCGGATTGTGAGATCTTGTATGATATATGTTGGTGATTTAGAGACTTAGGGTGATTTGATGATATTGACATGTTAGATTTTGATGTGATACTGGGCATGGACTGGTTATCCCCTCACCATGCGATTTTGGATTGTTATGCCAAGACCGTTACCATCATCGTGCTCGGTTTATCCTTGGTTGTGTGGGAGGGTTCTTTTATCCCTGCACTATCTTGGATCACCTCTTGTCTTTGACCTAGGAAGTTGATTTCCCGTGGGTATTTAGCTTATCTAGTATATGTCCGGGATATTAGTGTTGACCCTTCATCTCCTGAGCCAGTTTCTGTGGTTAGAGACTTCCTAGATGTATTTCTTATAGACCTGCCAGGCCTTCCACCTGAGAGAGACATTGATTTTGCCATTGAGTTAAATCCAGGAACCAGGCCCATTTTATTCCTCCCTACCGTATGGCTCCTGCTTAGTTGAGAGAGCTTAAGGAGCAGCTCCAATATTTGTTAGCTAAAGGGTTCATTAGACTGAGTATGTCTCCTTGGGTTGCTCCTGTCCTCTTCATGAAGAAGAAGGATTGGTCGATGTGGATGTGTATTGACTATCGGTCGTTGAATAAGGTGACAGTGAATAATAGGTATCTAATGCCCAGGATTTAAGACTTATTTAATCAACTTCAGGATTCCGCCATGTTTTTGAAGATTTATTTGAGGTCCAGCTAGTTGAGGATTACGGTGGAGGACATCCTAAGATAGCATTCAGAACACGTTATGGCAGCTATGAGTTCCTGGTGATGTGTTTTGGGTTGACTAAGAGTTCCTGGTGATGTGTTTTGGGTTAACTAATGCCCCCGCAGCCTTCATGGATTTGATATATAGGGTGCTTAGCCCATACTTGGATATGTTCGTGATAGTATTCATTGATGACATTATTAAATACTCGAGGAGTAGGGACGAGTATGATCATCCCTTGAGGACTGTACGTCAGACTTTGAGAGATCATCGGCTTTATGCCAAAATCTCAAATGTGAGTTTTGGCTTGAGTAAGTTACATTCCTAGGACACGTGGTGTCTGAGGATGGGATTAGGTTTGATCCGGCTAAGATTTCTGTGATTAGTGATTGGCCTAGACCTACTACTCCCACTGAGGTTCGCAGCTTTATTGGTTTAGCCAAGTACTACACAAGGTTTATTGAGGGATTTTTTTCCATAGCAGCACCCTTGACTATGTTGACTAGGAAGGATTTTCCATTTCAGTGGTCAGATCAGTGTGAGGATAGCTTCTAGAGGCTTAAGGCCTTATTGACTTCAGCTCCAGTTTTTACTTTGCCAGTTGAAGGTCAGAGTTTTTCCGTGTATTGTGATGCTTTAGGGGTTTGTATTGGTTGTGTGTTGATGCCGCACGGTCGAGTGATAGCATATGCATCCAGACAGTTGAAGGTTCACGAGTGCAACTACCCCACTCATGAAATGGAATTGGCGGCGGTAGTCTTCACACTAAAGATATGGAGGAACTACTTTTATGGAGTCCATTGTGAGATATTCACCGATCACCATGTACATTACGAGTCCGTGAGAGATAAACTCGAGGCAGAGGAGATGTTGAGCTACTGAAGAACTACAATTTCACCATTCTATATCATTCGGGCAAGGCAAATGTGGTATTGGATTCCTTGAGTCGGAAGGCAGTAAGTATGGGAAGCCTAGCTTCACTATAAGTTTCTGAGTGACCGTTGGCCTTGGACATCCAATACTTGGCTAACCGATTGGTTAGGCTTGACTTGTTGGATCCTAGCAGAGTTCTTGCCAGTGTTGAGGTCCATTCTACACTAGTTGATCAGTTCCAGAGCCGATAGTTTGAGGATTAGAGTTTGTGTGACCTTTGTGATCATGTAGTTCAGGGTGAGGCCAGCCGGTCTACTTTGGGTGCTGATGGTATTTTGAGGTTTGATAGTCACCTTTATGTTCCGATGGTTGGAGGTTTGATTCAGTTGATACTCTATGTGGCACATTGTTCTAGATACTCCATTCACCCTGGTCCGGCAAAGATATATAGAGATTTGAGATAGCTTTACTGGTGTTGTTGTATGAAGCGGGACATAGCAAAGTTTGTATCTTGGTGCTTGAACTGTCAGCAGGTGAAGTTCGAGCACATAAGACCGGGTGGCTTGATGCAGCAAATTCCCATTCCTGAGTCGAAGTAGGAAGGTATTACCATAGACTGCGTTGTTGGTTTGCTTCGTACTTCTCAAGGGTTTGATTCCATTTGGGTGATCATTGACAGGCTAACTAAGTCAGCACATTTCTTGTCAGTTCAGACTTCTTATGGTGAAGAGAGGTTAGCCAAGATCTATATTTAGGAGGTTATTCGATTGCACAGTGATACGATATCGCCTGGCACAACTCCTACGAGGCCATTCACTAGGAGCCAAGCCAAAGAACTCCAAGCCTTACAAGCTCTATTCATGAAGAAAGAGGCATTGGAGACCATTGAAGAGCGTAGATCAAGGATCTACAACTTATAGATGATTGCATGGGAAGATGATCCTGTCAGTGGATCATCTTGAAGGTGCGACACGTACTCCTTGTGGTGCTAAACGCATACCCCATCGAACAAGACTGCAGAGAAGCTTCTGATTGAAGTGGTGCAAAGTATTGTGCGACCCACACTCCCTGTAGTGCTAAACACACACCAAATGCACATCAAGTTCGTTGGACCCATATTGGGCTATCTTTCAAGGTCACTTTTGGGCCTTTATGTAATAGCTATAAATAGGGGTTTCCTTCCCTTATCTAAGCATATTTTGATGAATATTGAAATGCTTTGAAAGCTTCTAGTTGATACTCTAGTTTGTAGTCTTGGGTGGATTCCCAATCTAGTTCTCTAGTTGTAGAAATCTATTGGGTGGATTCCTAATAGGTAGTTGAGTGATTAGGGGTGGATTCCTTTGATTGCTTGTTAACTTCTTTGCGTTATTAATCATAGAGTCCTCCATTTGTGGATTCATTTATTTGTATCTTTATTTGATTGAGAAATTATTGTTTGTTAATTATGTTCAATTGGGAGGTGAGGGTATAAAGTATCTTGGTGCCCATAATATTAATTAATTGGCTTTAATTCACATATCTTTTGCTTATTTAATTTCTACATGTGAATTTTGATTAGTCTCCCTAATCGAGAACTTATCATTTGGTATCAGAGCTTAGGATAAAAAGTTGTTCCCACAATTATTAATTCTAGGTTCATAAATTTGAAATTTGAAAAAAATAGTGAGAAAAACATTTTTAGAAAAATTTGCAAAAAAATTGTTTGATCTAGTGTTTTGTTTAAAAATCTGATACTAGATTTGTGTTCTCTAGTATCAATTGAGTCTAGATCGGAGATTTGAACTTATTTGGAGTTGAATTGAAGAATTCACCATTGTTGGGTGAAGAAGCTTGAAGAACAAGTTCAAGATCGGGGTTGATTTGAGACTTAAAACCTATTGGGCTTTGATCTCCTAGATAAGGAGCTTGAATCTCAAGTTTGAAGAAATTTGGTTGAGGTTTGAAGGATCTACCATTTTTGAAGTTTGAAGAACTTGAAGAACATAAATTTGAAGTGAATTGGTTCTAATTTGTACCGGGCTTTGTTCTCTATATCGAGGAGAGGCTACGTTTCAAATTTAGAGTCAATCCGAGTTAAATTGAGAGAGTTGCAAATTAGAAATTCATAAGGTGTTCTTGGTGTTCTTCAAGGTGTTGTTGAAGAAGAAGGTGAAATAAAGTTGTTTTATCCAAAAAAGGAGTAAAGCAAAGGGTACTTGTGTTTGTACTAAAAGGTATTTACCAAAAGGGGCAAGGACTAAGAAGGAAAAGGTACAAAAAGCTAAAAAACGAGTACAAACGCAGAGGCTTCAGGTGTTCTGCCTAGTGTTGTGCGAAGTAAAGTGTGACCAGCACTTCCTGTGGTGCGAAACGCACCAGCACTCACACCAGGGGGAATTGTTTTTTGTTTTGTTGTGCGATGCAAGGTGCATTGTGACCTTTAGATAGTGCATTTCGTATATCGCGGTGCACCAACGGACAGTTCCAAATCATATTTGCTCCAACGAATCTCAGGTTTAATCTTCTTCGTTTCCTTTCTTTGATTCTCTTATCATCTAGAAATCTTAAGACTAATTTACGACAAGTATTGTCCTACTTGATTGTAATTAGATCTCTTGCGTCCAATTCATTTTGTACCAATTGTTTGTGAACCTTTTCTCGTTTAAGCAATCGTTGAAAACCTTCTTGTCTCCGTTCGTTTGATTTTGAGTCATCCTTCTTTCGAGAAACAAGAATCCATTCCTCCACAAAGGATAGGTGACTTGTGATTTGGTTGAGTGAAGGTAGTTCACTATCAATCCTTGGAAGACGCTTAGAAGGTAAGTTGAGTGTTCACATATGAGAGGGTGAGGAACCTTTGCTACTAATCTCGTTTGTTGAATTTTGCAGGTACGATGTCAAAAGCAATTGATAGTGCTAATGAGGGACACAAGTCCTTTAACATGGAAGCAACCTTGCCCTCAATCACAATGAAAATGGCAGAAATGAATGGGAAGATAGCGGACTTGGTGGAGGTCTAGCTATCATGAATGGAAGGATGGATCGTATGGAGGATCGGATGGTTATTGTTGAGAGTCCCAACCGAGAGGACTCACCTCAAACTACTCATGGATCAGGAGCAAATAGGAACATGAGTTCCTCAATGACCATTACCCCGAGGCATGCGCGAGAGTTATGCAACCCTCGAAACACCCCAAGCTCCACTCCACATAACCAACAACCTCCTTTCCAAATGTCTAACTATCCGAACAATGTTAGACCAAGTCCCACTCATTCAAATTTCCCGCTATAAGAGGAACGTCCTTTTGTAGCAAACAATTACTGAACTCCACTTTGAAATACATCACATGCTAACTTGCATGTACCACATGTCCAAACCAAAGAGCCTTACCAAGATAGCCATCACAACCCGCTATACGAAGAACGTGAGAAAATGAATGCCAACCGAAACTATGATGGTCCTCAATATGGTGGTCGACAAGGTTATAGTGCACTTAGAGATAGAGTGCAACCCGGAGGTTATGGTCGGAACTAAAGTGCAAGATTGAAAAGGGATGGAGATCGAGGTAAATGGTTTAATGATCCCAATGGTGATCAATATGTGTATCGGGGTGATAGATATGGTGGCCACAATGATGATAGGTATGGCTATCGACAAGGAGATCGTGGTGACCATGAACGGAGTTTAACAACATCAAAGTTACTCTTCCAACCTTCAAAGGTAGTAGTGATCCGAAAGAATTCCTTGAATGGCAGATACAAAGTGAGTGGATATTCCTCACCAACAATATTTCGGATGCCATGAAATCCAAATATGCCCTTACTCAATTTTAGGGATATGCATCCACATGGTGGGAGTCCAAGGTGAGAGAACAAGGACGAGATCTCATTTATGATTTTCCTACGTGGCAAGAGTTGCTAGCCGTTATGGAAGTGAGGTATGTTACACCTACCTATAATCAAGAAGTTCTCAAGAAGGTGTACCTCCTTTGATAAGGTACCAAAAGTGTTGAGGAGTGTTATGAATGGTTCGAAAGTTTGAGATTGAAGTCTAAGCTTGACGAACCGGTATTGAACACGGTGATACAGTTTGTCACCAACTTAAAGAAATACATCTCAAAGGCGATGCGACTCAAACACTATGCTAGCTTGGAGGAAGCCTATCATGATGCTACCAAGGTAGATATTGACTATAAAGAGGAGAAGTCATTCAAAGCCAAGGGTACTACAACTTTCTCGTGGAAAAAAAACAATGACAAGTGGAAGTATTCTACCACTCGGGAGTGCACAAAGGTTAGTGGTCAAGCTACTCAAGCTAAAGTTGATAAGCCAAAGTGGAATGATAAGGCTAAGTAATATAATCAATTCAAACCTATCTTTCCTCGTCCTTCCACGGTTCAATGTTTTAGATGTCAAGGAAGGGGACACATTGCTAGTAAGTTTGTCCCAAACAAAGAACAATTGTGGATTTCAAGGATGGGTACCACACCAAAGAAGGTGAAGAGTGTGGTGAAGAGAGTGGTGATGAAGAACCCAAAGGTGATGAGGATGACACAACTTTGAATGATGATGAGAGGATAGAAGAGAGGCCAAACTTTGCTATGCTTTTGAATGCAAGATTACCTCTAGAGTGTGAAGATGATGAGACATTGCCCTTGAACATGAATTTGTCTTGTGTTGTGAGGCAGATTATGGGAGCTATTGCTGAAGAGGAGCTTGATCAAGGGGAAAATTTATTTCATGCAAGATTCAAGATCACAGACAAGATTTGTGCCTTAATCATTGATAGCGGGAGTTGTACTAATGTTGTGAGTGACACTTTGCTGGAATGAATGCAACATCCCACCAAAAAGCATCCTAGTCCTTACAGTCTCCAATGGCTCAACAAAAGCGGTGAAATGAAGGTCCTCAAGCAAGTAAGTATTAAATTTAGCATTGGTAAATATCAAGATGAGGTTCTTTATGATATTGTACCTATCCTTTCTTGTCATATATTGCTTGGAAGGCCTTGGCAATTTGATAGAGATTTCTTAGATCATGGGAGAACCAACAAGTAATCTTTTGTATTTGGTGGTCAAAAGTTCTCTCTTTCTCTTTTAACTCCCTACAAGTTAGTGAAGATTACCGGATCATGAAAGCTCTGGGAGAAATGAAATTGGTTGAGGTTGTTAGTACAAGCTCTACATGTGTGCATGAAAAGGGAGATGACTTGGCTAAAAAGAAGAACAAAATGTGCATGATAGCTAAGCCAAGAAATTGTTTGAAAGGTGTTGATGAGGAACGCTTTCTAGTGTGCCTTGTCTACAAGGATATTTTGTTGCATGCCAACTAAGATACTAGAACTTTTCCTACTGTAGTATCATCTCTTTTGCAAGAATATGAGGGTTTATTTCCCAAAGAGATGCCCAATGGATTTCCACCCTTGAGAGGTATTGAGCATCAAATTGATTTTGTGCCCAGATCTCAAATTCCAAACCGACCGGCATATAGAAGCAATCAGGAGGAGACTAAGGAGTTACAAAGGCAAAATTTATGAACTCCTTGAAAAGGGACTTGTTAAAAAAAGTCTTAGCCTTTGTGTCGTACTAGTTATCCTTGTTCCCCAAAAGGATAGCACTTGGAGGATGTGTATTGATTGTAGAGCCGTCAACAAAATAATGGTGAAGTATCGAGATCTTATTCCTAAACTTGATGACATGCTTGATGAGCTTTGTGGCTTAAGTGTATCTTCAAAGATTGATCTTCGAAGTGGCTATCACCAAATTCGTATCAACCCAGGTGATGAATGAAAGATGGCCTTCAAAACTAAGTTTGGGTTGTATAAGTGGCTAGTTATTCCTTTTGGCTTGACTAATTCCCCTAGAACTTTCATGAGGTTGATGAACCATGTGTTGAAGCCCTTCATCAATAAGTTTGTTGTCATTTATTTCGATGACATACTTGTCAATAGTAGGACTATCGAGGAGCATGTTGGCCATTTTAGGCAAGTATTTGATGTCCTACTACATGAGAGACTCATTTCAAATCTCAAAAAGTGTTTATTTTGTATGGAGAAGGTGGTATTCTTGGCGTTCATGGTGAGTGCCAATGGTGTAGAAGTGGATGATGAAAAGGTTGAGTTTATTATATCCGGCCAACTCCTACTAATGCAACCAAAGTGAGGAGTTTCCATGGGTTGTAAAGTTTTTATCGACGCTTTGTGAAAGGCTTTAGCACTATTGATTCCCCTCTAACCGAATTGATCAAGAAGGACACACCCTTTATTTGTGGAGATATTCAAGAGAAAGACTTTCAAGAGTTGAAGTCTATGTTGAGCACTTCTCCTTTATTGCAATTATCCGACTTTGATAAAGCTTTTGAAATTAAGTGTGATGTTTTGGGTGTTGGCATTAATGGAGTGTTGATGCAAGAAGGAAAGCCTTTGGCCTACATTAGTGAAAAGCTAAAGGAGCCTCATTGAACTACTCATCATATTATAAAGAGTTATATGCACTTGTGTGGGTGTTGGCTCATTGGCAACACTATCTATGGCACAAAGAGTTTGTGATAAGGACGGATAATGAGTCCTTGAAGCATCTAAAGAGCCAATCAAAGTTGAACAAGCGCCATGCTAAGTGGGTGGAGTTTATTGAAACATTTCCTTATGTGATCCACTACAAGCAAGGGAAAGACAACGTGGTTGCCGATGCTTTTTCTAGAAGGTTCGTATTGGTTAACACCTTGACTTCTAGAATGATTGGTTTTGAAAGCTTAAAGGATTTCTATTCTAAGGACTCCGACTTCAAGGATATTTGTGATTATCTTGCCAAGGAAAGAGTGTGGAACATTTCCAAATGATTGATGGTTATTTTTTCAAGAATGGCAAAGTGTGTGTGCCTATGAGTTCATAGAGGGAGCTCTTTCTCAAAGAAGCTCATAGTGGTGGAATGATGGTACACTTTGGTGTCAACAAAACACTTTACATTCTCATAGAGCAATTCTATTGGCCAAAGATAAGGCATGATGTGGAGAATCTTTATGGACAATGCCTCGATTACAAGCAAGACAAGTCAAAGACTCGGCCCCAAAGTATGTACACACCTCTCCCTACCCCTCTTGGTCCTTGGGTGGACATTTCTATGGATTTTGTGTTGAGACTTCAAAGAACCAAAAGAGGGCATTATAGTATATTTGTGGTAGTGGATCGATTCTCCAAAATGTCTCATTTTATTCCATGCCATAAATATGATGATGCATCTCATGTTGCATCTTTGTTTGTCATTCATGTGCTTAAATTGCATGGAGTACCTCGCACTATTGTTAGTGATAGGGGCTCCATGTTTCTTAGCCATTTTTGGAAGAGTCTATGGGGTACACTTGGTACCAAACTCATGTTTTGTACTTCTTGTCATCCTCAAATGGATGGTCAAACCAAAGTAGTTAATAGTACTCTTGGGAGAATGCTTCATTTCTTGATTAGAGGATCCCCAACTTCTTGGGAGGACCATTTTCCCTTGATTGAATTTACTTACGATCAGTCTCTTCACTTCTCTATTGGCATGACTCCATTTGAAATGTGTTATGGGTTCAACCCATTGATTCCATTATCTTTAACCCCTTTGTCTAGTGATATTATTGTGAGCTTAGATGCAAAGAGAATGGTGAATGAGATGGTAGAGATTCGCACAAATGTAAGGGAGACCATGGAAAAGAACAACTCCATGGTGGCTCTACGAAAAAAATCATGGAAGGAAGAAAGTAATCATTCAACGCAATGATTGGGTTTGGGTTCACTTTCAGATGGAAAGTTTTCCACAACTTTGCAAAGGGAAGTTGAGTCCATGGGGTGATGACCCATACCAAGTGCTTGAAAGGATCAACGATAATGCCTGCAAGATCGATCTACTATGTGAGTATAATGTTCACAATGTTTTCAATATGAGTGATCTATCTTTTTGTGTTATAAGTGAAGCTATGGATTTGAGGATGAATCCTTTTTAAGAAGGGGTGAATGATACGATATCGCCTAGCTCAACCCCTATGAGGCCATTCACTAGGATCCGAGCCAAAGAATTCCAAGCCTTACAAGCTCTATTCATGAAGAAAGAGGCATTGGAGACAATTAAAGAGCGTAAATCAAGGATCTACAACTTATGGATGATTGCATGGGAAGGCGAGGCTGCCAATGGATCGTCTTGAAGGTGTGACACGCACTCTTTGTGGTGCTAAATGCACACCCCATTGCATAAGATTGTAGAGAAACTTCTGTTTGAAGTGGTGCAAAGTACTGTGCGACCCGTACTCCTTGTAGTGCTAAACGCACACCAAACGCACATCAAGAGCGTTGGACCCAGGTTGGGCTATCTTTCAAGGTCACTTTTGGTCCTTTATATAATAGCTATAAATAGGGGTTCCCTTCCCTTTCCTAAGAATATTTTGATGAATATTGAATTGCTTTGAAAGTTTTTAGTTGATACTCTAGTTTATAGTCTTGGGTGAATTCCCAATCTAGTTCTCTAGGTGTAGAAATCTATTAGATGGATTCCTAATAGTCTGTTAGGTGGATTCCTAATAGGTAGTTGAGTTATTAGGGGTGGATTCCTTTGATTGCTTGTTAACTTCTTTGCTTGATTAATCATAGAGTCATCTATTTGTGGATTCATTTGTTTGTCTCTTTGTTTGATTGAAGAGTTATTGTTTGTTAATTAGTTTCAATTGGGAGGTGAGGATATAAAGTCCCTTGTTGCCCATAAACTTGATTAATTGGCTTTAATTCACATATCTTTTGCTTATTTAATTTCCACATTTTTTTTCGATTAGTCTCCCTAATCTAGATCTTATCACACGGGGTCCCACCTTTTATCATTTCAGACCGCGACACTCAGTTCACATCTCAGTTCTGGAGTGCTATACAGAGGGATTTGAGTACAGAGGTTCAACTTAGTACTGCTTTCCACCCTCAGACATATGGCCAGTCTGAGAGGACTATCAATCGCCTGAAGGACATGCTTTAGGCCTGTGTTGTTGACTTTGGAGGTTCATGGGATCAGTTTATGCCTTTGGCAGAGTTTGCTTATAATAATAGCTTCTATTCGAGCATCGAGATGGCACCTTTTGAACCCTTGTATTGTAGGCATTGCAGATCGCCGATTGGATGGTTTGATGGTTTAGAGTCTAGACTACAGAGTACAGATTTTCTTAGATATTCCTTAGATCGAGATCGTTGATTCAGGATAGACTTAGAGCTGCCCAAGTAGGTAGAAGAGCTACGCTGATCGTAGACTTCATGCCTTGGAGTTCAATGTTTATGACTTGGTTTTCCTTCGAGTATCGCCCGTGAAGGGCGTGATGAGATTTGGTCAGCAGGGCAAGCTTAGCCCCAGGTTTATTGGGCCATTTGAGATTCTACAGAGGGTTGGTAGTGTTGCCTAAATCTTAGCTTTGCCTATGATGTTTGCAGTTGTTCATCCAGATTTTCATGTCTCAATGTTGCACCGGTATGTTCCAAATGGGTCTCATATGCTGAATTGAGATTCAGTTCAGTTAGATGAGAGTTTATCGTTTGTTAAGAAGCCAATAGATATTCTAGCCAGAGATATCAGATGATTCAGATCTGGGGAAGATTGTGGTCATGAATGTTCAACGGAGGCATTGTCCGGTCGAGGAGGCTACTTAGGAGACCGAGAGTGAGTTGCGTACTCGGTATTCACAGTTCTTCGAGCCTTCAAGTACTCCCTTCTTCTTGACTTTTAAGGATGAAAGTCTTTTTAGTAATGGATGTTGTGATGACCCTTGCGGTCATCTTCGTGTTTATGCGGTCATTGTATTGTTAGAGCTTTTTTGTAGCAGCCTCGAGTCATTTATGCCTTGCTGGGACCGGTAGTTTGGTGCCCTAGTCATTCGTTTTGTTGGTTTTCCCTTTTTCTTGTTTTAGAGCTTTAACTTAGAATATCATTGACTTTAGTCAACATTCTTATCTAACATGCTCATAATTGAATTCTGACAGTTTTGTTAGCTCTGGAGCATTGAGTTTGGTCTAGTTTGACCTTTAGTTGAGGCCTGAGAACTTTTGGTGTGGGTTTTGTGTTGTTTTCTCTATTTTCAAGACATTTAGAGTTGAAAGTGTAACTTTGGGTGACTTTCAATGATCAGAGTGTCGGATTCAAAATACGACGATTCCATCAGCTCCAGAATGATAAGTTTAGGTTAGGTAGTTGGTTAGTTCGGGTAACGGGTGAGCTGGGCTCATTTCGAGCCTTTGTGTTCTTATTAGTTAGTGTTGACTTGGGTCAATATTTCTCCAAAACAACTTCGTATGGAAGTTTTGTCCATTCCGTTGAGTCCGGAATGTTGTTTCCACTCTGTTAGCATTATTGGTTTTTGGATACCAGTTTCCGATTGTGCCCAGAATTCCCCGTGGAGTTTTAAAAAAGTTGTAGATTTTTAATGCAGGCCAGGCTTTCAGCGCAATTACGCCAGGGCCAGCGCGATAGCGCCTGCAGCCGTTTCCTTGAGCGCGATGGCGCTGGTTTAGCGCGATAGCACTTGCCTGCGACCATCAGCTATATTTCTTGTTAGTTCAATTTTCCAGCCATTTCCCTCAACCTTTCTCACTCTAAAACTCATATACTTTCCACTAAATTTCTCCATATAAGTCCTAGCCTTAGGGAAATCATTTGTTCATCGTCTATTAGTGATTCTCCGATTATTGGTAAGCTTCTTCCCCAACATGATTTTCCTTTTGTTTTCTTAAAAAGTCCACCATTGTTGCTCATACCCAAAGCTTGGAATTTGTGGTTGATTCTGCCTCCTAGCTCTTGCATATTCGTGGGTTTGAAGAATTCTATGTCTTGGCTTAAATTCCAACTTCTTGGTAGGTAATTCTTGCCTAAATCCCGATTTCCCTTCCTTAAATCCTTAAAGCGATTTCTCAATTATTAGGGGTTGTTTTAGCTAGAAATTGTTGCCCAATTTCCTTGATTTTGTCGGGCATATACTTCTATGGTCTCGATGGTCATATTGTGCATTTTTGTTTTCTATTTCGGGTTGCATGGCCCACGGGCCCGCCGATGACCCAAATTTTAGCCCGGCTATTATCATAGCAATATGGGTATCATTAGACTTGCCTTGATCTATTATTTATGTTTTTGATAGTTTGGTTATCATTCGGGATCTCTTGGAGCGATTCAGACTTGGACGTTTTTGTTCGGGTAGCTTGTCATCGGACGACAGGTAGGTTACAGTCTAAACTGCCTAGACTTAGCATATATCGGATAAAATTATAATAGCTGGCATCCTTGTGTTGGATTATTAGGTTGATATCATAGACCTTGACCGCTTTATTCATGTCTGCCTACTTCCCTTCCTCCGATGTTTGTAGTACTTGGGTGATACGTTTAATTCACCCTTGTGGTCCTGTGAGGCCTGTTGACTCTAGAACTTACAAGGTTGGTTATTGGGAATGTCCGCGAGTCCGGAACATAGAAATATCCTTCTAAGCTGGTTATGCTTGCTGAGTAGTTGTGGGCATGTGCAAGGCCGATATGTCGATTATGAGCTGTTGGGCGGCTATTTGTGTGTGATCATATCATTTCCACGCATATAAAGAGGAATTATCCATGTTTTACTACAGTATTGGCTTTGGGCCTACTGGAATTGTTTCTAAACTTTGCATGGCCCTGGGGGCCCATTTTGATGTAAATGAATTGGAAATGGTTTGACTTAACTTGTGGATCTTCTTGGGGTAAAAGAAAGTTAAATTATGATTTCTATCTCCAGTTTTACTATTAACTCTAGAATCGGTAGGGCCGGGGTGCTAGTTGAGTTTTTTTACTAAATTGGGATATTTTATCCTCGGTCGGACCGAGCACCTCAGATGACTTTCTACTGTTTAGACCCGCTTACTCCTGGGAACCCTTGGAGGAATTTTTGAGACATTTTTCCCACTACTTTAGTTCGGGACAGGGTCTGGGCTTGCATATTCGAGACTGGGTCTATATTTTGATCTCGGACTTTCTTCCGAATGACATGTTGCGATACTGAGTTTTAGCATGGGGTCCGGGACCTCCATGAACCTTGTCGTCCCAGACTTGAGGCCTAGGGATGTGTGTGCCGGAGGGAGGGTATGTGGCGAAGTAGAGGTATACGAGTAGTGTCCTTCCATAGAACCTACATGCTGGGCCTGGTCGGCACCGGAGGGGGGTACATACCAAGTTACAATTTCACCATGAGATCTTCATGCATCATATCATGCATTGTTTGAGGCTCCACCCTTGTTTTCTGTTTGTTGAGTGTTTGCTCTGGTTGTATGGGCAGACGGATGGTTTGTTTTCACTTGTTTGCGTTCCTCGGTTGTATGGGTGGCCAGGGGACTGTAGGTAGACATTTGTTACTTTATCATGATGTTATCCCTTGTTATAGTTATACTTATAAGATTATATACGACTAAGTTGTTACTTGTTGGAATGAGATTGGTATGATTAGTTGGGTTATTCTTTCCTATTTCCGAGCATTTCTATCTTTACTCTCCTCTTTCTTCCATTGTACTTGAGGTTACCGGTATACCGTCCACTTCTAAAACTTATTATGTATATACTGTTAATGCAAGCATCCCAGGTGCATCATTTCTTACTTTTACCTGTACATGTTGTGTATATATTCTACTTGCTAGCCTTGTGTGTTGTTTCTGTTGTCTTCCTTCTGGGCTAGTTCCTGTGTGACTTTTTCATAGAATTCTATGACTACTTGTTTTTCTATTATGTCTGTTACTATGATTTTATCTTATTGATAATGCTCAAATCGTTCTTTCAAAGTAGGAGGTCACGGTGATCGTGTAGTCAAAACAAAATTTGTAATTTCGAATGAGTGTCGGGGTCATACGCAAGGGAACAATGTAGTCGCGATAGAACTAACAAAGAATCTAATCAACTTATTGATGTTCAAATAACGAAAAGGGAAAATATATCTAAAAGGGGGGTTTTTACTACAACTAAAAGATAAAGAAAATCAAATAAAAGAAAAATTGATCAATGGCTTTCCTTGCTTTCGTCAAGCAAGGATAACAAGGGAGAATTGGGAGTGAGAATTCAATTCTACAAGACTTGCACCCGGTTGACACCTAGGTAGTCTTTGTCATAAGTATGGTATGCTATCACTCGATCAGCATCCACATTTCCTAATGATTTTGGTTAGAACATCATTCGATGCGATAAACAAGCAACCAATTAACTTGGGGAGGTTGTCTTATTTCTAGCTCGGACCCTTAAATGGGAGACTCCGCAATTGGAGCTATGTCAAGCCTCCAATCTAGATGGATTCCCAAGTTTCCACTATTGAATCTTCCCTAATTTAGGGAAATTCTCTCCCGGGCAATAACCCAAATCAGAAAACTAAGTCAATGTTTGCAACCATTGACTATAAATTCAAGCAATGAAGGATTCAATAGACCCAAATAATCAAACAAGAACAAAATCTATATATTAAATCAATAACCCACAAAGTATTATCTCTAATACAAACCCATAATCTAAAGTCAACAATACACCAAATAAATAGCAATTAAGAACAAGAGTTGAAAATGGAATCTAAAGATTTACAATAAAGAGCATCCAAATCTTAACTCCTATGGTGTTGGTTGATGAACCTTGCTCCCAAGCTTGCTCAAAAGTTCTGAAAATAGCCAAAGATATGTCCCAAAACGGCTGAGGAGTCTTTTGTATCATGGGGTTTCCACAAGGGTGAAATGTCATTTCTGCCCATTTTTCACGTTCAGGTACAGTGAAGTGCTATCGCGCTCAAGGAGCCCATACTGGTAAGCTCCATCGTGTTACTTTGGCGCGATCGTGCTCTTGTCTTTGACTTGAATTGACCACTTCTTTCTGTAGCACTATCGCGCCATCTCAGCGCCATCACGCTTAAGCCAGTTCTCCGCCTTCAGAGCCATTGGCGCTCATGCAGCGCAATTGCGCTGAGTTGCCCGAAATTTCTGAATTTCCTCTAATTTGACTTATTTTCATCCGATATCACACTGATCACTTCTAAATCAGATAATCCTGCAACATAGAAGTAATTTGCATCAATTGCACTATTTTCCAGTTATTATTAGCAAAAGCATAAGTTTAAGAGTTAAATAAGTAGGTAGAATAACAACTTATCAAACCCCCAAACTTGAACTATTGCTTGTCCTCAAGCAACTTAAAAATTCTAACTCAAGAGGCATACAACACAAGTGCAAAAGAAAATACCACAAGCCAAGAAAATCTATTTCAAGCACCATGCATGACTTAGGTTGGTAGTAGTCAATCGCATGAAAGCTTAATCTTGGCATTCCCATTAATTCAAAACACAATTCAAGGATGCAATGGACTATGGGGGCAACCAAGTGACAAGAACCAATCCTCAAGATGTGACTCTAACCACTAGCTTACCAAACATGCTCCTTAACTCATTTTTTGGAGTTTGTCAACGTCACAAACTATCCTAATTCACATTCCCTCACAAGAACGAACGTCCCAAAAACACATTCTATACCAAAACCATCACAAGGGACAACTACAAACACTCACACTCACAAGGAAGTTCAATTGCACACATGTTGAACCATAGGCTTGCCCTTCATGTAAATCGCCACTAATGTAGGGTAGCAAAGCTCAGAATCACCAAGGACTTGCGGGTTACAATATTGGCTAGGGCTAAGGTGGGGATACCATTTGGTTCAAGTGACTACACTTCTCTAATGCTCTTTGTTCTCATTTCGAACACCGCTAACATTTTTCAATTTTCAACTTCACCTTATTTCTCCCTCACACAACCCAAGATTTCTCCTTTTTACCTCATGATCATTCACACCTTACATCACCTTCACTTGGTAGCTCCTATTTTTGCTTTTCAATTTGTTCATTGGATTGATCTTTTGGAGCAATTTTTAATTCTCGAATCAAGGTGCTACCTTGCACTTGAAGTGCATTTCTTTTCTTCTCCTCATTTGATCACATGCACCCCCCAAACTTAGGCATTTGCGTATGTTATCTATTGTTACCCCCTCCCCCAAACTTAGGCCTTTAGCCTACATTTCATTATCAAGCAATTAGGGAGGATGGGTGCCAAAATAGAGGTTCCAAAAAAGACAAGGTGTTAAAAAGGTGTCAAAGAATGGTCAAAAGCTCAAAAGGGTTCACTAGGATTTGATGTCATTGGGAGGTCATTTCAGTGAAGTGGCTATCAAAAAGGGCCTAAGGTCATCTTCCAAGATCAGTTACACCTAGAATTTTGCCTTGAATCACATTCGAGGCAAGCTATAGACGACACACATGCACAAGAATTATTCAACTAAACCTCACCACACATGACATGCAAATCATTCAAGAAGGATCAATTTTTAACTTCCTAAACAAGAACAAAGAAGAGCTATTCTACATTATCACCACTAATGAGTCAAGAGTCACAAAAAGATTAAAAAAGTTATCACAAAATCAGTCTTCGCCATGCATTTTTCACATTTGTTTTTTTTGAAGGGTATGCCTATTTCACGTAACATGCAAGACTACTTCATTGGTACCAAACAAGTCAATTTGCAACCAAAATCTCAAAAGATGACGATTTTCCCTTAAGAATGTCATCACTCAGTCTATCATTAGGTCAATTCATCTATCTAAATCGGTATGGCTACACAAGGGGATCAACATAAACAACACACTACGGGCACATGCAATTCGCACATGAGGAAGTGTGTGTCGCACATGCAATGGACAGGCCAAACAGTGGGCATGTGCGAAGCTCGTGCGGTTCCCACAACATCAAGTGCGGAACAAATATACCCCCAGCTCAAATAGGTTCACTAGCCTAACGGGTACTCAGACTTCCCCTAGCCCATAACAACCACTATCTCAACTACTATAAAAAGTAAAACAAAAAAGTTACAACAAAAGAAACTAATAGCTTAAACCATCAACTCCAACCATATCAACAAACAAACCCACCAAGGGTAAACCAACAATAAAAATAAGCCCGGCAAGGGTGCATCAATCACCCCCAACTAAAAACATGCAGTGCCCTCACTGCAACAAAATAAGAGAAGAGTTTGAGGGGGCTCCCTGAAGGGTGCATCAATCAGAACCAGAAATGCTAGGTCCAGAGAGGACCCATTCTCCTTCATCAGCATCAGCTTCTCCCTCAGACCCACATATATTCCTCAGAGTGCTCATCATCTTCGTGAGGAACTTTTTTTGGTTCCTGTTGTAGTCCCTTTGATTTTTATGTCGCCTTTCCACCTTGGCCAACCTCTCCTTGATGTGCTATTGATAGCATACTACAGTAGCTAGTGTAGGGACACTAGGAGTGGTGAAGGCAGTCGGTATGGTGGAGCTCTAACCTGGACCCGAGGGTATGCTTGCTACAATCTGACGAAGATGGGCATCCATTCTATAGACTTGGCTAGAGAAGTGGCAGAGTATCGGAGGCCCAATTCTGAGAGGACCAATAGCCTCAAGAGCAGTGGCTGACTCACGTGACTCGCTAGACTCAAAAAATATACCAAACGATGATGAGTCCACGTCTATCTTCCTCTTTCTCGATTCTTTCATAGGGCCTCTCTTCTTAAAAGGGTGGATCATTTTTTTGGGCTTACTCTCATTCTATTCATCCCTCTTGGAGACCCTGTCTTGGTAGCACAAGTATGTGATCATCGAAGGGAAAAGCAAACTCTCTCTGAGCAATACTTGTTGAATTTTATGCACAATCAATTGCCCCACATTCACCGGGAGTCCCTCTATTAGAGCACAAATCACCTTTGCTTTGTCGGTGGTCACATCAGACTCCTTCTTGGATGGCATAACTCGGACACAAATGATCGAAAGCCAATTGCATGCTTCAAGGTTAAACTTAGATGACTCGATCCTTGTATTCAATGCTATCCATTGCGGGGTCTCACCATCATGCAAATGTTCCACAATCCACTCGGACCCCTTTTCTGTAGCTTGGGCTTTGTAGGTGGCATTGTCAGCATTCGGGAGGTTGTAATATCCATTGATCAACTCCGGATCAAAGAAAATCAATTGGCCCCGCACCTGCACTATCAAGTTGTTGGCGAAGTCTGTCTCAGCCGTATTGGCATAGAACTGTAATGACCCTTCTGGTTATTTCCACGAATACGTTTTTCTTGTGTTGTTAGAGCGTGTTTGTAGCGGCCACAAGTCACTTAAGGCTCTTCAGGACCGGTATTTCGGTGTTGGGCCCATTTTTTTGGTCGCATTATAAGTTTTGAAGCCAAGTAAGTCGGCAAAAGTTATCGTAAGTTCTTTAATGAATTTTCTGAACTTTGGGTCAAATGTCTCAGGGATTTTCTCTCAATATATAAAGAGTTAGAAGTACCCCAAAATACCAAATCGAAGGTCTACGAGTCTAGTTTCCAATTCACAAAACCTCACATCCAACTGATCTCGGAGTAAAACGTTATGACTGTTTTACCGCGGACTGTCTGGCAGAAAATGGGTTGCGAAATGGGTCGCGAACCGTGTCGGGTTAAACTCGATTTAAGCCTCAACTTCACGTTTTAAAATGCCATTTCAGTTCCGAAACAGTGATAAAACATAAGGGAGGATCCCGAGAGAATTCTTGAGTATCAAAATCGTGCGTTGGTGAATTACGAGCCTAAGCTTAAGAATTTTATTAGTATCGCGCGTGTAATTGAAAATATTTTATTTAAAAGTTGAATTTGGTAAAAATTATATTATTATTACCTTTCCAAAATATTTTAAAGGTTTATGAAAAATATTTTTGTTACGATATAATTGTATATGTATTTATTTTACAAAGTTTTTATACATTGTAATATTTTAACGGAGATAGTAAATTTAGTGGTGTTGAAATTTATTATTATAATATAGTAGGTTTTATTCGAAATAATTTTCTAATGATTATGGTATATTCAAAAATTATATTTATTTTACCACGAATTTATTCAATACCCGAGTACGTACGTAGCGGGGATCCACCTATCATTAATTAGATAAGGGAAGGTGTGGTGTTGACACACACACCCCCACGTGGAAGCCAACTTACGTGGTAGGCAATTGCTGCCAAGCTTAAATAATTTGGAGCAAATTGCAAAGGCAATTGCTGCCAACTTACTTAATACATTCTAAAGAATGTAAATTGCACTGATCACAATTGTGCACAATTAATTCACCATGCGCAAATAAAGTTTTTTGAGGGGAAAATTATTTTGACGCAATATTAGGTCAACAAAAGAAAATCAATTGTCTACGTCAAGTTATTCAAGCCTAATTTCGAGTTGGATTTCATTTCGGAGTTTCTCAGAGCGGTTCTAGCGTGGACATCGTCATCTTAGCAGCTTGTCATCGGACGACAGGTAGGTTACGGCTTATTTTCCCTAGACTCCGTATATATAAAATAAAATTGTATTAATGGGCATCCTTGGGTTGGTTTATTAGGTTGGCACCACAAACCTTGACCGTTTTATTCATGTCTGCCTACTTTTGTTCCTCCGTTGCTTGTAGTATTTGCCGATATATTTTATTTACCCTTGTGGTCCTGTGAGGCCTTGTTGACTCTGGAACATAGAAGGTGGGATTTTGGGAATGTCCGCGAGTCCCGGGCATAGAATTATCCTTCTAGGCTGGTTATGCTTGCTGAGTAGCTGTGGGCCTGTGCAGGGTCGATAGGTTGATTGTGAGCTGCTGGGCAGCTATTGTGTGTGATCATACCATTTCCATGCATATAAAGAGTTTTTATCCATGTTTTACTATGGTTTTGGCTTCGGGCCTACTGACACTATTTTCTAAACCTTGCATGGCCCGGGGGGCCCGTTTTTGATGGAAATGATTTGGGAATGGTTTGATTTGACTTGTGAGTATTCTTGGGTAAAAGAAAGTAAAGTTATGTTTTAAATCACCAGTTTTACAATTCACGCTAGACTCGGCAGGGCCGGGGTGCTAGTTGAGTTGTCTTGCTATTTGAGATGATTTTAGCCTCGGTCGGACCGAGCACCTCAGATGACTTTTTACTGTTTAGACCCGGTTATGCCCGGGCACCCTTGGAGGGGTTTTTGAGACATTTTCCTACTACTTTAGTCCTGGACAGGGTCTGGGCATTACATATTCGAGACTGGGTCTCTATCTTGATACCGGACTTGCTTCCGGACGACATGTGTTGATACTGAGTTTTAGTATGGGGTCTGGGATCTCCATGGACCTTGCCATCCGGGCCAGGGGCTATGGGCTGCGTGTGCCAGAGGAGGGGTATACGGTGGAGTAGAGGTATACAGGCAGTGCCCTTCCATGGAACCTACCTGCTGGGCCGGATCAGCGCCGGAGGAGGTACATACAGAGATACCATTTCACTTGAGATCTTCATGCATCATATCATTCATTCATTGTTTGAGGCTCCACCCTTGTTTGTTGTTTGCTGATTGTACGCTCCGGTAGTATGGGATGCCGGAGGGTTTGTTTTCACTTATTTGTGTTCCTCGGTTGTATGGGCGGCCGGGGGACT
The DNA here is from genome assembly GCA_003996215.1 of Jaltomata sinuosa. Classification (NCBI taxonomy): domain Eukaryota; kingdom Viridiplantae; phylum Streptophyta; class Magnoliopsida; order Solanales; family Solanaceae; genus Jaltomata; species Jaltomata sinuosa. The sequence goes on along the minus strand of QJPP01002697.1, from coordinate 3,370 downwards.
GTAGGTAGACTTTTGCTTTTACTTACAGAATTGTTCTATATTAATGGATAACGTATGCAGATTGTTACTGCTAGAACTGTTAAGTTTTCTGGATTTGAGATTGATATGATTAGTTGAGTTTGATTCAATTCTCCTGAGCATCCTTATCAATTACTCTTCCTTCTCTTCTTCTTACACTTGATGGTTACTTGGTATAGCCGTCATTTCGTAAACTTATTTTGTATACGACTGTTCGTTGCAAGACCCCAGGTGCGTTGTTTCCTTCTTTCACACTGTGCCTATGGTGTGTATATTCTACTTACTAGCCTCACATGTGCTTCTGTTGATTTTCCTCTGGGCTAGTTCCTGTGTACCTTTTGTTGATTTCTGTGACTACTTGCTTCTATTCTGTCTATTACTGCGCTTTTATCTTATATGTGCCCAGTCGGCCTATGATACCTACTGGGTACCTTATGCTTCGCATTTGGTGCTCACCCCTACCCCCTGCATCTTTGGGTGCAGATCCTAGCGTGGCCATCGCCGTTAGATCGCTGTGATTCGTGCTTGGAGATCTGTTGGGGACTACTTCAGGCTGAGGGTGAGCTCTTGGCGATCGGAGCTTAGCTTTAGTTTATCTTTTGCTTCATGTACTCTATTACCATTCAGAGACATCTGTATATATAGTTTTGGTTTATTTGCACTCCATGTATGTAGTCTGGCTCTATACTATGATACCAGGTCTTGGGGTTTGGTTTAGTTTCCGCATATGTATATATTTATAGTCATTTTATCTGTTCTCTTCGTCTTGTCCTCCTATTTGTTAGATAGTAGCCCATTACTAATTGTTCTGGGCTACGGGGATTGGTTCACCTACCGAGGGTTGTAGGTGCCATTATGACCGAGAAATTGGGTCGTGACAACTTGGTATCAGAGCTTTAGGTCCATCGGTGTCATTGGTATAGGAGCCAATGTCTAGTATAGTCCTGCGGATTGGGGCAGAGACGTCCGTACTCAATCTTTGGGAGGCTACAGTGGCATTTTAGGAAATTTGACTCTTTCATTGTTTCTGTGTCGTGCGTAGAACCCTTGAAGTTTCTGGAAATCTCATTTATTCTATTTAATTCTTCCGCAGATGGTTCGTACGAGATCATCGGCATCACGCGGAGATGAGCCTCCAGCTCCAGCGCCAGCTCCGGTACCAGCTCCAGTGCCCACTTATGTGCCAGCTCCAGCCGCAGCTCAGTCTCTAGATATTCGGGGATTACTATTACAGCTTTTGGGTGTGATTGGAGAGCGGCCTTCTGAGGTAGCGCAGACATCTGCTCAGGGGGCAGCCCTGGGTGTACAGAGCTCAGGAGCGCAGCCTGCTACTATGGCTCCCCGTGCGGAGGTCATTCCGGTTCCATCTGTTGCACAGCCTCTTGCTCCTCGCCCAGTTATGACATAGTCAGAGCAGAAGGCGTTAAGTAGGTTTTTGAGGTTAGCACCTCCGAGGTTTGCTGGTACTTCTGGACAGGATCCACATAACTTTATTACTACCTGTGAGAAGATGTTGCATCATTTGGGTTTGTTGGAGACTCACGGGGTTGGTTATACTACCTATCAGTTAGAGGGCCCATCGAAGTTATGGTGGAGGGCCCAGGTTGCTTTTAGACCACCGTTGTCACCTCCTTTGACCTAGTCTGAGTTTTATGAGGCCTTTATGGCCAAGTTCCTAACCCAGAGTGATCGGGAGCGTCGCAGGGAGAAGTTTACTCACCTTGTACAGGGGTCTACAACTATCTCGGAGTATGAGACCCGTTTTCATCAGCTAGCACCGTTCGGAGCTATGATCATTCCTATCGAGGCTGATAGGATTCACAGATTTGTATGGGGTTTGAGGCCAGAGATCAGGCAGCTAGCTGAGATATTGATTGCCAGTGGTCGGTCATTCCTGGCTATTGTAGACTATGCCCGCACTGTGGAGGACTTACAGCGACATGATCAGGGGTCCACAGATAAGACGCCTCGACATCAGGGTGTCTATAGTGGCTCCAGATATGGTGGTAGGGGTCCTGGCCAGTGGAGCCGGAGTTATCAGCCACAGCAGTACCAGGGTCAGTCCAGCCGATCGATTCAGGCTTCCCTTCAGACTTTCGGTAGTACCCAGTTCGAGCAAGGTCAGAGCAGCCATCAGGGCTATGGCGGCCAGTCTTCGAGGGGTATAGTTTCTGGGGCATCAGGTCGCGGTGGTCATACGGGATTTGCTGGTTCATCTCGACTGAGTAGGCCATCAGGGGCTTGTTTTACTTATGGTGCAATTGGTCATTTTGCTAGAGATTGCCCTTAGCAGGGTACAGTTCAGTTGGCCGAGCCTTTACGGGCAATTCAGCCCCCGGCTAGAGGGGGTGGTCGTCAGGGTAGAGGTGGTGCTCTGTGCGGTAGAGCAGGTGGTAGGGATGGCGGTCGGGCAGGTGGAGGTCGTCGTCAGTTTTACGCGGTCCCTAGGAGACCAGAAGCAGAGGCCTCAGATGCTGTGATTACAGGTACGATTTCTGTGTGCCATCAGTCTGCTATGGCTTTATTTGATCCTGGATCCACTTGTTCATTTGTATCTGCCTACTTTGTGCCTTGTTTGGGGTTGGCTAGTGAGCCATTATCTGTTCCTGTTTCTGTTTCGACCCCAGTAGGAGATTTTTTAGTAGTGGATAGGATTGTGAGATCTTGTATGCTACCCATTTGTGATTAAGAGACTTGGGGTGATTTGAAGATTCTTGATATGCTAGATTTTGATGTGATACTGGGCATGGACTGTTTATCCCCTCACCGTGTGGTTTTGGATTGTTATGCCAAGACCATTACCATAGCTGTGCCCGGTGTACCCCCAGTTGTGTGGCAGGGTTCTGTTAGCCATGCACCATCTGGGATCATCTCTTGTCTTCGAGCTAGGAAGTTGATTTCCCATAGGTCTTTAGCTTATCTAGCATATGTCCGTGATGTTAGTGCTGACCCTACTTCTCCTGAGTCTGTTCCTGTGGTTAGAGACTTCCTCGATGTGTTTCCTACCGACCTGCCAGGCCTTCTACCTGAGAGAGATATTGATTTCGCTATTGAGCTAGAGCCAGGCACTAGGCCCATTTCTATTTCTCCTTACCGTATGGCTCTTGCTGAGTTGAGGGAGCTTAAGGAGAAGCTCCAGGATCTGTTAGCTAAGGGGTTTATTAGACCTAGTGTGTCACCGTGGGGTGCTCATGTTCTCTTCGTGAAGAAGAAGGATGGGTCGATGCGCATGTGTATTGATTATCGGCAGCTGAATAGGGTGACAGTGAAGAATAGGTATCCAATGCCGAGGATTGATGATTTGTTTGACCAGCTTCAGGGTTCAGTCGTGTTTTTGAAGATTGATTTGAGG